>BPTQ01000005.1:5938563-6012411 GCA_019973895.1 Chrysanthemum seticuspe | reverse complement strand
CGTCTAGGTTTCTTATCTAAGGAGACTCACTGAATCTGAATAATACGGTGGATCACTTAATGGTCTAGGAAAAACGTACCAGTTACGCATTGCGGGCTTCCTCGGTCCCTATATAGAATGCTCGACCTCGGGGTGGACTGATATTGAGTACAGGGTTTGGGTTATTTCCTTCAATTGCCACTGCTAGAGGAGCTTGCATCGGTGACTTATTCAACTGAGGACAATTATTCCGGTAGTGATTCGGGCTGTTGCACTCGTAGCAAGTCCTTTGGTTATTCCTCATGTTGCCCGTGTTAACCGTTGTTATTGGTCTTGCACGCTCTCTACACTGGCTTGAAAAATGACTCGACTGATTGCATATTGTACATAAGCGGCAGGGCTTGGACTTCGGGTGATGATAAGCACATTTAGCACATTTGGGATGTGTACCCGCATACTCTCTTTGTTCAGTACCAGTTGCCACAAAAACTCTTGCCCTTTTGTTGTCTGCTACCACGTCTATCTGCTTATTCGATCCACTTGCTTCCTTCCTCTTATCACTGCTCTTCAACGTACCATTTCTAACCATCTCGTCTGTCAGGGTTCCTGCCCTCAGTATTGCACTTTGTATTGTAGACGGCTCAGTTGTTTTCACGGTTCCACGGATTTCGGGGACAAGACCATATATGTACCTCGAGATTCTCTTGGACTCAGGGGTAACTAGATGAGGAACTAGTCTTGCTAACTCATGAAATCGGTCCGTGTAGGCTGCGTGACCAGCCCCTATCATGGAGTGGTGATAAAATTCATCTTCCAATTTCTGCATTTCATTGTCCGAGCAGTACTCCTCTTTCAATAACGCCTTAAATTCGTCCCATGACATACCTATAGCTGCTTCTCTGCCCCTAGCCTGTAGCTGTGTGTTCCACCATGTCAATGCCTTTCCTGATAGCAAGCAAGCAACATACTTCACCCTCTGATGTGTGGCACAATTGCTGATGTCGATCACTGACTCTGTCTTCTCTACCCATCGAGTATACGCCAAAGCACCTCCTATACCATCAAACTCCACAGGTTTGCATGCCGAAAATTCCTTATATGTGCATCCAATTCTGTTGTTGTTGTTGTTGGTGTTGTTGTTGTTGTTACTGTCAACTACATTGTTGGTGTCGCCAGTACCGTTCCCTTTCCCGTGGTTTCCCGAGTTATTCATATGATTTCCAACTTGTGTGACAATAGTGGGAAGTAAGATTTGAAGTTGTTGAGCGATGATGGCGGCAAAATCAGGGTTTCCGCCAGTGTTGTTGTCATTGTTACCCACGTCGCTACCACCTCCTCTACCTCCACGCCCACCTGTCATTCCACCCCTCGGTGCTGCACCACCTCGGCCAGTACTGCGTGTTACCCTCTTTGGTACCATGATCTCTGCAAGGAAAGAACCGTTGAATTCCCAATGTCTATACTTAACGTTCTCAAACATAATACCACGCCACAAATTGGTTCCTAAGGTGTCCACACCGATCTACGTATGCGTGGTCGCATATGTCCACGTGAGTTGTGACGCATTTATAATTATGTTGGCCACCATAATTATAATTGCCTCATTTCACACATGTACATACCACCAAGCATACATGTCTCGGCGATAGGTGTTACTTAAGTAGGTAGCCAGTCTATCATCCGATTCTAAACGGTGAAGGAGGGATTTGGGGTAGGTATCTATGGAGAGTCGCACTTAGTGTATAGGAGATTCCTTTAGGTGCTAAAGTCACGATGAGGTTTAGTCGCCAACAGTTCCCAAAGTATCCTCAAGAGAACTCCCATCTTCGGGCAAAGTCATCAAATCTATACAGCTATATAGTAACACTTATTTAGCTCGATCTCGTGTCTCATCAAACAAGAACTGTCACGAGATCAAGTTAGATAAGTGTTTATTACTGAGCTCCATATCTCTGGTGACTCAACTAGATTTTGGGACTCCCCTATCGGTACAAGGAAACCATGCTATCTAATGAGGTGGGTCTAGACGAAATTCTTAAGAAAACATATGCGCACGAAAAGTGAGTAAGGCAATAGGAAAAGAAAGGATCGACGTGAGAGCGGTTATAGTCTAGGAACTAAAATGCAACCTAGTTCTCTATAACCAAGTCTCTGATACCAATCTGTCACACCCCCAAAATATCGCAGCGGAACGATAGTGTCATTGGGGTATGACGTCATAGCACAAAGTATGGATACAGAAAACGACCTCTATAATGAGACGTTTTGAAAAGTTTACCATTCGATTACATAAGTTAAAGTTTACAAGCAAGAAATCCCAAAGTTTGATAATACACAAAGAGTTTACAAAACATGCCGAATGGCAATTGTTAAAAGCACAAGACTCCAATGTATGCCATGAGACCCAAAAGCTCCATGAAATGCTATCGCCTTAAGACCTGAGATAAACATGCTAAAAAGTGTCAACACAAAGGTTGGTGAGTTCATAAGTTTGTAACAAAATGATTTGAAATACTTTGAGAAATGTTCACACAGCAAAGGCATTGTAAATCCACTCAGTTCCAAGTTCCGCCCATACAAAACTTGCAACCTGTGTGTTCACAACCCATTGCCTAAAATAGAATGACAATCATGAATATACGCATTAAGGTAGTTAAAAGTATAAATATCACCACAAGGGTCTTCCAACAACTCGTGTTAGGATGTTCCTCCAACGACTCACGTTGGGCTGTATCCATAAAAATGGCCTTCCAACATATAAATATTGGGATGTTCCTCCAACGACTCACGTTGGGCTGTATCCAAATAAATGGCCTTCCAACATATAAATGTTGGGATGTTTGTTTAAGTCTAGTCACTACACACACCAAGTCTAAAATATAAGTAATGTTGTTTGGCAATAGCGTTTAAATGTTTTGATAAATAAGCATGTATCTCGCCCCAAATAGTTTATAGGAATTTAAACAAGTAAAAGCGGGGTATGAACTCACCTGGTGTGATTGATATGCTAACAAAATGAAGTGCACGAAAGTGAGGCTCGGAAACTATCCGCGACCTAAAATGAATGTTATGACTCGAGTTATGATATGTTGTCGTGAATGCATGATTTGAAAACGTATCACCCAATATGTTACTCGAAAACTAGTTATAAAAATATTGTTGCTTGAATGTGTGACGGTTCCATGTCAAAAATAATTACTTTTGAGCTAATGGTGAAAATGTAGTTAAAACTACGTAACGGTTTTAGTAATCGACAAATCGGTTTACATCGGACTTAACGTAATGTATACATAGGAAAACTAACTCGTTTTTAAGGTCCGTTTCTCCCGAAACGTCCGTTTAGGCCCTCAAAAACCTTGATTAAAATCCTGACAGCTTACTAAAGCTGTGAATAGTATTTTCAGCACGTTTTTGACTCAAAGTTCGGTTAACCATAACTCACTCGTTTTAAGTCCGTTTTTCAAGTTCTTTATATCCACGCGAAGGTAATTAAGTGTACTAATATATTTTTAAACTTTGGAGATTTCACAGAAAGTTTAAGGCCACTGTTTGGTCAGTTAAAAATCTGGACTGCATGTGCATTTTCCGGAAAATGGTAGTTTTTAAATCGTAACTTGAAAACCACGTATCTTTTTCGTTATAACTCCGTTTTAGTCCGTTCAAAAGGCCACGTTAACTAAAAATCTATTTTCTAAAACTTTAATAAAACTAATAAAAATGACTAACTTTTCGGAAAAATTATAAATTTCGACAGCGCTTCCGCGCTTATTTTAAACTTACCATTTTTATCTACTTGTTTAACCACAACTTCACCACAAAAATCCCTTAAACTACACTTCACCAATCCTACTAAAAATAAAATGCTAGTCGAACCATATATGATAAAAAGACTATTTTTGAGGTTTATATGACTACTTATAACATATAATTAAACATAAACTACATCAAACCTTCACTAGTAAAAGATCAAAACTTACTTTGATAAATCATTTTTCAAACTTCTCATTTTCATAAACTTTTAACTAGCACATGATTGTTATAAATATTTATATAGTACATATGGGTGATAATCTTGGATGATAATGAATAAAATCACAACAAATCAAATATGACCATGAGGACTTCAAGAAAATGTATGAAAAATATATATGAAAAGGTAAAAGATAAAGTTTCATGCTTACTAGTTACTTGATGAGGTTTATGATCAATGATTTATCCTAAACACCCTAGGTTTTTATTTCAAAACCTAAACAAAGAGTGTTACTAGATTGTGATGAGCTTGACAAGAAAATTTTTTATGATCACTTCCTTGATCTCCTTATGGTGGCCGGATTTTTGAGAGGAACAAGAAGAGAGAAGATCTTAACTTCACACTTTGAATTATTGTAGTATGTGTAGAGTTTGAGTGTAAAATGATATAAGTAAGAAATATCTAGCAAATCTTTTAGGTGAATCAAGTATTTAATAATACATATATTTTATTTTTATTTATTATGTTTATAAATGTGTAAGTGTAAGAAATGTAAAGTTATTTGAGGATAAGTAGTAGCTTGTAGTATTGTTAAGTAATATTAGTAAGTTGTATACACATTTGAATATTTAAGGTAGCGTTAGATAAAAATAAATTTCACGGGTCAAGGTAAAATATATTTAGGTCATAAAAATTATAAAAATACTTTTCTTGCAAAATTTGAGTGATATAATAATTATCGTGTAGTTTTTAAGAAAAACCGTCGTAATAATATAAATTTAACGATTTATATACCAAATACATTTAAAACACTGGGTAAACTCATTATATTATTTTTAAATCTTAATATGAGTATTTAAATATATAGGAATGATTTTTGGAAGTATTGAATCGATTGTTCAAAATAATTAATTACGCGATAGCGTTTATTTAATAAGAAAATAACGTGTAATGTAAAATGCAAAACCATGCACGAACCGTTATGAAATGATGAATATGGAATATGAGAAATGACCGGAAATTGAGAATTGTGACAACCTAGACTCTAGTGGAAGAGCTGTGTATCCTTGCCAAACCTATGATAGAATACTCAGTACGACTGTGCAATTGAGTGTACCACCAAATATACACCCTAGATTAGTTACGAGAGATGAGTGAATTTCCTTTCTTATTTCGTGAGTTGTAACAGTTATGCATAATTGGTTGAGTTAATTACTTTGATGCTTAACTCCTAAACCAAGGTTTGGAATGTTTTTCTAATTACTTAATCTAGAGTCTACTTGAGGGCAAGTAGAAGTCAAGTGGGGGGATATGTGATAAGTCCTAATTAGTACTATACTTATCACATAATTTTTGCTCATATTTTGCATGTTTATATCTTAATTGATGCTTAATTGCTTAAGTTTTCCACTTTCAGTAATTATGGAGCAATATTACAAAAGACACGGAAAAAGACATGTTTTGTAGCTATTTTGGATGATTCTGTACGCAAGCTACTAAAGAGTATATGGCGTATGTAACTTTATCCATACGCCGTATTGATATATGGAGGAATTCACTAAGTATTAGTGAGTATTGAACCATACGGCGTATTTAACTCTGGCAATATGCCGTATTGAGAAGCTTTGCAGTCAAAGCCTAAGTCAACCATTGAATGTATACGACATATAAAACTCTGGCCATACGCCGTATTGAAGATCTTATCCCCAGTCCAAGTATATCAAAGATTTGAAGGTAGACGGCGTATGAAACTCTGGCTATATGTCGTAGTTAAAATATAAGCATAATATGCTTGGAATATGCTTTCTTTGTCAGCAATTAAGATATCCAGAATATGTCGTATAAATACAAATCCTATACGGGAGTATTTCTTATCATACACTCACCACTCTCAACCACAGTCAAATTTCACCACTCCAAGGTCCCAAGATCAGCCCCAAGAGTTAGGAGGTCAAGAAGAGAAGGTCTCGTATCATCACATTAGGTTAATCATTCAATTTGCATATCGATTTCACTATGATTTCTATTTGTTCTTCGTTTGAATTATCTTCTTGTGTTCTTACGTTCATTATGGGCTAACACCCTTTAGGTGTTAGCCATGTTATGAGTAGTACATGATTGTTATTTCCGTTTGTTAAGATTTAATGTTCAATATTGTTTAGTTTATGTGTTTTATCGTTCAATATGTGCTCGTTTATATGTTTTAGTCTTTTAAGTCTGGTTATTTACACCGGACCAAGGGTATAACTAGATGTATATTACGAGAATACTTAAGCTCGCATAATGCTCTTCAATAAAGTGATCGTGTAAGAAGAGTAGGTATTCACACCGGACCAAGGGTATACCATAGATAAATCACATAGATTAGTTGACACATCTTAATGTATGCTTGTAGTTGAATATAGGTACATGGACCAAATGGCCTAGGAGATTGCATGAGTAGAGGCTAGATACATGGACCAAGTGGTCTAGTATAAGTTAGATAGGAGTATGGAAGTATTTACACCGGACCAAGGGTATATCCTCCATGCATCCTAAAGTCACCAGTTTTAGACAATTGAATCATTGAACTAATAAATGGATAACTAAAATATAATAGGAGTAGCATGGCTAGCACCACTTCCTCTAATTGATTACAATACACATAGAATAGTTTAATTAGTTTAGTAGTTTAATAATCAAATCAATCAAAACCCCATTTAAATATGTAAAACTCACTAGATTAGGTCATAGGCGTACTATTCCCGAGAACGACCTCATCTTTAGGGATAAGTCCGGATAAATATAAATATAAAACTTGAATACTAAAAATACACTACACACGACACACATCATGTTTCGTGCTGTCAATGGAGCGAAGGCAGATGCCAAGGCAGTCGGCACCCACAAGCTTGTTTTACCTAGAGGTCTTATAGTTCAAATTTAACAATCTCACAATGCTCCTAGTATTACCAGGGAATAATACTCGTCTCTGAGTTGAGGGAGGGATTTACTTTATCTTTGATAGGAAATGGTATTGCGGTTTTTCAAGATAATATTTTCTATATGAATGTTATTACTTTGAATGGTATCAATGAAATTGATATGCTATATGCCTATGAAGCGAAATGTGCCAAGTATGTTTTAAATAAGACATTTATGTGGCATTGTCGTCTTGGTATCATAAACAAGAACCACATTTCAAAACTCCAATGATGGGATTTTGGAATCAACTGGCTCTGCGTCATTTGACGTGTGCGTATCTTAGTGGAATGATGACTAAGAAACCTTTTAACCGAATACGTGATAGGTCCTAGGATCTTCTTGATCTCATACATACATATGTGTATGGCCCATTTAGAAATGCTACGAGAAATGGTCATATCTACTTCATCACTCTTACTGGTGATTATAGCAGATATGGTTATGTTTACCTACTGAAACATAAAGATGATGCCTTAACATGGTTCCGACCAAGAAAGATGAAAAGACACGGATATGAATTATGACATGTGAAAGTGCCTACGTTATCTTACAGTCTTACTTGAGAGTTTGGAGTTGTGAGGCACTCATGAAGCAAGATACACCAAATAAACATGATCCTAGATCTTCAATGTTCATTTGTGTAGGATACCCTAAGGAAATTATGAGTTACTACTTTTATAACCCGAAAGAGAACGTAGTGTTTGTGTCTCGATTTGCTGAATTGATAGGATACATTAAGAAATTATGGGTTACTACCTTTATATTAATACACAATTTACATTATATACATTAAATTTATAAATACATGATGAATTAGCCATTTCAAATTCTATGATTTACATTTTAGCCTTTTACAGAAAATTAAGCAAGCTCCGCTGTCAATATTCTTTAGCTAAAATGGTAAAAGCCATTTTAGAAAAGATATAACGAAAAGACATTGTGGAAAGAGGATTGCTACATCCACATACATTTTACAAAAACAAATCCACACAAGGAGGTGGCAACATGTAATTGATGTATTTTGATACACTTTCTCCCTCTTCTCTTTCATCACACGAATCACATATTGACACATCCTTTGTGTAAATTTATTTTTATAAAATGTATGTGAATGTAGCAACCCTCTTGTCAAATATTTTATAACGAAAGTAATAGGCAGATTCACACTTTTTGACATTGTCAAAAGTTACTTTCATTTAGTTGACACATCCCAAGAGCTGATTGTTGTTCACAGAAGGTGCGTGCACAAAAAAACAACATTGTGTTGCGTACGAAATCCGTGACCGTTGTCGTACGTGTCATCCGACATGGCTAGAATAGTCTTACGTGGAACGCTAGTGCGTGGGTCCATTTGTACACGTAGGCAGTCTTTTTTAAGTATAGTGAGTGAGAGTGTGTTACACTGCATAAGTCGTGTGATTTTCTTAACCCCTAGGAAAGTAACAACACATATGCACCCACTTTGGTATGTATTTATTCATTAATTATTACTAGGTTTGACCTTAACTTAAAAGTCTATTTTGCCCTTTCTCCATCTCGTAAAATTGTCTCATAAACATATTTTAATCCCCATTATAATTTCCATAATATTTTTAATATCTAAAGTATGACGTGTGATGTCAATATCAAAAGCTTTAATATAAAACGTGATTTACGAAAACTTAAACTACAAAGACGGTATATCAAACATGAAAAATATGACATGCCACTATGTTATATTATTATATATTTGATGAAGCTATGGTACTGAAGTGGATTACACGTTTGTAATTCAAAAAGACAAACTTATAATTCCATAATATGTTCATTATAGAATAAATCACAAACATGTGTATGTTGTATGACAACTATTTGATCTTAAAACACTCTCGTCTCGTACTATATGAGAATCGTTAGGTCATAAGAATTAGCTCATGAACCCATTATTATACTCTTATTTTCGTTTTACGTTCTTTTATTCAACATTATACTTTTATTTTTTATACAATGTTTAGCAAGTACTCTCTCTCTCTCCTAAAATAATAATTCACATTTTCTTTTTATAATGTCTCAAATTAATTGTCTACTACTAAATATAGATATGGAAGATCGAGTTTAAAATATTATCCTTGTTTGAAATTATTATTACAAATTTTAAATAAGATATTAATTTATTACTTAAAGTTAAAAATGTCATTCTAACAAAAGTAACATAAAAAAACAATAATAATTGTATTTTTTAAATTGCGTATTTTTTTATAGACAATAATTATGATACGAAAGAAATATTAAAAAAATACCACTTTGTTATTATTATATCGTATTAAAAAATGTTTTTTTTGAAACTGGACAAATATTAAAAGAATGTTTTTTGAAACCGGACAAATATATTTAGACAAGATGAGGTTTTAATATTAACCAAAAATAACAAGAGAACATGCATAACAAGCAAAAGGGCAATCTTGTAACTTTACATAATTCTCCTTCTCTTTCTTCCCTATAAAAACCATAGTCAGGAAGCATATCTCAAAGTAAGTGTACTTTCTAACCTTACAAAATTTCATACCACAACAAAAATGTCATCAAAAAACACAACCGGCGACGAAAAAGAATATGTCGCAGAATGTACGGTGGAAGAAGTAGCCTTAGTCGTACCCGAAACTGACGACCCATCATTACCCGTAATGACATTTCGTGCATGGACACTTGGTATTGGATCATGTGTCATATTAATATTCCTAAACACTTTTTTTATATACCGTACACAACCTTTGGCAATATCCGCGATTTTAATGCAAATCGCGGTATTGCCAATTGGTAAGTTTATGGCAGCAACTTTGCCAACCAAGGAGTTTAAGTTTATGGGTCGGGGTTTTAGCTTAAACCCTGGCCCGTTTAATATGAAGGAACATGTTATAATTACGGTTTTTGCGAATTGTGGTGTGTCTACTGGTGGTGGTGATGCTTATTCTATTGGTGCTATTACCGTTATGAAAGCTTATTATAAGCAAGGATTGAGTTTTTTGTGTAGCTTGATTATTGTCTTGACTACTCAGGTAATTCTTTTTTTTTTTTTTTTTTTAGATTTATTTATATTGTTATAAAAACTTTAAATTACAATTTTGAATGGTGTTTAATCTGGGTTGGTTTTGCTATTTGAGTATAAATTCTTGGGTTTCTAGATAAGTTATGTATATTCCATTTTGGTAATTGCTATGTATATATAGTTTTAGACGTTTTGAAAAACTTTTATCAACATATTTTAGTGATTAGATGGTAGCTAAATTTTGATTGTTGAATTATTGTTTGTGTAATAGTGACTTATTTAGAATAATACGTAGTATTTATTCCAAATGAACATTATGTTGACACGCAATTACTATCCTTTGTTGTTATATGTTGTTTGAAGTAGTCAAGTTGGAAAATAATTGATATTGGTATGGGTCCATTGAAGACTAATGTTTGTGTGGTCACAGTCTCACGGATTTTTGAATTGCTAGTTTAGATATATTTACATTGATTTATTTATTGAATTATTTACATATTTCCAATTAGATTGTCTTTATACCTAAGTCCATCCAAATTCATGTGCCTAACTGAATTTGGTAATGGTTTGTGAATTTACTAAATGATTCAACATGATAAATTGTGTATATAGTCTCGTGACCGATATACTCTGAAAGGACATTCAATTGTAAGCACAAGAAAAAAAGTTGTTTTGTAGTTAGATGATTTTAATCCAGTAAGATTTTCATTTTCACGAAAAAAAGCCATGAAAATAATGCACACAGATGTTTTTTTACATGATTATACCAAAAATGCCAATATAATCAATATTCATCTGTCACTCAACTGAACCATTTGAGTGATAAGACAATGTGAAGATGACATTTTTGGGGCTAGAAATTAATTATTGGTCTTTCTAGCTTGAATTTATGCCTTAATCTAGTGGTTTATATAAGTAATTGGTAATTAAAAATGGTATATTATATGTTGGTTATGGATTATATTATATATTAATCAAATGTTTTATACTGTATTTGTTTTAGATATTAGGGTATGGATGGGCAGGGATGTTGAGAAGGTATCTAGTTGATCCTGTGGAGATGTGGTGGCCTGCAAACCTTGCTCAGGTTTCTCTCTTTAGGTCAGTCTAAAATTCCATTATTTTTTAGCTTGTGATTTTACATGTTTTTTTAATTACATTAACATATTAATAGTACTTTTTGTATTGAGTAGTGATTGGGAGACCTAAATCATATGCCTAAAGATATGACTAACCATATGTGGCATCATCCTGATGGCTACAACAATGGGACCCGCTTTTTTATAAACCACCAGGATCATGCCACATGTTTTTAGTCACATCTTTAAGCACATAATTAGTCTTCCCAATCATTTTCCTTTTGTATTATGGTATGGGACTTAGGGACTGTGGGTATGGTGTGACTTTTTTGAATAATGGAAAAGTTGGATTTATTTCTGTGTCAAATATTCGTTTCAACTTCAAAGTTATGCAAAAAAGTTGTAAAGCAAACTTTGTGTGTATGTCACTTGTGAGAATAAGGATAAAAAGGAAATCGAATATGTGCGATTGCCTTAAAAATGACTGGTCTATCCGTTTTGTTCGGTTCTTTTATCATCCATTCATTGTGTTCTTACCTGTTCAATGCATATACAAGTGTTGTATCCAACTGTTTGGATCATATGCTTCAAACGGAGTTAGGACAATATTAGTCAAACCAAGAATAAAAATGTCACGCTATTCTTGTGTTGTTAGTTTTCAATTGGTTGGATGATGTGCTTCAAACAATATCAAGACAGCATTAGTCAAACAAACGAAGAATAACAACGTCACGCCATTATTGTGTGTCCAACCTCTTGTATGGAATGAAAGTGTAATAATATATGGGGTATGCTACATTCACATAAAATCCTCACAAAAAACACTCACTTGCTGACACGTCAACTAGTGAGAGTTTTTTGTAAGAATTTTATGTGGATGTAGCAAAATCCATAATATATTAAATCACATAAACGGACACCGTTTGAACTCTAAGAATTGTTGAATACCCTCCCACAAGTATCATGAGACTGCCATTATATTGAATAACAAGAATGTTGATGTTCCCAACATTTTTTTATGCAACTCCCATTAAAGAAAATATCTATAATTATGTTGTCGTGCTATGCAGAACCTGTTTCTGAGATGCAAAAACATCATTATAAATGTTTATGTGGAGAATTCGAGTCAAGTAGTAACACCATTAACTTGTGTATATGTTATTGCTTTTAATTTCAGAGCATTGCATGAAAAGGAGACGAAAGCACAAGGCATGACAAGGATGCGATTTTTCATGATCTTCCTGGTCCTAAGTTTTGCATATTATGCGCTTCCTGGCTACCTTTTCCCCATCTTGACATTCTTCTCATGGGTTTGCTGGGCTTGGCCACACAGCATAACTGCACAACAAATTGGCTCGGGATACCATGGTCTTGGCCTAGGCGCCTTCACCCTCGACTGGGCTGGGATTTCTGCTTACCACGGGAGCCCATTAGTCACACCTTGGACTTCCATTGTCAATGTCGGAGTAGGCTTCATCATGTTTATCTACATAATTGTCCCTGTTTGTTATTGGAAGTACAACACATTCGATGCCCATAAATTCCCAATATTCTCTAACAAGTTGTTCACAAGAACTGGTCACGAGTATGACACCACTAGGATCTTGACCCCACAGTTTGATCTAAATGAGGCTGCTTACAATAGTTATGGCAAGCTCTACTTGAGTCCTTTGTTCGCACTTTCCATTGGATCAGGATTTGCTAGGTTCACCGCAACCCTCACCCATGTGGCCTTATTTCATGGCGGGTAACAGCTTTTACGGAATCAATCTATAAATGTTAACTATTAAATCACATATCTCATATTTTATTGTATTTCGTGTGTTAGGGATATATGGAAGCAGAGCAAGTCTGCAGTTCAGAACGTGAAACTAGACATTCACGCGAAATTGATGAAAAGTTATAAACAAGTTCCACAGTGGTGGTATCTCGTGTTACTATTTGGGAGCATAATATTGTCCCTCGTCATGTGTTTTGTATGGAAAGAAGATGTGCAGCTTCCATGGTGGGGTTTTCTCTTCGCCTTTGCACTGGCTTTTATCGTTACACTCCCTATTGGAGTCATTCAAGCTACCACCAACCAGGTACGATACTACCATGAAGCTTTTTTCATTCACAAGTCCTAAAATAGTTAATAACTTTTAATTTTATTAATAATGTAATGCAGCAACCTGGATACGACATCATAGCTCAGTTCATATTTGGGTATATTTTGCCTGGAAAGCCAATTGCCAACTTGCTTTTCAAGATCTACGGAAGAATCAGTACAGTTCATGCTCTTTCTTTCTTATCCGACCTTAAGCTAGGCCACTACATGAAGATCCCACCTCGATGCATGTTCACTGCGCAGGTTTGTTTTGTTGCTTCTAGTCAATTATGTCTGTTTATTTTTGTCAGTAGTCTAAAAGACACTATTAATGTTTGTGTATAATGTCAGCTGGTGGGAACTCTAGTTGCTGGGACAGTGAATCTTGCGGTATCATGGTGGATGTTAGAAAATATAGAAAACCTATGTGATATCGACGGACTTCATCCAGAGTCTCCATGGACATGCCCCAAGTTTAAGGTCACATTTGATGCATCTGTTATATGGGGGCTTATTGGACCACAACGACTCTTTGGACCTGGAGGTTTGTATAGAAACTTGGTATGGCTATTTCTAATCGGAGCATTGTTGCCAGTACCCGTGTGGATAATGAGCAAGATATTCCCAGAAAAGAAATGGATTGCTCTGATCAACATACCTGTCATATCTTACGGTTTTGCTGGAATGCCCCCTGCAACCCCAACAAATATTGCTAGCTGGCTTGTCACAGGATTTATCTTTAACTACTTTGTGTTCAAGTACCGAAAACACTGGTGGCAGAAGTATAATTACGTTCTGTCGGCTGCGCTTGATGCAGGGACAGCATTCATGGGGGTGCTACTGTTTTTCGCTTTGCAAAACGAGGGTGTTGAATTGAAGTGGTGGGGAGCAAAGCCAGACCATTGTCCTTTGGCAACATGCCCCACAGCTCCAGGAATAAATGTCACGGGTTGCCCAATTTTCTAGGCTTGTGATACGAGTAGCACTAGTAGATAGAATAAGGGGTTTTGAATGTTTAAAAAACACCTAGTTTGGTCTAACAATTGATGTAAATTGTGTTACTAGACTTTGATTTTATTGTCTTTGTATTACTATCTGGAGTTGCAGAATGTTTCGTTTTTGCCTAACCAAGTGCTGTAAAAGGATTAAATAGACTTTGAATCGAAAGGTGTGTTTGTGTTTAAGTTGTAACATGCAGATCATGATTTGGAAGTGCGAACATGGCAAATATAATTAGGGTGAAAGCTAAATATACGCAATGTATTTTTTCAGAAATACACATCTACGCAATATACTTTGTTAAGGGTCAAAGCTAGCTAACATACTTTCAAATTTTTTTCGATCTAGCTAATATGACCTGTCGGTAGTAGGTTACCAGGTCACCCTTGATAAAAATTTGCTCAGTTAGTCCTTAAATGATAACGACCGTTTAAAAAAAAAAAAAAAAAAAAAAAAAACTTTTAATTTTTTTTTCTAAAAAACGTAATTTTTTCTTTAAAAAAAAACGTAAAAATTAAAAAAAAAAAAAATTAAAAAAACGTAATTTTTTTTAAACAACGTAAAAAAAATTTTAAAAAAAAACGTGAATTTTTTTAAAATTTTTTTTTTAATTTTTAAATTTTTTTTTTAAAAAAAACGTAATTTAAAAAAAAAAATTTTTTTTAAAAAACGTAAAATTTTTTGGAAAAAAAAAACGTAAATTTTTTTTAAAAGTTTTTTGTTTTGTTTTGTTTTTTTTTTTTTTTTTTTTTTTTTTTGTTTTTTTTTTAACGGTCGTTATCATTTAAGGACTAACTGCGCAAAGTTTTATCAATGGTGACCTGGTAACCTACTACCAACAGGTCATATTAGCTTGATCGAAAAAAATTTGAAAATATGTTTACTAGCTTTGACCCTTAACAAAGTATATTGCGTAGATGTGTATTTCTGAAAAAGTACGTTATCTTTAGCTTTCACCCATATAATTAACATGAAGCGTGTTTTTTTTTTTTTTTTTTTTTTTTTTTTTTTTTTTTTTTTTTTGGTAAGGATCTTCTCATCAGTCATGTTGTGTTTCTTGTGATTGTACATTTGAATTAAAATAAAATTAATGTTTTGCAATAATGACAATGTATAATTACATAAAACACAACATGACGAACATGAGAAAATCTTTATCATTTTTTTTTATACTCCCGACTCTTGATTCTAAGGCACTTGTCACCATGAAACTGATAGCCATATAGGGAGGGAGGTATAAAAAGAGAAGGAGGTGATTTGCACACTCTTAAAAATGATTCGGATATTAATATTTTGAGTGTTTAGACATTTATACCCTCACATTATTTTTTGTTATATTTATTCTGTAAGGGTATAAATGTCCAAATACTCAAAATATGAGTTTCCCAATCATTTTTGAAAGTGTTCAAATCACCTTCCATAAAAAAGGGTATGTGTTATAGATACCCTCTTTATATTGTCAAATCATAAAGTTTTGGTCAAACCGTATAACCCGCGATGCACATCGTACAAGCCAGCGATGCACCAAATCATTGGATACCCTTTCTATGGGAGGATGTGGATAACTTGTCCTTAAAAAAAGAGCAATGGCACTTTTTCACACAATTAAAAAATAGGATGTACTATTCCCACCCTCCCTACTAGGGAGAGTTTGTACTTTTTATTCCATTTGTCCCCCATTTGTTTCAGTACAACACAGTTTTTTGTCAGTTTCTGTTCCATATTTCTGACAGTTTTAAGCGTTTGACTTATTAAACTTTATATGTTTTGTTTCGCATTTTCAGGTTTATAGTTTTTTTATATAAACAAAATTATTAAAAAAAAAAAAATGCAAAAAAGTTGGAGGGGGTGGAAATATAACAATTAAGGAAGGTGGGAATATCCCGTCCTTGAAAAAATATGTACAAAAAGAATCAATTGAGTTTATGTTTCTTTCCTTCCTAGTTTAGCGAATTAGGGTCATTTATATATATATCATTCCAAAGATGTAAAATTACATATATATCTTTGACATGCATAAAAATCATTGTATTATATACATCAAAAACTTATACCAAAGATATATATGCAATTCTTCCAGCGAAGGTTATTCCACTAGTCGAAAAATAGGACGCATAATGCATCGTGGATACGCCATAGGATAATCAGGTCTGATAGGTCATAGGTGGCGTTTTATGGTATCTTTGATAGAAGAAATTTGACTTTGTTTATGGGTCTTTCACACCAAACTTCTAGTATACTTCTGGGTTACGTGTTAAAAAATAAATGGACAATCATACGTACGGACAGTGTAATTATTAAAGTTAAAGAACGAATCATGAAAAAGATGTATTTCACATAAAAATATGGGCAAATTCCCTATCTACCATAGTTGCTCAACTAATTTACCTGAAATCCTTCAAATTTTTTTCACTTCTCTTAATGCCCCATGGGCAACTCTCCCAATAGAATATGTGGGCAACTCCCCATATAGGTGACATGTGTCCCTTTTTATGGGGCCATCTTGTACTTACATAGTACAAGTGTAATTGATTTATAATTGGGCAACTTTGACCAACTTGGTTGGGCAATTGACAATTTTTGTCATCTAGTCCAAAAGTATAGTCTTTTTTTATTATTAAAAAGTACACTTATTTTAGGCAACTTAGTCCTACAATTATGTAATTTTTGGCAACTCATAAGTTATAAATTATACAATGTATTTAGGCCTATTTAATGTATAAAAACTTTTTAAAGTGTATAAATAATTTAATAACTTTAAACATTTATACATTTACAAATACAAATCTTCCTTAACACACTTCTTATCCACACATAACACACTCAACACATTTAGCAACCAGTGATGTAAACAATCTAAACAATCGCCACCACACTCCGATCTAATGTCTATAAAAAAACGATTTGGGCTAGGGTAAGTAATTTTGTGTTTGATTTAGGGTTTCGCAATTATTTTTAGTTGGTATCGTATTGGTGGTTTAATTTTTCGTATTTGATGGTTAATTTGTTAAGTTGGTATCGTATTGATTTAGGGTTTCGCTAAATTCGAGTTTCGCTAATTTAGCGTTAATTTTTTAAGTTGGTATCGTATTGATTAAGGGTTTCGCTAATTTAGGGTTTCGGTAATAATGGTTTCGCTAATTTAGGGTTAATTTTTTAAGTTGGTATCGTATTGATTTAGTGTTTCGGTAATTTAGGGGTTCGCTAATTTAGGGTTAACTTTTTAACTTGGTATCGTATTGATATAGGGTTTCGCTAATTGTTCTTGTTTGATTTTGGGTTTCGATATTTTAGGGTTAATTTTTTAAGTTGGTAACGTATTGGGTGATTAATTGTTCTTGTGGTTTTAGTGATTTGTTGCTACTTATTAAGTTTGAGAAACAAATGATGGATGTTGTTGTAGACTAAGTGAATAAAGCACTGTAAGATAACTGGCACTAAGTGAATAAAGCACTGTAATCATGGTTCAAACGGGTTCGGTTAACGAAACAAAATACAATAAAAATTAAACTGCGACACAACTAAATATAATCCGGGTGATCCCAAGTTTGAGAGTTGTTAGAGTCGTAACCATCATCGTAAAGATACTCAGACCAACTTTCAAATCTGCTCTCATCCCACTCTGCATACAAAGCATCGAATTCTCTGTCCCGACTTTCTTGTTCCTCCCTTTCAGCTTCCTCCATCTCTAACAACACTTCTTCATCTTGGAGCATAAGTCGCTCCCTTTCGGCTTCCTCCTTAAGAGCAGCTTCTCTTTCTTCATCTTGGAACATATATTGTGGGTGGGTAAGTTTTAAAATTTATTACCCTTAAAATATCAATAAATGTGGTGCAGGTGGAAACTCTCCCATATAGTTCACATGGGCCCACCTTGTACTTACATAGGTGATTTATTGGGCAACTTTTGCCTACTTTCTAATTAAGCATTTAGTTATCTAATAAAACAATTTAAGTCTTTTTCTTCTCTTAAGATAACTGGTATTCAGTAGAGTGGCATTTAGTTCTCTAATAAAACAATGTTGCTGCATCCACTGCTAGTTCAGAAAAAACCACTGCTAGTTTATAAGAAACCACTGCTAGTTTATAAGAAAACACTGCTAGTTCAGACGAAACCACTGCTAGTTAAGAGAAAACCAATGCTAGTTCAGATACACCATTTATTTTAACCTTAATTGGAGTGTTTTGTGTATTTCTGATATGTATGAGGCTGTGATGACAAATATCTTACTTGATTAAGCAAATGATGTGATTTACCGTATCTTGACATGGCAGTTTTATTACATTCTTATGCAGCCATGGTGTAACACCCCCAATTTCGTGATACGCAGCGGAATTCAAACTGGGTGTTACTTCATGGCACAACAGTCATAATAATATAAAACGAACTCTAATGGAGTCGTTTTAAAAGCTTTATCATTCGATTTATATAAATATCAGAGTATACAAAAATGAGGTCCCAAATGGTTCCAAGTTAAAAAAATTACATTAAATTGGTTTTCGAATGATAATAAAATTTATAGCCTTCTTGAGTATCCGTGCTCCTTCGTGCATGCCTCGTACAATATGGACCTGAAATACATGCTTAAAACTGTCAACACAAAGGTTGAGTGAAATTCATATAGTTTGTTTGATGGTTGAACACATTATGTTTGTAGTGTGAGTTATAAATTCACACCAATGGTTTGAAAACAAAACAGTTATTATTAGACTAAGCATCATGCAATCAAGGCGTTAACGTGTTCCAAAATTAATTGGAGAAAATGTCGGTGCGTGCCCTATCAGGTAACATTGCCATTTTTACCTAATGTTACTCAAATATGGTGCGTTTGTTCACCGGACCTGGTCAAACAAACGGATTCGTCAATCCCAATAGATCTATCCACAATATTCGCGCTCACTTCACTCGTGATTAATGATTCATGACTAGGGACTTAAGTTTGGCAAATGCGGTAACTAAGTGCAAGTAAAATAATCAGATAAGTATATAGTTTGAAAGCAATATGTTCGGTTTAAAATAAAGCATGTATTTCCCCCAAGGGTTTGTAAAACAATTTAAGTAATAGAAAGTGGGGCTATGAACTCACCTCAGAGTAAATGATATCAAATGTATAATGAGAATGATGGATATGCCGTGAGAACTTCTACAAGCAACCTAGAATAGGATGTTGCTACTTAGGTTTGAAAGAATGATGCTAAAGAAATAACAAACCTATATACGTTTCTATGTTGATCATGATGTAGTACATGGTTTTTGTGTATGTCGTTTATAGAAATGGTCTAGTTGTGAAAACGAGTTTAGTTTATACATATCGTACTACGTTTACGACTTCCCTGTTCAGATGCCATCTCTTGCATAACTTCTTTACCATTGTCTGACCTGCTATTCGTTTTTTTCTGACAACATATTTAACCTATCTTGTCAGAATACTAAAAAACAAGATTAGTTATACATTTGAATGACCAAGGTAGGTTACTTGTTTTCTGGGCAATGGTTCCATACATGCTGCACGGGTATACCCTACGGTACCACACCTTCCACATTTTACAACTTTTGGCTCCTCATTTTTTGATCGGATACGATCTTTGTTTTTAGGTCTTCCTGCCTGCCTCTTGTCCATCAACGGCGGTTTAACCTTTTGCAAGTTACCCGAATCATGCCATCTTGACTCTATTTCCAAAGGATACACCATTTCAAGATACGTGCCTTTGAGTGCAGTTTTCGTAAACCATGTTTCCGCCCATTTGTTACAGTTAGTCAATTTTTCTTCTCTACACAAGGCACACACATGACCACATGGTAGTCCTGAAAGTTGCCATTTCATGCACGTTGTTCGTAATCAAAAACCATACACGAATAAACAACATTTACCGTAATAAACAACCTGTTTATTGTAGGTACCTGCAAGTGCATTCATTTTTTAGGAAATCAACAATATGACTATGACGATGGTCTAGAACTTGGTACACATCACACATGGCAATTCCTCTTACTTCCCAATTAGCACTCTTTAACATTCTATGCTCAACCTTCCTAGCTGCCCATTGTGTAAGTTCTAATTCCGGTGCGTCTACAAAATAAACATACATCAGGTAACATTTATCAAACTTCCTTTTTGAGAGACGGCGAATATATAGTTATACCGTAGTATTTTTCTCGACGTTCGAAATACTGATATTGTAGAAGCCTTTTGTAGCACTCCAAGAGCATAGTTATTGGTACCTTTCGAACGTGCCTTGTTAATGAATTTATTGATTTTGCACTGTTTGACGTCAAATAATTGTATCTTTTTCCAGTGCAATATGCCCTTGACCACTTTTCATACTCGGCGTCTTCAAGTTTTTTGACGGCTTCTGATTTTTTTGCACGAAGCTCGGAAATTGCTTTATCAAAATCTTCAGTTGTATAGGTTTTGGACACCTTCCAGTACAAAGCCTTATGCTTTTTCCGGGTCAAATTGCAATTCATCATCAAGTGACGACAACAATAACCATGAAAGCAATTTGGAAAAACTGTGTCACAAGCTTTTTTTATTGATTGATGCCTGTCTGAAATAATCGCCAGATTAGGCACTTCACCAATGCATTCTTTTAACCACCTCAAAAACAATGTTCAGGCTTCAGCGGTCTCACCCTGTGCGACCCCAGTAGCGATTGGAATAATCTGATTGTTTCCATCCATACCAACAGCAAGCATGTTGGTTCCAAGATACTTCCCTTTCAGATGCGCAACATCAATTATAATCAATGGCTGCATGAAGGCTATAAAACTCCGAATCGAGTATCGTTAAGTATATATTAGTGCTTAGTATACGTTAAAGGTTAATATAATAATAATAAGAAGAATATTAATAAGAATAATAATAGTAATAATACTAATAATAACAATAAATATAAATGTGCCCGAAACTTACCGCAAAACCAAATGCTACAAAAACCATCTTAAATCTTCCAGCATCGTCTGTATCGATGTGTGTTACCGTCCCCACAGTTTTTAGCTTTAGGTTATGACAATATAAAGCTAACTGCTCAAACGATTCTTCATGTTTACCGTTCAACACCTCAAATGCCGAATTCCTACCTCCCCAAGCTCGTTTGTAAGAAATGTTTACTTTACATTCAAGACTCATATCTCTTTGTATGTCCTTTCCAGTATATACCCTCCGATTATCTTTCAATTTTTCGATTAGCAACTGACTAAGTAATTTCATTGTCGCATTACGATGATTAGGATGTAATTCAGTTCTTGAACATGTGTGGACATCGTTGATGCTAGATACAAAGAATGTGCTATCCAGTTTTTTTTACGGGTGTATATGTTCCATGAGCAGCCTTCATTTATACATTTCACGTTGTACCTCGTGGGTTCAGATTTAATAACTTTGTATTCAAAACGCTCAACTAATGATTTCTTTCCAATAGCAAACATGCATTCTGCTTTATTATAAAATTCTTTATGTTTGAAAAAAACGGTATCGTTTTTCTGGGAATCGCTGTTTTTTAATTCTGGTTGTGGTGCAGTTGGTGGCATGGGCATATTTTTAAATGAGTTTCTTTGCGACAGAGGAAGTGAATGATCAAGTTGGTGAAAAGAGTATTCTTCAACCTTTGGGGTGTCATGATAACCATCTTTGTGAAGCAGTGGAATATTCAGATCTAATGATAAATGATTAGAAGCTGAGGATGATTTTACCTCTGAAGGTGGTGGTTCTTTTATTGAAATGAACAGAGCCTGAGTTTGCACATTCTTACAACATACTTCATGAATGAATAATTGGACGTCATCATCATCAACAACGTCCAATTCCATGGAACCATCTTTGTAAGATAACCTCACTTTAGCATTTTGTGTGTCTTTGACACCGTCAACCTTTTTCTTCACATATGCCACCAGTTTATTGAAAGTGATATTTTTAGGTAGTTTAACTGCATGTTTCGATGATGGATGCATTAAATAAACCTTAAACTTAGAATTGTCATCGTAATCCATGGTTGTGTTTTGAACAAATTTAGGTGGAAATAATTCTTGGAGTTTACAGTAAACTCTAACAACTAAACCAAGTGCAAATTACCATCCCTTTGTACTTGTGCATTTACTTAGGTTGCCCAACAATGTCAACTTTCTAAGGTTGCCCGAAATTAGTGTATCATCAAAGATACACTTTAATGAGTGTATGAAGTATGAACCACCCTTTGTGATTGTTTATTATTAATGTTGTACTTGTGCCAACTGCCTAAGATTTACTAAGATACACATTTATTTGTGTTATATGAAAAATTTATTAAGTTGCCTAAGCTTGGCAACTGCCCACTGGATGAAACTAATAACTTATCCCAACTACATATAGATTGTTTGAGTAATCTCAATTTCATATTTGTAGTAATGTCTAACGGTAAAAATCATTACTTTTGTTAGTATACTTATGTTAGTATACTATAAATAGTTTTAGTAATATATTTATGATCCTTCGTTTTTTTTTTAAATTTATATATATATTTTACATATATAACAGGGATTGTGCGTAAGCGTTTGTCTTTTGAAGTCGAAAGACCATGTGATGACGTGCTTAATGAAATATTTAGGGAACAACTTAACAAAGGATCTAAGGAGGATGTAGCTGAAAAATGTGTGGTGGCAGTCAAGGAAACAGGTGACAAGAATAAAGATGAGCACAACAAAATAAATGGAAATGTGGATGGTGACAAGTCGATTACTGAGCAGCATGAAGATGAAGCAATAATGGAACTACTAGCCGAACAAGATAGGGCTGAAAGAGAAATGCAAGAGACAATGCGGCAAGACCGGGAACACGAGGAGCTGTTCTGTAAGATAGAATAAGGTCACCTTGGAAGCCAACTAGGATGCGCTGCTGAACAGTCAAAATAAAGGATACATTTAGTTAAACTTAGATTATCAGCCTGCAGACTTGTATGTTTGTTTCCTAAACTTAATCTTAGTTTCAAAAAAGATGTAATGGACTTCTTTAAATTCATATATTTCACTTTCCAGATCTCCAGACTTGCATGTTTGTTTCCAGGCTTATATACTTGGAAATTATTCATTAATTAATATAACTGCATCAAAGGATGCAGTGCTAGATGCTTGCTATTCATACAACCATCTAATAAGTACATCAACAGTCAACCACTAAGGACTACTATCAAAAGACTACTACATCAACATAACCACCTAAACCATCTATGGCCTCTTTGCTATGGCCCATGCTGGCATCTTCTGCTGAACTCCTTGTCCCCCAATAACAACCCACACTTTTGGGCAAGCAAGTCCCCTTACTTTCTCTCTTTTGGGGGGTGCTGATGAGGATGGACCATCTGGTTTTGGTGGGGCTGCAAGTGCTTCAAGAGGTGGAGCTGTGAGTGGTTCTGGTTGGATGGAATAGGGTCCAGCAGGAACAGGGTTTGTCCTCATAAAGGTGAGGGATGTTTTTCTTGGAGGAAAATAGTTCTCCCAAGTATTGTTTGAGGATGAACTATTAGAAGAATCTGAATCTGAAGAGATTTCCAGTGGATATTTTGGTGAGCCACTCATGTTGCCTAAAATGTTTTTGAAATAGTTAATGAAAGAAAGACTTTTAGAGAGAAGAATTTTTGGGAATACAAGAGAGATATGTGTGGTTTATGGGTGATATGTTATTAAATACAGTTAAATGTGTAGAAGGTGTGAGTTGTTGTGTAGTAAATGAAGTCTTTGACTATTTGACTGGGTGTTTAGCACTTAGTATAAGCACTGCTGGTTGTGGGCAACCCACTGCTAGTATCTTTCTAACCACCGCTGGAAGTGGGCAACCCACTGCTAGTGTAGTTTTCATGAAAATGGAAACCCAATTGGGCTGTTGTGTAACATCATGGTGATAAAGTATTTAAATGTGAATAAGGTGTGAGTTGTTGTGGAGTAAACCTAGTCTTTGACGGGTAATGACTTTGGAGTTGAGTATTTGACTGGGGGCTTACCACATTGTCTAAGCACTGCTGGTTGTGGGAAACCCACTGATAGTATATTTGCAACCACGCCTAGATGTGGGCAACCAACGGCTAGTATCTTTCTAACCACCGCTGGATGTGGGCAACCCACTGCTATTATCTTTCTAACCACTGCTGGTGCAGTATTGATGAAAATGGAAACTCAAGGGGCTGTTATGTAACATCTTTGTCATAAAGTATATAATCCCCAAATCACTGAGCGATCAAATAATTGATCTTTAAACACTTGAAATTGGCGCTCTACACAAACCCTAACCATTCCCAAACTGATAATTACACAAAGCACAAGTCTTTTACATCCAAATCACACAATGCCGAAAGAATATTCCACCACCCACAACCTCGTTGCGTACCTAATCAAGAACAATCATACAGAAGGGTTCCATGAGATGATTGATTTTATCAAACACACTCCAATTCACTACGCTTTAACTGTACAACCTATCATTCTTAAAGCCTACATTCATCAATTTTGGTCGAAGGCCGAAATTCAAGAACGAGATGGAGCAGAGGTTATTAGGAGTGTTGTTGATGATAATGAGATTATAGTCAAAGAGGAGGTGATTAGGGAGGTTTTGAAGCTGGAGGATGCTGATGGGGTTGTCAATTTGTCTAATGATGATATTTTTAAGGGGTTGGAAAGATTGGGTTATGAGAAAAATGTGGATAGAATTAAGTATCATAAAGGTATGTTCTCACCCCAGTGGAAGTTTTTGATACATACTTTGCTTACGTTTGTAAGCAATAAGACCACTGGCTTTGATGAGTTTCCATCAAAAATAGCAACTACTGTCATATGTTTATCACAAGGGAGGGTCTTTAACTGGGCTAGGATGATCTTTGAGGGTTTTATAAAGAACATTAAGGAAAAGGGTAAATACTACTTATATCCTAGGTTTGTTCAATTAATAGTGGAGAAACAGATCACGGAACCCATTCCTCAAAAAAGGGAGTATAAGGTACATCATATGTTACCTAAGGTATTTACACACTTGAGGAAAAAGAATGAAAAGTTCTCAGGAAAGCTTACACCTTTATTCCCTAATATGCTTAACTTGCCAGACATTCCTGATAATGAGGAGGTACCTGAATCCCAACCCACCCAAAGCACTGATGCTCAACCCACTGCTACCACATCTGAACACACTGCTAACCTAACTGAATCCACTGCTGATACACTACCTTTACCTGAATCCCAACACACCTAAACTACTGATGCTGAACCCACTGCTACCACTGATGCTCAACCCAATGCCACCATATCTGATCCCACTGGTACCACATCTAATGAGAATATTATAGAAGTAGTGAATGAATTGAAGGCTAAATGTACAAAAATGGAAAATACAATAAGAAGGTTGAAGCACAGGGTGTCTGTGTTGGAGAGACTAAGAAGACCAAGGGTTGCTGCATCTAATAGAGTCAAGAAGATGACTAAGAAGGCCAGCTCCTCAAAGGGGAAGAGCAAGAGCATTGATTCATGGGAGGATGTAAACATGGATGTTGAGTTGGATTTGGATAGTGGAGATCATGGTGGTGACTATATGGTTACTGACAAGGAAGGAAAAGAAGCAGTGCTTGAAGCTTTGAAGGTTGTAGTTGATAAAGAGGAAAAATTGGGGCAGGCAACAACCACTGCTATTGTTGCTGAATCCCCTGCTAGTACAAATGAAATCACTGTTGCTACCTTAATCACAACCACAGTCACACAACCACCAAAGTCTAAGGAAGTTGAGAACGAGGTTGCTGGTACCCTGATGAACTTATGTAAAACCTTACCCATTCCTGGATCTGTTACTGCACATTTTCCCATTATACTTAAACCCACTGGTCCTAAACCCTTGGCTAAAGGTTTGAAGTTTGTTGAGCCACTTAAGAAGGTTGTTGGAAAAGCAGACATAGGAAAGGGAGGAAAAGAAGAAGTGGTTGAAGCTTTGAATGTTGTAGTTGAAGACAAAGAGGAAGAAGTGGTGCAGGCTCAATCCCGTGATAGTTCAAAGGAAATCACTGCTGCAACCTCAGAGGTAATTTCATTGCCTGTTACTTCAGATAGACATATTGCTATTGCAACCACTTCTACGATAATCACAACCACTGTAACACCACCATCCAAGTCTAAGGAAGTTGAGAAGGAGGTTGCTGGTACACTGATGAACTTATGTAGAACCTTAGCAATTCCTGATTCTGTTATTGCACCTTTTCCCTTTGTACTTGAACCTACTGGACATAAACCATTGGCTAATAGTTTGAAGATTGGGGAGCTAGTTAAGAAAGTTGTAGCTGAACCAGACATAGGAAATGGTAAAGGTATTGCTGAACCTGAAGAAGAAGAAATTGAATTTGATAGTATGAAGGATCAAATTGCACATGATCATGAATTGTCGAAAAACTTAGCTGAAATTTATCAGGCTGAAGATCTTGCTTTTGAAAAAAAAAAGAAAGAAGATGATGAAGCTAGTCAGAGATTGATTCAAGAGTGGAACAAGGAACAACCTTTACTTCAAGCTTCTGAACTGCTAAAGTTAGAATGGAGTACTGAAGAATGGGCACTATTAGACATTCCTTCAAGGGCTAAGGTTCTGGCTGAGAGGGCGAGACAAATGCAGAAGGAAAGAACTGTCAGAGAATATAAAGGTAAGAATAATAAACCTCCAACCAAGGCTGCAATGAGAAATCAAATGATGAAGGTTCTCAGGCACATGGAAATGTACAAAGGCAAGGATTTGAATAAATGCACGTATGAAGAGATTGCAGAGATGTATCAACGTTGGATAAGAATGAATGATGATTTCAATCCTATGAATTCTGAGAAAGAAGCTGAGTGGATCAAGAACAGACAAAAGCGAAAAGCAGAAATTCTGGAGGAGTCTAGGTCTAAGAAACAGAAAATGGATGAAGAGATGGAGAGGGAAGAAAGAATGAATGTGTATCTTATTGTGAGTGATAAACCAGAGCCTATTAATCCTACACCAATAAGCGCAACTCATCCAGTTCATGATTGGAAAATAATCACTAAAAAAGGTAGAGAAGTGATTGAAATAACAAGAGCAGATGGATGCAGAAGTACATACTTAGATTTTGGAGGGTTGTTGTTCTTTCTATCTAAATAGGATTTGGAAGAGTTATGGAAAGTCATGGATTTTAGATATGGAAAGCATGGGCCAACTAGAGAATTAGCAAGGTTTTTGTGGACATCAGTGAAAAACATGTGTCAACCTAATCCAGAGGACAAATTTTGGAAAGAATGTGAAGTAGTTGAATGGATGCTTTATCAGCATTGCAGAGTACATGTTGTACAAACTACAAAGGAGAAGTTTTTCATGTTCATTGATAAACACTATCCATTGTCCAAGACTGTTGCCAGGAAAATGTTGGAAGCAAAGCTTGATCCACTAGGAACTATATCAACAAATCCAATGATAGATCAATTGTTCTTGAAAATTGAGAAGATTGCTGATGTAAAAGGTCCTTTAGCCATACAATTCTCAAGGAAGGTTAAGTAGAATGGCAAGTATATCTGATAAGAAGGCTGGGGAGGTTGTTGGGTGAAACCACGGCTAGAAGCATTTTTGAAACCACGGCTAGTAGGATGAAACCATTGGAACATGGTTTAATTGTAATATTATAGGATATCTTAAGTTGGACGTTTTGTATGGAAAGTGTACGTATTTAGTTTAGTGATTATTATCATTTAAACAAGCAATACTAAGATCAACTAATAACTTTTACAAAACAAATTGGAGATTTATAGATTTATCATTCCATTGCTGACTACAATTGTTTATACATACACAATGAATCACCAAAGTACATATGCCCATGATAGATGCAATATAAGCTACTTGCAAGTAAAGGGCAGCAAATGATCTTACACCTTTCTGTTCCACAAAGTCAATGAGAGTTAACGATACCACAACAAGTAATACATACAGTCAATGACCAGCATACTCAACCTTGTATTTCCATAGGTACTCAAAAATTCGTTCGCGATAGGCAAGAGCTGTTTGCGCAGGATCGTCAGACTTTAATGGCATGTTATGACTAAGCCAATATAGGTTAATGCAGGCCCATATTCCGCAGTCACCGTATTGAGGTGCTTGGTTGGGGACATCATCACATTTTTGAAAGCTGATCTGATAAGTATTGATATCTATGCCTTTTGCTAAAAACACTCCCGTTTCGTCTAGTAATTTTGGCAGCCAATATTGAAATTTTGCAGGCATGGTATCCTTCCACCAAAGTCGTCTGTTTGTAAACTTTGGCAGCGAATCATACAATATCAAAACACCCGTACGTAGATGCAGCTCTCCTACCGCCCAGTGCTTGTTAGGCTCATTTATTGGAAATAGTACCTACATCATTTACGACATCAACACAAGGCACCGGATAATTTACAGATGAAGAATCTAGTAAAACCCACAATAGTATACGTAATTTTATATGGAAAGATATAAACACCTTTTCGACATCAGCCCAAGGCACCGGGTACTTAACACCATTTGCTCAATAGCTTCGTACGAAGTCATTAATGACTTGTGGTGTGAAAAAAGGACCCACCATAGCCCAATCGGCATCTGATGGTCGGAAATGCCACATCAAATCTACCCATAGATCTAGGTGTTGTTTATACATTTGGGCACATTATTAAAAACAAGTGGGAAACACAAAGAAACATTTATGGTACAAATCTAACAACTGATTTTATACGCACCTCGTCCCTCAGCCATCCATCCTTGTTATCACCCGTTGCCAATAAACACTCACAAAACCAGCGCTCAGCAATAGTGTCTTCGTTGCCCCATGGGAAAATAAACCTAGTACCATTATTCTCATTCAAAAATTTTTGAATGGAACATTGCACAGTTACCTTTTTCGTTTTTTTCTTCCCCGTTCCAGTTCTCGACAAATTCTGAAATATAACAAATAACCTCTTTTAGGGAATGTTTGTATTCAAAAGTAAGAGAAATATAAGTTTACACAGTTACATACCTCCACAAATGGTTCCAAAGTATCATCAAAATCAGGAGCGTTAGGAGGGGATGGGTTTTCACGATTGATCCGTGATGAACGCCTTCTCTTTGGAGTAGTGGCTGGTGGAGTAGTATAGGGTGAGGTGCAATATCTCCCTGGCTTCATCTTCCGTTTAAGCGAGTTGAAAACTAATTTGATATTTGCAGCCTAAATAACAAAAACGATTCATCTTTTACCAAACAGCTCTACTATGCAACAATTAAATAACTTGAATACTCAACTGAATTAAAGTGGAAATGTGATATTCTAGTGCATAAAATATTTCAAATCATGACTTAGCATGTGGTGTCTATTTTAAGGACATGTACAACAAATCATGACTGTTTGTTGAGGGCCCTTTCTTATTTTCAAATGTAAATCTTCTTTGCAGTTGACTATGTATGTTTTAACTATTTGCATGTGACTTAGCATGTGGTGTCTATTTAACAGTCAAAAACCATGATCTACTTCTTCGACATATTTGCTCCTATTTACACTCAGTTTCATAACCATATTTCCATCACATTAATTGAATTATGTCGAGTTTTAAAAGAGGTAGGTTTGAGCATAATCACGATGAAAGGGAATGGTCAATAAAGGTAGCAAGACAGGTAATGTTTCCTGGGATATATGAATTATATGGACCAAATGCTGAAGCTAGTTACCGATTACCAGCTGAAGTGCTAGAAGACCTAAGAAGACATATATACGGTCACGAACAAGAAGAAGTTATAGAACCAACCGGCGGTGTTAAACATAAGCAATCAATAATGTTGGGAACCAATCCGCAAGATGAGGGTCCTAGTAGTCGTAACACTAATGTTCGGAAGCAACTAAAAATGAATGAGACCCTAACAGGCAAGTCAACCGTATTGCGAAAGTGTAATTGTAATGATGATCCAAAGAAAAAAGGAAAAACAAACTAAATGTTATTTCCTAGTTTCTAAAAGTGATGTAGTTGCTAATAATGTCTTTGCTCAAGTTATGTTTGTCATGTCTTAAAGAATTGTACTATTATTATGCATGCATTGTTCGTAACAAATGATAAGATAAATAAATGTACCTTAACAACATCCTGCCCATCCTCATAATCAAGGAAAATCACTTCAACACGATCCTCATCTCCATAAGTAACATCCCCATGTGTATCAGCCCCTTCCCCAGCCGTTTCATCAACCTTCATGACCACTTTCTCTACTTGTGCAGCCCCTTCCCCAGCCGGATCATAAACGGTTTCTACTTGTGAAGCCCCCTCCTCCATAACCAGTTTTAACACTTTAAGAGTCCACTGCACAAACCATCCAAACCAGATAGGTGGCCACCACACAACCATTTCCTTACCCTTCTCCCGATCAATTTCTTTTTCCGCAACATTCATATCCATCAATTCCTAGATAAAGATTAAATAAAGGGTATGTGTTTTTTATATTGGAAAAAAAAGTAAAACAAAGGGAAAAAAAAAGTAAATATATACGTACGTCAACAGGAGTTGGATCAAACCCATCATAAGCAATGTCTGAGAATGCATCATTCAAATTCGGTAAGGCGGCACAATCAAATTTCTTATCCACCTGCATAAAATTGTTGGAATGATGAGCATCTTCAAGACTCCTCGATAAAGCAACTTTCATAACTTGCGTCATAGGTCCGATAAACTCCTCGGAGTCCGTATAAAACAACTTTTGCTTCTCATCGGATCCTACGTTGGTCCTCATGGGGCTGTGTGCATCAGAAGTAGCAAAAGGTTTGTTGGCATCAACACTCTCCACCTGTAAACAAGTGAACATACTTTGGTTAAAGAGAATATTTTTTACATAATGAACTAAAAAAATTTCAAATTACAGCTTCTTACCTTATTCTCACCAACAACATCTTGTGACTTTATTCCTAAAACTTCCTCAAGTATCCCAATTCTCTTTTTAACGCTGTGTATCTCATTTAACATCTGTGATAAAGCAACGTCTCCTACACATTCTTCAATACTACCAACCCTGGACTTAATGGATACAAGCTCAGCTAGAATGTCATCTTTATCCAACTTATGTAACGTTGCCGCTTTGTCACATTTGTTCCCATCTAGAACCTCAACATTACCGACTAGAACATCTTCAAGATTCACAGGCTCATTCACCTTCAACGTTTCACCAAACCCAGCAAAAATATCTTCTTCTTCAGCTTTGTCATTGACCTTCGACGTTTCACCTTCTGGAACAACTTCATCAGCATCACATAAAGGAACATTTAAATCGGCTTCAATTCCACCATATACATCCACATGGGCCATAGCTTCCTCTTCTTCCACCATTAATTGCTCAGCCAACTCTTCTCTTCTTTCAACAAGTTGCGAATCAAGTCCACGGATGTAGTCCATACTTCGAATGTACCACAGACACCTCAGCTCGGCATTTGTTGGTACAATCTTCTGTAATGGTCTAACAGCCTACATAACAAAGGAACTAACCTGATATGCTAAATGCAATAAAAACATACAACACATAACTAATTTTTGGTTTTTACTTACCGGATCAAATAAAATAGTGTAATGCTTTTTTTCAAAGTTTTTTATTTTCGACCAGGCTAAACAACGTGGGATCTTCTCTGGGTCTTTGGTCCAAAACTGGGAGCTGTTAGGGAATGTCTCCATAATCCAAATCTGAAAAAACAAATACAACGTATTAAGACTTACTGGTTGTGATTATAGTGGTTGTGATTATGGTTGAAGTGGTTAGGATAGCAGTGGGTGTACCAGTAGTAACAGAGGATAGAATTACATCAGATGTAGTTTCAGTAGTGGTTTCTTCTGAACAAGCAGTGGATGCAGCGACATTGACAGTGGTTTGAACCAATCATTTCTATGTTTTTATGGTGACCGTTTACAAATCGATTTCTAGTGCGAAACCATCAACCATAACATCCTTAAATCTATACCAAGCCTTCCGATGCCTAAGGAACAATGACTACGGAACAATGCCCAAGGAACAAAGCCAATGCCTAAGGAACAATGCCAATGCCTGAATGACTATTCTGCTTATCTATGTTCTTCAAATTTAACATATAAGACCTAATTTAGAATAAACATCACAATATATACAAGCACAAATACTGTATGTTACAAATAAAATCTAACCTTCAACACCCATGTAAATCCATACAGAGTGTATGTTTGTTCTTTTTTGGGATCTTTTGGAACGGGCTTATTTGATTCTGCCTCGAGATGCCTAGGAACAACATTCACCGTTCTTTTATACAGATGAGCCCACATGTATTCACCCCATGGATACTCATTCCATACAGAAAAATCCTCAACATTCTGTAGCAAATGGTCAGGAACATTAAACCTTTCTTCCCGACCAATAAATACAAATGTGGCAATCACCAACAAACCAACCCTCACAGCATCTTCATCGGATAAAGAATCCCACCTTTGCCCCGACTTCACCAACGCCAAAAGGTCATCACCCTTAACTTTTTTGTTCTTAATTCTTTTTTTATCCGGAAACAAACGATCAAAAAAATGACTATCTGTTAAACCCTTAACACAATGCCCGTGGTCACTTTCTTTTTTATCTACGGGACCTAAACGAAACCCAGTTAGAAGACTAAATTGTTCACGGCCAATATCAAAAACATTCTCACCTATTACAAAAGTTAGAGGTGGACAACAATCACTCACTTTAGACACCTCAACTGCATTTTGATATAAATAATTGTACAAGTGGTGGTCAGGGGAATATTTAGGAAAATCTAACCAAGGCCCAAACACAGCGTCTCTAAACAATTTGGTTCTATTCACATTCAATGCAGCTTTAATTGTACCAATATGTTCTAATCTAGATCTCACCGTTAGCTTTGCATCAAACATTTTCGTCGTTGGATTCTTGAGATGTGGAAGAAGAACGATTGATTGTACGAATATGTGTGGGAAGCAGTTGGATTAGGGCTTCGGTTTTACAAATGTAGAGAAGAAGAACGATTGATTTGATGTGGAAGAAGAACAGTTTAAGTTTGCAGAATGAAGCAGTTGTATTAGGGCTTTGGATTCTTGAAATGTGGAAGAAGAACAGTTTAAGTTTGCAGAATGAAGGTTTGAGTTTGAGTGGGAAGATGTGTGTGTTAGAACCAGGAATGTATTTTGTATTTTGTATTTAAGAAAAAATATGTATTAGGATAATAAAATTTTTTGGAGGAAGTATAATTTGGATTATAAAAAGGTAATATTTTATAAAGTTGTATTTATAACGAGTTTACTGTAAATATAAGGTAGACTAAAATACATAATTTTGATATTGTCATTGCATCGTGATATACAATTACTCTAACACTTTTAATATGCAATAGTGTGCGACCCTAAAATTCTCGCCGTGCATAAAATTATTTTCATGAAAACATGTAATTGAAAAGTATTGCTCGCCAAAAATTTGATTACAAGGTACACGTTGTCGCAACACGTAAGTACCCTGCTAGTCAATCATAATATATTACTATTATTATTTTACACCTAAGTTCAAATGTAAAAGAAAGAGCTAACAGCATCATGTGCATTGGCGTATTATTATTATTTTATTGAAGGTAATCTTATTCGGTTTTGACTAAAATCGGTTTCAATTTTAACATTTATTAGACAGTTAAGAGGCTTGATCTTTTGTTCAAAAAAAGGAGGCTTGATCTTGTTACGTAACAAAATACTACTCTCATTGATTTAATTGTTTTTCTCAAAAATACGATTGCAAAATTGATGCAAAACCATCATTTATTGAATTGAAGATGTAGTACTTGATACAGACCTTACAAAGCACTATCAGATGGTTCATTTACCTCTTTAAATGGGTGGTTATCTTAACCCGTGGGGTTGGCAATCCGAAGTTGAGTATCCATTTGTGGACAACTATCAACTTTTTAGCATCAATCAACTACCTAAGAGTCAAACACTAATTTTTTTGGTAGTTCATTTTAAAATGAATATTGACTATGTCTTTTTTCTTTTTTGATTTATGGCAAATGACATTGGTCACATTCTGATGCAATGATCTATGATGATCACTTGGGGGCTTCAGCTAAACGGAAATAGAGCTGTCACTTATTTTCAGACTACATTCCTCTACAACCATGTAGACCGATTTGTAATATTATTCCAAAATGAGCAGTTCAAACAAGTTGGAATGTTGGATTACGGTATAAAATAGGTTGATAAGAGAGCTAGGTATTGTTTGGTGCCATAAGTGGTGCCATCTTAGCACTTTTTGCACATGACACTAATTTTGGCTATGACACCAAAACCCCCTCCCTTAAACAAAACTGATGTAATAGAATAAAAGTGGTGCCATAGTAAATTAAAATAAATAAATAAATAAAAATAAAAGCTTTGGCTTGAGATGGTAATCACTCGCCGAATGACGATGGCACCACTTCTGTAACATATTGGATTTCAAAAACACACTAAACCAATAATCAAAGAGGCATATACAAGAGGTTTTAGAGAGAGAAAGTTAGAGGTTGGGAAATTTAGTGAGAGAAAGAAAAATCTTATTATGAGCTCCAACTCTCTACCTTGGGAGGTAGAGAGTATTTATATTTCTTACATAAGTCGGAACCTACGGGTTGTGGATCAGGCATACAGTGGGTAAAGACCCGTCCGTCCTCCACGGTGTTACTTAACTAAATACTACTTAACATTAACTAATCTACGACTACGAGCTTTCTAACGATTACATATACTTGAGGTGACCGACTCTTTAATAACTGGATTTACTAAATCCTAACAATCTCCCCCTAAGGGAGGTCACCTCAAGATCACCTCGAAATTACATTGAACACAAACAGATATTACATTTTAAATTGTTCTTGCATTCTTGATGTAGTTCTTTACTCAGGAGCTCGTAGTCATTGATTCTTCATTATTGCATGTTTGGATAATCAATGTGGAGGTCTTTAACTGATCCACGTGATAATGAGTTTTGAGCCAGCTTCGAGATCATCAGCTATCATAAATCTCTGACTCTTCCATTGTGGTGTTGGTATTATGTGATGTTGGGACATTTGGACCGACATGCTCACATTCTGGATCATGATATATTCTCATCAGAGTAGCGGAAGCTTTTGTTGAATCATGATATTTGCAGCAGCGTAGCAGAAGCATAGAGTGAAAATATCAGAGTCATTGATGCACTTATCATGATTTCTTTAGAGATGAATGTGTAGTGTGAGCATGCGACTATGGATTGACCGCTTCATTCTGATCAGCTGCAAATGACGGGCGTACCTGCATACAACAGTTAGCAATAAAGTGCACGAAGGTGTCTTTGATCACTTTTGTTGAATTGAGGTACACGGCCCACGGTTCCCCGTTGATCAGTACAAGTACTGCCTGTGATCAGGTATAATTCTGAAGAATTTCCTTGACAGAGTTTCGCAGCTGGTCTAGCTGTTCTCAAACCGGAACGTCTCAAAGAAGACAACACGGAGTGAGTGAACCAGCGAATTAAGATTCACTGATTGATGAAAAGAGATTTGATAAACAATCGTGTACCGCTCAATAGAAATTGTTTTTGCAATACAACGAAGGTTTTAAAGAGAATCAATTATCAATCATAAACACCTTTTATTTTGAAATAATAGTACACAGTCGATGTGCTAAGGAAAAGGATTTTAAAGCACAACGACCGGTTTTTCAAAGGTATCCGTCAATCCATAACCTGAACTAGGATTGATTCAAAAGATTGAATCGCCCCATTGTTTCTGCTCAGTTGTCACATGGTTGATCTATTGGATATCACTCAGATGTTGGCTCCAGAAGGCTTTCCATATTCATTGTGAATATGTTTGCATATCACTCAGATGTTCTGGCAATACCACAAGGATAATGCGTAGGACTCATAAGATATAATCTCTCTTTCTACATTGTGTGAAACAGAGAGTCTTCAACGACAGTGTCCTAAAGAGATTTATAGATGATCTCGTGGCTCTAAACTCAATTGTGCATATTTGGATCCTATTTCGAAGACTAGGGAGAGGGTCTCCTTCTTCAATATCAACAATCTCTAAGAGAAAATTGATAGATAATGTCGGTTCCCCGTGAGAATGAAACAAGTCCTTTTAAGAGGAACTTGAGTGGTTTGGGAAGATGAAGTGCAGTGCATCACTGGGTCCATGACGTCTTGTCTTCAATACCAATGTTACCTTGGTAACTACCAGTAGCATATGAATTGAACCCGGTATCTGCCCTAAGGTTGAATAATTGGAGGGCTATTTATTTTCACCCTTTTAACTTTCAATTCTTTTTCATTCTTCAACCCCTTCAGTGCTTACCGAGACTTCATAACTAGAACCTTGTTGGGTTTATTCCAGTACTAGCTCAGTCTTAGTCTGCACTCTTCCCATATCTCATTTTTCTCCTTTTTTCAATATACCTAAGGACTTCTACACTATCTAGTGGATTGTCCCTGGGTAGATCCCTCCGGTTCTGGCGGATCATGGGAACAAATACCTAACCTTATCGTCCTTATATCACCATACATAAAGTAAAATTGGTCGGTCTATTTGGTATTGTTCATCTGCCATTGGAACCAATTGAAAACCATTTGAAAATCAATCCAGATACTTGTGATATATTATCAAAGCATTTTGTACCTGAATTGTTTTTGATATTTTTAGAACAAGAGCTCCCCCTCAACATGTGCATCAAGCATCATTTTGTAATAGAAATAATTTTCATCTTTGAGGGGTTGGCTTGCATCTAAGAGTAGTTATGAAAAGAATGTGGTTTTCCAAATAGTTGCTCCCCCTCAATATGTGCATAGATATTTGAAAATGTTTTGCACATATTAGGAAAAGACTGCACATTGAAATAAATTGATCACGTTTCAAATCTTTGTGGTTTAAGATAGATGCTCCCCCTCAACATGTGCATGGAAATTTTGAAATCGTTTGGCACATGTGGGAAGGAGAGCTTGTACATCCTTATAAAACCATTTACCGAATTATCAGTTTGAATCCAATTTAAATCACAAATTCTTCCCCGATCACAATTATCAAATCATTTAAGATTTGTGATCTCTGTAGATTTAAATTGATTTTGAAAGCTTTTAAGGAGAATTGTGACTTGATTATGAAAACGTTTTAACTGATAAGGATCGGATTTTGAGACTTTAAACTCCATTGATTAAACATGCATGATTATCTTTTGAAAACAATTGTATGACAAATAACCTTTTGATTTAATTGAAATCATTCTCCCCCTCAATCAATGACATAAGTTGTTGATTGAGAGATAGATATTTTTGACAAACGTTAAGACCAGATGATTTTCAAAAATAGAGTCCGGGTTATTTTTTCAAAGCAATTAGTTTTCATTATATAGTAAGTAATTGTTTATAGAATCAGAGCATGAGTTTATAAAAACAAGATAAATCATGGGTCAGGAGGCTTATATGCTGGATCAGGGATGAGCTTGTAATTACCATTACCCATGGGTATGACTTGAGAGGCTTTGGTGGTATTTCCAACATTTGTGTAAAAAGCTGTAGAGTCACTTGATGAACTTGTTTCTCCCTGGTTGGTTTTGAACTGTTCAAGAATCCTTTTTTCAAACATAGCATGTCTCTCATTCTGAAGAAGGAATGCATAAAGTTGCTCATAGTTGGTATTCTTCAATCCTTTGGTTAGCTTCACAGAGGCGACAAACTTATGCCATTCGGGATTCATGTTGTTCACAAACTTTGAATTCAGCTGAATATTTGGCATGGTCATTTTGATATTCCTCATATCATTCACAAGCTTGTGGAATCTCACGTAATACTCATAGACACTTTCTTTTGGCTTCATCTTAAAGTGCTCAAATTCATCATACAGTTGTGATTCTCTGTCTTCCTTGGTTAATTCAGAACCTGAGATAAGCATCTTGACATTATCCCAAACTGCCTTGGCTTCAGTGTTGTGATTGATAAGCTTGTAGATATCTTTTGGAAGACCCTGAAGTATAATGTTAGAAGCCCTGATATCAGCATCGAATCTCTTTTTCTCCTTATCACTGAGCTCATCATACGTCTTTGGTCTGTCTATTCCATAGATCATTGTTCCATCTGCAGCTGTATCAATTAAGTCTCTTGTAGTCTCAATCTGATAAGGTCCTTCATCAATTGATTTGAGAATGTTGACCCCATTTTCCTTTCCAAGACAGTACAATCTGATTCGTTGAGCCCAAGAGTCGTAGTCAGTTCTGTCAAGCATTGGTGGACGAGTATCTGAACCAGCTGCTTGAACATCCTCAGCAACAGTGGAGATGATTGTAGGTACGTTGGTAGACATGTTAACAGATTACACGGGATTTTATAACTCTATGATTAAACCGGGAAATAGATTCTTTCACGGGATTTTACTAAATCAAGAGAAAACCGTTTTACAACCAAAAAATCAACCAAGTCCCTACGAATTCTTGAACCAAGTCCCTAATCACCAAGTCGCTAAGTCACAAGTCGCTAGTGCACCAAGTCGCTACACAGTCAAGTCGCTAAAGAGCAACTCGCTAAGGTCCAAGTCGCTAACACCAAGTCGCTAAGCACCAAGTCGCTAAGCAGTCAAGTCGCTAAAGAGCAACTCGCTAAGGTCCAAGTCGCTAACACCAAGTCGCTAAGAATCTTAAGTACAAGTCGCTAACAAAATTGAAAGCAAGTCGCTAGCCGTAGTGGAGAATCCACTAAGTTGTACTATTTGTCGGCTTGTCTCAATAGACAAGTCGCTAGGACCAAGTCGCTACCAAAAAGCACTACAACTCGCTACCTTTTTCTGAAGCAAGTCGCTATGATGAAATTCACTACGAGAACCAAGTCGCTAAGAAGAAAAACTTCAAAAACACACTTTTCAATCCAAAACAAGCTCAACCACAGTGATTCAAGCTTACCAAATCAAAACCCAAGCCCATACAATGATTCTAAACACAAAAGTACACCCAAAATTCAAACTTTAACACTAGAAATGAACCAAATGATGCAAAAACCACTAAACTTTTTCAAACTAAAAAACCATCTAAAAACCACTAGAAATCCAAGGATATGTAAGAGATGATCTAACCATGGCTCTTGATACCATTTGTAACATATTGGATTTCACAAACACACTAAACCAATAATCAAAGAGGCGTATACAAGAGGTTTTAGAGAGAGAAAGTTAGAGGTTGGGAACTTTAGTGAGAGAAAGAAAAATCTTATTATGAGCTCCAAATCTCTACCTTGGGAGGTAGAGAGTATTTATAGTTCTTACATAAGTCGCCACCTACGGGCTGTGGATCAGGCATACAGTGGGTAAAGACCCGTCCGTCCTCCACGGTGTTACTTAACTAAATACTACTTAACATTAACTAATCTACGACTACGAGCTTTCTAATGATTACATATACTTGAGGTGACCGACTCTTTAATAACTGGATTTACTAAATCCTAACAACTTCTGGTGTGGTATCTCGTGCCAAAGGGCGAGGCCGAAGGCTTTGGCTTGAGCCAACAACCCTTGTACCGAGCTCTTTAAGGCAGAAGGACGATACCACTCAGGTTCAATAGGGTGAAAAATAGCACATGAAAATGAATAGTTGGACTTAAGAGAGTAAGCAGATAGATAAATAACAATATAATGTAGGAAATATATACATTTTATCCTATAACAAATTAAATACTATAAAAGAAACATATAAATGGACAGAAGGTATAGAAGATTGAAAGATAGACTGAATTGATTTAAACAAAGAATCTCCCAATAAAACTAAAGATCGTGTTTAAACATTAAAGGTTGAGTCTCGTGTTTGACACGATTCCTTTAAGACAAATTCGTTGTTTGTTTCCCATAGTGCAATAGTTGAAGTAGCGTGTACTGCCGGACTTGTTTAACATGCCAGAAATACTACGTTGGCGTGATTATCGAATATGTTGGAGAGAATTTCATATTCATGGGAACAACATAATGGTGCCGTTTTTTTATATATATATTTTTAAGATTGTAGGAAACTATGAAGGATCCATTATTTATTTATACAAAATATTTCTTTTTCACCAAGAAAATATTGCATCCAAATATAAACAATCTTTTTCACCAAGAAAACATCGTAGACAAATATAAATAATCTTTTCCACCAAGAAAAGATCACAACCAATATGAATAGGATATGCAAATTTGTTATTATTTAACACGAATTGAAATCTTTATAAACATAGAAAACGGATCTGGTACTTGACTGATCGAATAAGTCTCTTCCTAAAATAAACTTATAAATAAAATATGGAGAATTATATAAATGGAAACAACCTGAAAGTTCCTTCATTTTTAACACTACTTCCAATTTCTAGTTTTTTTATGTTTCAAATAACACACTTTGAGACATGATATATCATTCATATAAACTTCATTTTGAACACTCTAAAGCTCGTTGCAAAGCTCTTTTCAAGGAGAACGCAAACCCACAAACTAATACTAATATTTATATACATATATTATATAGTGTCCAAAGTTTACAAATAATTATGTTTGTAACCAATTTTCCAACAATCCCTCACATGAATGGTAATCAGTAGAAAACACATGAATATTTCGGTAAAATTTTAGTGGTTAAGTTCTGCATAGGATAGGTTGGTGTAATCCTTTAACTCAATATTTGTTTGTGTAGACAACATTACACTTCACACAAGACTCTTCCTAACATTGTCATGTCCTCATAGTCATGTTCATTATGGTCCTTAACATTTTCCTAGTTCTACATGAGCTCTTAGGATTTGCGCCCTCACAATTCCCTTTGAAACAAACCCACTTCTTATCACAGAGGTGATTACATCTTGAATCATTAAAAGATATATGTTTTGTCATTTCACCTTGAATATTTAAATCCATATGCTTAACATCACAACCATACACAATTATTATAGGAATGGACCAGATAATTACATATTAGGTTTTCCTATCGAACCCATATCTTGGGATCTCTAGTCAATAGGGTTAGGTTTTTCTTCATATAAACTATTCTTCCAAGGGATTTAGTCACATTCCTCTATACGACTTACTAGCTATGTCCTGCTTAAGCCTTTCAGCGGATCCATAATGTTATCTTTTGACTTTACATAGTCAATCGTGATAACTCTAGTTGAGAGTAGTTATCGCAATCACTGTCTATGATGGATATGTCTTGACTTACCGTTATTATACATTGTGATATGAGTTCTTTCAATTTTCAATTGACAATCACACTTTATACACATGGTCGTTACCTGTTTACACCATCTTGGTATTTCCTCTACGAATTAAGGTAGATATCTCGCACATTCTAAAGATTTGTCTAAAATGATAAAATTCATATTCCCTAGTCGAATTAGCTATAAAAGTCTATTTGAAATACTTTCAAGATTTCCAAGACACAAATTCCACCTAAAATAATACATCCGCTCTAGTGGATCTAGATTCTTTCATGTAAGAAACCATAATCGCATCACTCTATCATTTGATACTAGACAGTTACGATCCTCTAGAAAGTGGGAGAAAAACCCCACTTTCTAAAAACTCTAAAAAGCATCTATAAGTTCAACACACGTCTCCCTTTTCTCCTTATTTCAATCTTACAATTATCTCATTTTTTTATTCTTCTCTTTCACAACTTACCTAAAATTTTAACCTTATTTTAGTTTTAATAATCATACAAAATAACAAAATTATGTTTCGATTTATATTCATTTTCATCATATATTGCTTCAATCGCTACAATTTACCACCATTTCAAAAATTCGAATTTCATCGAAATTAGTGTTTCATTCAATTTGAGGTTAAACAAAAATACTTTGACAAATGTTGATTAGTATTTCTTAAATTAACACCAGTTCTTCATCTTTTTGGTTTTTCAAAAGATTTTCTCATAAATTTTTAATGAAATCAGGTATTCATGAAAACACCATAAGGTGTTCGATGAAATGTCTAAATAAAGTAAATTTTGTGATTTTAAAGTTTGAATGTGTTCATTATAATATTAAGGAAGCCGATCAAATAAAAAGAGATACAATTATAAAAAGTTTAAAAAGTAATCTCCACCATCCATTTTGATCCGGATCTCAATTGTCACGTAATTACCTTTTTCCCTCTTTTTTCCCTCCAACGTATATTTACTTTTTTCAATCATGTTCTAATACTTTATTTCAAGATTCAATTACCTTTATATCAATTCAAGAACTTATTTTTTCAATTAGAGACCTAATATCTTTAATTCGAGATCTAATATCTTCAACTCAAGGTAGGGGTCTCTATTTTTTTCTCAAGGTTTTATTACATACTAAGATAAATAATACTAAACTTTTGGATGATTTTTCATCTTTTGTGGTTTCTCATTTTTTTTCTTTAAAAAATTTCAAAAATATGAAGTGATCATAAAAATGTCTACACGATGTTTGATGAAATGTCTTAATAAGTTTTTTCTTTAATTTAAAAAATTAGTAGTTCATGATATATAATCTCATGAATAAATAATTTTTGATTCTTTTTTCTTTTTTTGTTATCACAATGTTCATAGGTTTTCTTTGATAAACAATATCACAATGTTCATCAGTTAAGTCACGCTGTTAATCAGCTTTCTTTTTAAAGAACTTTTTCTATTTTTGTTTTCACAATGTTCATCAGTTTTCTTTGATGAATAATATCACAATGGTCACCAGTTATATCACGTTGTTCATCATTTTTTCTTTGAAAAACTTTTTCGTTTTTTGTTATTATAATGTTCATCTGTTTTCTTTGATTAACAACATCACAATGTTCATCCCTTAGATCATGTTGTTCGTTAATTTTATTTTTAAAAAACTTTTCTCTTTTTTTTTATTATCACAATGTTCATCAGTTTTCTTTGATAAACAACATCACAATGTTTATCAGTTAGATCACGATGATCATCACTTTTCTGTTTGGAGAATTTTTTCTTTTTTCATTATCACAATGTTCATCAGTTTTCTAATAAAAGATCATGTTATTCATCAATTTTTTTCTTAAAAAAAAGATCACGTTGTTTATCAATTATTTTTAAAAATATCATGTTGTTCATCAGTTTTCTAAACAAAATATCACGTTGTTTATCAGTTTTTTTTTTGAAGAACTTTTTTCTTTCTTTGTTATCATAATGTTCTTAAATTTATTGAAAAAAAAAAAGGATCACGTTGTTCATCAGCTTTATAAAAAAAAATCACAGTATTCATTAATTAAGTGTGAAAATAACAAAAAGGAAGCTGACAAAAGTAAAAGAGGATAGTCGTCACCATATGATGACCTTTTAAACTTTTAGGCTTTGACCTTTTTATATAGGATCCTAACCGATAATATTAATGTTTTAGTAATTTATAAAAGCTTAAACATTTGATAAAAACATCAAAATTGTGATAGAACAAATTTTTGAATTTGCAATTGTTCATCAAATAAAATTCCACAATAGAGTTTGTAGGACCACTACGATATCAACCTTATCACGAAATACACTTAACAAACACGAGTATCACCACGTTTACCACACAACGAGTAGAAAACGTTCAACCCAAACACAAGCGTAAAGCTTACACAAAGAAGGAAAGATTAAGAGAGATAGTGACTTGATGTTTATACAAAACCGTGTATGTTAGAGGATAAAGATAAACACAATAAGTTGTATATTCCTTGAGAGAGAAAATACACACACACACACACACTTTCAAGCACACCCCTCAAATGACCATTTGAGGGGTATTTATAGTACAAGAGGCTTAAAACCCTAAAAGGCTTTGCTTGGGCTTTTCGTGGGTTGGACATGGATTGGGCTTAGGATACTTAAGCTTCAAACAGCTAGCATAATCATAACGCCTAGCCATTTAGCTTAGTCCAATCCACGAGCCCGTTGACTATTCTATCACGATAACTAACACACGTTACAAAGTTCCTAATTGTGAATGACCATCACTTCTAATAAAACTATTAAGGCTAACAATCTCCCCCTAAGGGGTGGTCATTCAAATGATGCTCCACTTGATTAGGTCTTTACTTTTCTCGAGCAAGAACTTTGTGTGTAGATATTGAATAGTCTTGATTCTTTGTTCCTTCATGCTTTGTGATCAGATAATGTGGTTGTCTGCCGTTGTCAGCTTCGTTGGTTAGGTATCTCCACGTCTTTCTCCACCATGCTCACACTTCTATTTGACTTTGAGTTTCCAATGATGAAGTTCTCGAGTCTTTACACTTTGTAGATTCTTTGACATTGACGAAGAATCATTTTTAACTTTGAGTTGCCTTTGATTTTGATGAGAACTTTCATGTGTTGTTGGCATGAGCATGTGGAAAATCTGCACGATCAATCCGCTCCGGAGCTTCCATAAGAAGAAAACATAAAACAGGTTAGTAATAAGCGGATTCCGGCACTTACAAGTTTGAATTTCGAGGGTGTTAACAGCATAGTGTGAAAACACGTCTCTAATTCTCACAGAGGCCGTTCCTGAACTGGAGTCCCACAAGTGAGATAACGCGATGTACCGAAATACACCTACAGTTCAGATGAGTCGCTGAGGTACACCGAAGCATCACCCCACGACTGTAGACCGTTTGAGACACACTAAGCGTAATCCACGGGGAGTTACCGAAGTGACCTGCTGTCAGGGCTGCTTGATGTTGACCCTGGCAGGAGTTTCCATTCAATCACTGAAGATCACAATTGTGAAACCTCTCATAAATGTTCTGGCAAATTGCTAAGATCTGCGTAGGACTCTAGAATATATCACCTGTGTCGTTATTGATGAACAACAAGCGATGTCATGTCAAGTGTTCCTATGAGATCTTTTGATGAATCTCGTGGCTCTAGACTCAATTAGTGCATTTTGGTTTTCCTGAGCGGAGACTAGGGAGAGGGTCTCCTTCTTCAATACCAACGATCTCTAAGAGAAAGTCAATAGATTATGTAGGGTTCCCAGTGAGAATGAAACAAATCCTTTTGAGAGGAATTGAGTGGCTAGAAGGTTTAGTGCAGTGCGCCACTGGGTCCATGACGTCTTTGTCTTCAATACCAGTGTCATCTAGTGACAACCAGTAGCATATGTATTGAACCCGGTTTCTGCCCTAAGGTTGATTATGGAGGGCTATTTCTTTTCACCCTTTCTTTTACATTTCTTTTTAATTCTTCAACCCCTTCTTTCTCCTTTCTCACATTACTCCTTTTTTCAATCATTCCTAAGGACTTCTAATACTAACTATTTGTGATGTCCTTGGGTAGATCCCTCCGGCTCTGGCGGATCATAGGACGAATTTCCTATCCTTAGTCACCTTATAGCTCCATGATTGTCCTATTGTTGTCATAAAACCATTTTTCTTGAAAATCTCTCAGAATATTTATGATAGAAAACATGTTTGGAACACTCCGAGAGTTTTATATTTTCAGAAACACTCCCCCTTCACATGTGCTTATAAGTTTTGACAGAAATCTGCACATAGAGGGTAGAGTTCGCACTTTTTGAATTGATCGACTTTAAATGAGCTAGACCGATTCGAGACACGTTTACATCACTAGAGAACTAGCTTGAAATTATTACCCGTCCTGGTCAAGTTCATAGAAAGTTTCTCGAAATGGTACATTTCCTGACTTTAATTTCTCGTCAATTCATTGGTTACGACTGAGTCGAGCTCTTTTGAGATTCAAACAACGATCATTAAACAATTTTGATCACATTTTAATCACGTTTCTCCCCCTCAAAAATAGCATATGGATGATGTTTTTGAAACAAAATGATTAAAAGATATGTTTTTCGAAAAGCATTTGGAGAGAAACTGATTTAGCATGAATTTTGGAACAATTTTGGTTTTATACTCCCCCTTAACGAAAGCATATTTTTCATACAGAAAAGTTAGAATCAATTAAGGGTTTAGAGGGAGTTATCTTGGTACCAAATGTGAGAGATTTTGAAAAATCTTTTTGAAAAATTTCGAATCAATGGTACACAAGATGAGAAGAAGATTTTGAAAATCTTTTGAAGATATTCGAGAAGAATAATCTTCATTTGTTTTAGGATAAGTGCTCGATATTTATGAAAATCGATTTTGCGTAGCACTTTCCTTTCTTTAAAGATCGGGTTGCAAGCAAAAATACTTACAAGCCATTGTTTTTAGGAAAAGTGCGTTAAAAATATTTAAAACCTTTGTTTGGTTTAGCACTTTTCTTTCTTTGAAGCGCGGGTCCTGAACTGATGTGTCCAGAAGCCATTTTGTTGAAGTCCGGGTTTCGTACTGAAGTATACGAAAGCCATTATGTTTTGATGAAGAAATTTTGAGAAACGACATGTTTTAGAAAACAATTAAAGAACTCTCGCTCAAGCATCTGTACGTATCCGTATCATTGTTGAATGACATTTCTAGAAACGTACAGAATATCGATTATACGAGAGACATGTCGTAGAAGAATATTTTTGGATTTTTGATTTTATATTGTTTTTGTATTTTTTTTGAAAATTTTCTATTTTTGTATTTTGCTTTTGATGGTTTTTCACATTTTGTATTTGGTTTTTCAAAAATATTTACATAGAAGATTTGAAGAAAGAGAAATTAAGTTGGGACAAGTAAAATTGGAGTTAAGAGTGGAATAAGAAAAGGATTTCCACATGCAATGTTGGCATAAAGTTCTTCTTTACCACACGGGGTATATGAACCTTCAACACTTTTACAAGTACCTGCATCCACAGAAGAAGAATTTTCACAAATAACAATGTTAGAAGTACACGTTTCCTCACGACGAGGGTGATCACTATCAACGGTTGTAGTGGATCTGATTTCCTTATCCGACTGATTGTCACTATTATCTGTGTTGGTGCAAGTATCAAAAATCTTTCCTGTGGGAATCCATCTAAGACCTATTTTGTTGAAAACTTTGCCCGTGGGTATCCACCTAAGGTAAGATCTAGGAGTTGTTTTCTTATCAGATGCAGCGGAAGACTCATTTTTAGAAAAACTACGTCCTGAAGAGATCGTCCTATTAGGTGTCTGTTTGTTTGTCTTTTTATCAACGGGCTTGTTTCTATTTGAAGTCTTAGTGGATTGTGCCTTGGCACGAGAATTATCTTTCTTGAGATATTGTGAGACACATGCATCATGATTAGCTGAAAAGACACATTTTTTACATGTAGTACAAACAAATTCAATATTCTTGTTTAAAACAGCAGCTTTAGCTTTGTCACTACAGTCTTTTGGAAATTGATTGTTGTTCGAAAAAGACTTAGAATTCCTAGTGTTATTTTCTAAGGGCATGGCATTTTCTTTTGCGCAACTACTCTTAGATGCAAGTCAATCCCTAGTCTTTTGTAGAGTGTTCATAGGTAATGGTTTACTGCTACTAGCAGTGCCTTGAAATCCTGTAGAATTCATCACCCTAGATGTTGCACCTAGAATTCCATCTTTTCGAGTCTGTGCCTTTTTCCTAGCTTCTTCTAGATAGTGATTGTTGACCATGTTGTTAGAACCGACAGATTCTTTAACTGGATTTTTGGTCACATTCCGTGTATTATTCCTAGAAATGCCAGGTGTAAACACTTTTTCTTTCTCAAAAACAGGTTTTTCAAAAGCTTTGATAATTCTCTTTTTAATAGGCAAAGTCTGTGGAGTGACTGTTTTTGACAAGTCATTTTTCTCATTGACTTTTGGAGGAAACTGAGAAATAGACATTTTTGGTTTGAAAACCGGTTTGGGAACATTTGTTTTCTCCTCAGTCAATGGTTTTGTAATCTTAGTATCCACAACCTTTCCTTTTAGACTGTCCAGCTGAACTCTCAAAAAATCATTTTGCTCTTTCATGTCCTTGTAGGCACGCTCATACGACAATTTTTCATACTTGCATTCATCTGTTTTTCGATCAAGTTGTTTAAAATAGGATACGTTTTCTTTTTCAAGTTTTTCAAGAGCATTTTCATATTTTGAAACAATTGCGGAGGTCTCAGACTGGAGTCTTTCATGATCTTCAACAGAGTATGTTTGTAAGATAATGGACATGACATCGGTAGTCATAACATCTTCGAAGAGAGAATCATTCAAATTTTCCAAAACTTTGATGTATTCAACACTTTCATTAGCTTGCTTTACCAGGGATTTATGGTCCTTGACAAAGTCAGCTGTTTCTTTCAAAAACGCTTGTTCGAAATGAATTACCCTCGCACTTATGCCAGTTAACGGAGGTTCAATTTGAGTTTCAAAAAACTTTTTCGTTTCGTCATCATGACGAGTAAACCAGATGTTAGTAGTAATATTGGTTTTAGATTTGACAGTCTCTTGAAGATATCCAATTCTAGTTTTAACGTCATCTAAAATGCTTCTGGCATCACTTGTGTTAAAAGGATTGTTTGAAGACATTTGTTCGATTTTCGAAAAGGATTTTGAGACAACTACATGAGTTGCAACTGGTTTTGAAACTGGTGTTGACACTTTGTTTGAAACACTTGGTGTGGTGGAAAACGTTGATTGTTCTTTTTGATTAACAAAAGTAATTCCATTAATTTTGTTCCATTTGTTATAATCAATCGGTTTAAGATCTGGATTCTTTTGTTTCATTTTTGATATACTCTCCTCAGATAGTTCCAACGTTTCAAGAGAATCACGAACAATTATAGGTTCATGCAAAGGTTTTCCATTGTTCAACACATTCTGAGATTTCTGAGCTTTCTTGAGGAACGAAGAAGGGTTGTTACCAAGAGCCATTTTATGTGCAGTGTGAAAAATCGGATTTGCTTGATTAGAAAACATCTTGATTGTTTTAGCGGAATGACTCGTTGTAAGAAGCAAATTATCCAATTTTTTGATAGTTTCATTTTTATCCAGAATTTCATCAAGAAGAGAATCTTCTCGTTTTGAAAAATCAGCAATCAACTGTTTCTTCTCTTTTTCAAGATCAGAAAACAGTGCTTTTTGTTTAGAAAGTTGGTCATTTAGTTCAGAAATTTCCTTGTTTAAAGATTTTATTTTCAAGTTCAAATTCACATCAAGTGTGTCATACTTGAGTTGCAATTGTTTTTCTCTTAAAACAGAATCTCGATAACCAATTTCTAATTCTGAAAGTTTGTTTGTATGAAATTCAAAGGCTCTGGCGTTCTCTTTGTAACTCTCAAGCTCAGCGGTCAATTTCTTATTCGCGGCCTTAACCTCGCGATTGACCTTACTAACTTTCTCAATTTCAATGCCACATGTATTGATTAATGATTCAAAATAAGCACGTGTTTCCTCATCAGTCTCAGTATTTTGTGCCACACAGCCTCCATTAGGATCCACATATGGAGTTTCAGAGTTAGTATTGCTACAACTCGGATTGTCCATGTATGTATCATAAGTAGGTGCTGATGTCACAGAATGCTGTTCATCATGAGTAAACACATCACATATGACATTGTTATAGCATGGATCAATGATTGGTACCTTAGATACTGCATTTGCGTCATAGACAGGAGGTGCATCAGAGTCAGTGTCGTACTTAGTCTCCTGAAGATTTGCCATGAAGACGCAGTTTGCATTGATGTCCTCTCGGTCTTCCAAATCATCCATAATAGCGAAAAAGTCACGTTCCTCAGCACTCAACTGCATTCCAGATTCTGCCTTTTGTGCTAACAGCATAGCTTTCTGAAGATACGCAAAATCCTTCTTTTTCAGCTTAGTAGGACAATTCCTTGCCATGTGACCCACTCCTTGACAGTTATAACACTTAATCTGATTACCCTGATTCACATTTCCATAATTCCCAACGACTGGAGCTGCAACATTGCCATTCTGTTACCCATTGCTCTATTCCCAACATTCTGTCCCATCTGATTTCCAACATGCTGACCCGACTGATTACCCTGATACGGAACCGCCTGATTACCCATGCGACTGCTAAATGCTTTATCCAATAAAGAAAATACTTGAGCCAAAGCTTCTTCGGGTTCCATTTCAAGATCAGTGATTCCTTGTTCCTAGTAATGTTGTTGTTCAGGTGGATAGTTTTGTTGTTGTGGTTGTGGAATGTATTGCTGCAAGTTGTTGTTGGAAGATGATGAAGCTTGTTGTTGTGTATTCACTGAAGGTTGAGTCTTTGCAATAAGAGCCAATGGATCATGATTCTTTGCCAATCTTTCTTTCCCGACTTCATTCGCTTCAGCTTGGTTTTGTTTCAGAAAATCGTTTAGTTGATCAAAGTTCACCTGATGTAAGTCTTTTGTTTGGTTAACAATAGTGACATATCGTCCCCATTCTTCTGGAAGATTATTCAGGAACTTGATGTTTTGAACGATTGTTCTGGGTGCCAACTTGTTTCTGATAAGCTCATTCATCAAAGTGCAAAACCTTCCATAGTAGGATTCAATGGATTCTCCTGGTGTAGATGTAAACTTCTCCCATTCAGTTAGCAGCTTGTTCTCCATGTCTTGTTTACCAATTTCTGTTCCATAACATAGCCGTCTAACACGTTCCCACATATCGAAAGCAGTTTCACAACTGTCTACAGCAGCAAAAATGTCTATTGGTAAACCCAGTTGGACAATATGAATTGCCATGTCATCTGCATCGACTTGTTTCTGATCCTCTTCAGTGTATTCTGATTCAGTTTGAAGATGAGAGGATGGTGGGATGGGAGGTGTTGCATCAGCATTTCCAGGGACATGGACTTGTCGAGGCTTGAAGGGTCCATCCTGAATGGATTTAATCATGAGTTTGCCATTAGGTTTGGTCTTGATGTAGCGGAGCATTCAACTTGTCCATTGAAGATAACCACCTTTTGCCAACATAGGAGGTCGGTTTTCGGCACCGGCTGCATGAATGTCTTGTTGAGTTGCCATTGATGAAGGTATGATCTGATAAAGTTGATGTAGGATCGATTCAACGATAAAGGAGTTGTGGTTGATGAAGATTAAGCTCAGTTGAGGTTTTTCTGAAAGTCGTACTCGTAACCTTGGTTCATAAAATTTTCGCCCAAAATTTGAAATTCACTATAAAAATCAATTTTAAGGTCGTATGAAAAATTTGAGTTATGACAATTTTGACGCCAAATTTGACCCGAAAAATTTGAATTTAGGCCCAAAAAATTTGAATTTTTGACCAAAATTTTCACAGTTAAACCAAAATTTGAATCTCGCGTAAAAATTGAACGTTTAGTCTCCTCTAAAAATTAAATTTTACTCAAATTTTCCCGCTAAAAAACTTTTTTTTTTTTTTTTTTTAAACACAATAAGTTGTATATTCCTTGAGAGAGAAAATACACACACTTTCAAGCACACCCCTCAAATGACCATTTGAGGGGTATTTATAGTACAAGAGGCTTAAAACCCTAAAAGGCTTTGCTTGGGCTTTTCGTGGGTTGGACATGGATTGGGCTTAGGATACTTAAGCTTCAAACGGCTAGCATAATCATAACGCCTAGCCATTTAGCTTAGTCCAATCCACGAGCCCGTTGACTATTCTATCACGACATCTAACACACGTTACAAAGTTCCTAATTGTGAATGACCATCACTTCTAATAAAACTATTAAGGCTAACAGAGTTGTTCATCAAAGAATGTAGAGGCAACAAAAATTGTTCATCAAATAATATTTAACAAGTTGTTCATCAAAGATTGTTGAGAAAACAAAATTTTTCATCAAATAATTGTTCATAGAAAAAACAAAAATAATTGTTATGTTCATCAAAATATACGAGAATGTGTGTCATGTTCATCAATACATGTTTATTAAAAAAATGTTCATCAATATATTGCGAGAGTGTTCATCAATACAAAATATTTATCAGTAGAAAATGTTTATTTGTACAATCAGTACAAAATGTTCATCAACAGTCCATTCAAAATAAATAAGAAAGGACACATAACAATCGGTGACTTTTTAAACTTTTTAGGGGCAATTCCATATTTACCCAACTTAAACATGATAATGCCATATTTACCCAAAACATGCTTTAAATGCATTATACATCATGCATTCAAAAATTGTATTTTGAGTATATATATGACATTTTCATGTTTAAATTAGGTAAATATGGAATTATCCCCAAAATAAATGAGAACCAACTTTATATTTGATGCTACTTCTTCTAGCTAATACATATAATAAATAATATCGGTTGTACATGGTAAATTTGGTGTATTATTTTCTTTTTAACGTGGTTGATTCTACTTAGAGTAAAATGCAGAAATCGTCCCTGTGGTTTGCCCAGATTGCAGATTTCGTCCCTGCATTTTCAAAAGTGCAGGCGGCCTCCCTGGGTTTTACTGTTGGAGTTCATTTTCGTCCCTGACCAAATTGAAATGACTAAAATACCCTCGTCTTCATCCCTTTTAAATTTACAGGGACGAAATCTGCAATTTGAACAAACCACAAGGACCATTTATTTTTACCGAAAATAATTTTTTTTCGAAAATAATTTTTTTCCGAAAATAATTTTATCGGTTTTCATCATTTTTTGTCCATTTTTCATACCTTTTTTAGATTATTGTCCGTTTTTATCCATTTTTCTTACGTTTTGTCTATTTTTATTCGTTTTCGCCCGTTTTTATCCGTTTTTGTCAGGTTTTTTTCCATTTTTGTCTGTGTTTTTTATATTTTGTCTATTTTTCTTACGTTTTTGTTTGTTTTTGTAATATTTTATCATTTTAAAATTTCTTTTGAAAAAATTTGAAAAAAAAAATTCCAAAAAATAATTAGAATTTTTTCGCAAATTTGGAATTTCTTTTTCCAAATTTGCGAAAAAATTCTATTTTTTTTTTTGGAATTTTTTTTCAAATTTTTTCTTTTTGAATTTTTTTTCAAACTGATGAAATATTACAAAAACAAACAAAAAAGTAAGAAAAATAGACAAAATGTAAGAAACACGGACAAAAATGGAAAAAAACAGACAAAAACGGGCAAAAACGAATAAAAATAGACAAAACTTAAGAAAAACGGATAAAAAACGGACAATAATCTAAAAAAATGTACGAAAAACGGACAAAAACGGATGAAAACCGATAAAATTATTTTCGGAAAAAAATTATTTTCGGTAAAAATAAATGGTCCTTGTGGTTTGTTCAAATTGCAGATTTCGTCCCTGTAAATTTAAAGGGATGAAGACGAGGGTATTTTAGTCATTTCAATTTGGTCAGGGACGAAAATGAACTCCAACAGTAAACCCCAGGGAGGCCGCCTGCACTTTCGAAAATGTAGGGACGAAATATGCAATCTGGGCAAACCACAGGGACGATTTCTGCATTTTACTCTTCTACTTATAAAAAAGTTGCGTATAAATTGGAACTTGATGCATAAGTGATAAGTGTATCAATTTACTGCTATAAAACAAATAGAACATTCAGGACATTGTGAATAATAGATACAATTTTCGTTAAAGAGATGAATATAAACTTTGGGACCCGATTCAAGAAACAAGTATTGATGGAAGTCAAATAGAAGCTGCTTGGCGACCCTTTAAAAGAATACTAGGCTTTGAAGGTGATTAACAATAATCAATAATGAAGTGGTTGTTCTCAGGCCATAAAGCAATCCGATATCTGCTGAAACTTCAGCAATATCATGTTAATCATAATCAACATTTTCTTCCTCGATTGTATTATGCTCCGAACCCACTTCGCTTGACAATATCCATGGAGCTACCAAATTTATTTTCGTGTAAAAATTATAGTCCCTCAAGTATTCTAAATGCTACTGAATCCACAAAGAGGTTGAAACTTATATTTTTTTATGTGTGCATGAACTTGATTCAAACATGTATCTTATGCTTGCATTTTGTTTTATCACAATTCGATCTCTGCAGGTCGATGAACTATAACAAGCATGAAAGCAGCAATAAGAAGGTGGATCTTGAAATAATGACAAGATCGATTGTCAAACCAGCATCTCCAACTCCACGTCATCTAAAAACCTTCAAGTTATCGATTTTAGACCAAATGATGGTTGATGTATACACCCCTTTGATCTTATTTATTCCTAATTCCGATAAGGCTAGTGTTAATGACGTGATTACTAAAAGATCAAAACATCTCAAGGAGACTTTATCTCATATTCTAACTCAGTTCTATCCAATTGCTGGAGAAGTTAAGGATAACTTGCAGATTGAGTGCAACGACAAAGGAGTGTATTACATTGAGGCTCGGGTTAACCATACTCTACAAGATTTTCTAAGTTATCCAGATGATAAAAAGGTGAGAGCGCTGAATCCTGAAAGCCCTAGGCCGGAAGAATCTTCAATAGGAAATTTTGTGATTGGTATACAGGTAATTTTTATCGTATCATTATGTTAATACTTAAATATGTATTCAGTCATGCATGAATAAGCAGATTAACTGGAGACGTATAAAAAATCAGGTGAACATCTTTAATTGTGGTGGGATAGGTCTTAGCACAAGCTTGTCACACAAGATCTTTGACGGACACACATATTTCACGTTTATGAAGGCATGGGCTGCTGCTTCCAGAGGTTCACCGGAAACACTTTCACCAAGTTTTATGGCTTATGAGGTCTTTCCCAACAATCCTTGCTTAGAGTTTTCAATGCCTGCTTCCAAGTTACTGACCACCAAATTGCTTAGTACGAAACGATTCTTGTTTAATTCCACTGCTTTCACTACAACATTCACTGGCTACCCCAGCGACATATGGGGGGATTCCCCAGCGACATGTCGCTGGGGAAAGGTATCCCCAGCGACATGTCGCTGGGGAATCCTAGCTGGGGAAGTCTCGTAAGGGATTGTATCCCAGCGACAATCCCCGGCGACGACGTGGGTCCCACTCAAATTTAAGTCAAAGAAGCAGTGCCACTGTGGCACATTATCCCCAGCGACATGTCGCTGGGGAAAAGTCGAATTAAGCAAAATGATTAAGACGCTAATTATATTGATTAAGTATCCCCGGCGACATGTCGCTGGGGAAACTTGGTTTTCTCGTTGACAAGTCAACGAGTTAGCCTACTATCCCCGGCGACATGTCGCTGGGGAAACTTGGCTTTCTCGTTGACTTGTCAACATTTATCGTGTGTTATCCCCGGCGACATGTCGCCGGGGAAAGGTCTGCATTTTTTTTTTAATGCAGCCTGCAGTGCAGGCGATTTCCAGATTTTTTCCGGAATTTTTCCGGAAAAAATCTACCAAATAAACCTGTACCAAAACCTGTATAGACTCGCCACAACTTGTACCAAAACACAAATACCATATAACGGATCAACGCAATACAAATAGATCACAACTTTTACATAAACACGACTCAAAAGTCAATATGTGCATTGATAGATAGGGAAACAAGTGTTTAAATGGCGCTAAGATGAACCTAATAATATATAACACAACTACCTAAAGTACCAATGTAGCATACTAATAATATATAACACAACTAGATAAAGCTAGTACCAATGTAACATACTAATAATATATACACAACTACCTCTCGCCGTTGTTATCCTCATCACCGCCATTCTCCTCGTCATCACCACACCCACCACTCCCGCTAGTACCAATGAGTCCGTATGTTAGGGTTACACATTAGACGTTCAACGGATGAGTCCGTATGTTAGGGTTACACATTAGACGTTCAACATTCGAGTCGGTATGTTATGCTTAGGCATTAGACGTTCAACGAATGAGTCGGTATGTTATGGTTACACATTAGACGTTCAACGGATGAGTCGATATGTTATGGTTACACATTGGACGTTCAACGAATGAGTCGGCATGTTATGGTTATACATTAGACGTTCAACTGATGAGTCGGTATGTTATGGTTACACATTAGACGTTCAACGGATGAGTCGATATGTTATGGTTACACATTGGACGTTCAACGAATGAGTCGGTATGTTATGGTTACACATTAGACGTTCAACGGATGAGTCGATATGTTATGGTTACACATTGGACGTTCAACGAATGAGTCGGTATGTTATGGTTACACATTAGACGTTCAACGGATGAGTCGGTATGTTATGGTTACACATTAGACGTTCAACGGATGAGTCCGTATGTTAGGGTTACACATTAGACGTTCAACGGATGAGTCCGTATGTTAGGGTTACACATTAGACGTTCAACATTCGAGTCGGTATGTTATGCTTAGGCATTAGACGTTCAACGAATGAGTCGGTATGTTATGGTTACACATTAGACGTTCAACGGATGAGTCGATATGTTATGGTTACACATTGGACGTTCAACGAATGAGTCGGTATGTTATGGTTACACATTGGACGTTCAATTTAATTAGTTTATGTTGTTAACGACTTTAAAAGAATACGATTTTATCACTCCATTTCATCCCAATTTAAGAAAAATATTGGGAGAGTAACTTTGGTGAATCATAGATTTATAAAACACATTCAACTATGCATCGTTTGGCTTCTTGATCCAATTAAATATGGCATGCAAAATTATGAATTTTTTAATAAACAATAGAATCCCCGGCGACATGTCGCCGGGGAAAAGGTTTTACGACACGTTAAGATATATTAACACTAATTACGTATTTTTTTAATAAACAAAATAATCCCCGGCGACATGTCGCCGGGGAAAAGTAAGCGGGAAAATTTGCCGCCACGTTTTACAATGAAAATTTCGGTCAAAATATTAGCGTTGAATCCCCGGCGACATGTCGCCGGGGAAAAATGAGAGTTAATAATGCTGACTTTTCTACGAGACTTCGTGCCACGTAGGATATATTTTTGTCGTTTAGTGAAGATTCCCCAGCGACAATTGTCGCCGGGGAAAACAGCGATGGGGAAACTGGTAAATGTGGTAGTGTTTGGCTCGCCTCAAGTCCCAACTAGTCGCCTGCAGCAGCTCATCCACGACACTAAATTCACGTGGCCCAACTCGCATTGAGGCAACCTCAGCCATAATTTGGAAGGCAGCTGCCAAAGCAGCATCGAACATCCGACCATTCGGTCCACAGTCACCACATGTGTTCGTATCATCTGTGAATCTCCGGAAAAGGGCTTCACCTCCTCTTCCCAGTAAGTCCATTGGAAACATTGTTGATCCAGCTTTTGCCATTTGCTTTCCTGAAAGCCAGCCAGACTTGGAAACCATGATGGCTCAAATTAGAGAATCAATAGCAAAAAAAGATTCGAATCACATAGAGTCCATGAAAGGGGAAAAGGGGCACGAGAAAATCAACGAGATAATGAGAGGGTTAAACCATCTGGCAGATGTCATTGATTTACAAGACTGCATAATTTCAAGCAGCCTGTTGAATAGTGGGATGTATGAGATGGATTTCGGGTGGGGAAAGCCAATATGGTTCTATAATATGCATGCAGGATACAACAGCTGTGTATTTTTTAACGATACACCCAAAGGTGGTGGTATTGAAGCCACGGTCACCTTAAGTCCAGAAGAAATGGAGATATTTGAGCGTGATTCTGAGCTCCTATCCTATGCTATTGTCGACCCGAGTCCTCTTCAATTTCATAACCAAAAGTTTCTCTAAATGGATTGTAATTGACTGTGTCTTTTCTTTCTTTTTTTAAACATTGCAACCTCCTTGCTGTAATATAAGTAGTAATAAATAAAGGGTGGAGGTTGAGGAGAGGTAATGCTGGTCCCAATCGTGACCTCGGACGACCCGGGTCATCCAGCGCCACGTCAGCTTTCTCTCTCCAGCGACCTGACATGACCCGGATGCCCCAGTCGATGACCCAAGTGTTTTTTTAAATTATCATTTTATATAAACTATATTTATGATAAATATGAAATTATCATTTCATCTCACGGTGCCACGTTTACTCAACATAACACATGTCTATATAGTTAATATCACATCATCACTTTGCTTTTGTTTTGGATTCTCTATGTATATTTTCGTTTCAGTATTCGACAAGTCTTCAAACAATGCTTTTTACGCTGCCATAGCAACTCCTCTTCTAATTTCCAAAGGTTATATTATTTCCTATCATTATGTGTATTTTCATCATCAACCATAGTTTATATATAATTATTATATGTGCTTGTTTCCTTGCATTTTTTGTTTAAATGGTATTGTATATATCTAGCAAATGAAACTTGAGACATATATATAATAGCCATTTTTTTATGCATTGATATGTGCAAAAATGGCATGGGACTTGTGAGTTTAATGTCGGTCGAAAAGTAGCTCGATGTCAAGGATTTGGCTACTATGCCCGATGTGGCAACCGAGCACCACAACCCACACGACCGACGTAAACATCGGTTGAGGGTGTGTTTTTTTGGTGCCCAACCGATCTTGCACCATCGAATGCGACTAGCCTAATATACTTTTCAAATGTTCCATCTTCCATCATAACATAGATAGGTATGATGATGATATATATAGATGCATGTACCGTTTATGTTCTTCATCTTCAACTTCATATCCTCGAATATAGATTCCACTAACCAATATATTAACTGTGGTACCACTAAAGGGCTGGTCATGATTCTTAAATTAACATCAATGTTTTTTGTTTTGTTTTTTTTGTAAAAAAAATTTCATAAATTTTCAATGAAATCATGTGTTCATGAAAACACCATAAGGTTTTCAATGAAATGTCTAAATAAAGCAAAATTTTGTGATTTTAAAGTTCGAAGGTGTTCGTTATAATATTAAGGAAGCCGATCAAATAAAAAGATAATACTATTTTAAAAAGTTTAAAAAGTAATCTCCACCATCTATTTTGACCGAAATCTCAATTGTCACGTAATTACTTTTTTCCCTCCATCTTCATTTTACTTCTTTCAATCATGTTTTAATATTTAATTAAATATTTAATCACTTCAATTCATGATTCTTTAGATCAATTCAATAACTTATTTTTTCAGTTCGAGATCTAATATCTTCAATTTGAGGTATGTTTCTTTATTTTATTTTATTTTCTCAAGTTTTTATTACAATTAAGATAAATAAAACTAAAACTCATGACTGATTTTCATCTTTTATGGTTTCTCAATTTTTACTTAAAGATCATTAAACAAATGAAGTGTTTATGAAAATGCCTACAAGGTGTTTGATAAAATATTTAAATGGGGTTTTTCTTTAATATAGGACTTTTATAGTGTATCATCAAAAGTAACTACTTATTCTTTTTTTGAAAAAAATAGTTTTGAATATTTAATCTCACAGATAAATAATTTTTGATTTTTTGTCTTTTTTTTATCACGATGTTCAACAGTTTACTTTGATCAGCAACATCATAATGTTCACTAGTTATATCATATTGTACATCAATTTTCTTTTTAAATTTTTTTTTCTATTTTTGTTATCATAATATTTATCAGTTAGATCAAGTAGTTCTTCAAAAAAAAATTGACAAATTTTTTCTTCTTTTTGTTATCAAAATCTTTATCAGTTTTCTTTGATGAATAACATCACAATGTTCATCAGTTATATCATGTTTTTCATCAGTTTTCTTTTTGAAAAACTTTTTTTTTGTTATCACAATTTTATCAGTTTTCTTTGATGAACAACATCACAATGTTCAGTTAGATCACGTTATTCATCAGTTTTTTTTCTAAAAAAACTTTTTCTTTTTTTGTTATCACAACTTTCATAACTTTTCTAAAAAAAGTTCATGTTATTCAGCAGTTTTCTAAAAAAAAGATCATGTTGTTTTGTAGTTTTTTTTTTAGAATTACGTAGTTTATCAGTTTTCTAAAAAAAATCACGTTATTCATCAGCTTTCTAGAAACAAAACGATCACGTTGTTAATCAGTTTTTTTATGAACTTTTTCCTTTTTTGTTATCATAATGTTCACCATTTTTCTAGAAAGAAAAAAAAAAATCACTTTGTTTATCGGTTGTTTAAAAAAAAGATCACAATGTTTATCGATTAAGTGTTAAAAAAAAAAAAAAAAAAAAAAAAAAAAAAAAAAAAAAAAAAAGACACTTATTACCATATGATGACTTTTTATACTTTTTAATCTTTGACCCTTTTAATAGGATCCTAACCCATAATATTAATGTTTTAGTAATTCATAAAAACTTCAACATTTGATGAAAAAATTAAAATTATAATGAACAAATTTTTTAATTTGCAATTGTTAATCAAAGAAAATTCAAAAGCAAAGTTGTTCATCAAAGAATGTGGAGCAAACAAAAAATTTTCCATTAAAAAATATATAACAAGTTGTTCATCAAAGAATGTTGAAAAAACCAAATTGTTCATTAAGTAATTGTTGATAGAAAAACAAAAATATTTATTATGGTCATCAAAAATTACTCTGCATTTTATGTTCATCAATATAAAATGTTTAAAAGTTTTTTTTTTTTTTTTTTTTTTTTTTCTCTTTTAATGATCATCAGTACCTATTTATAAAAGAAATGTTCATCAATATATTGCCAAAGTGTTCATCAATACAAAATATTTATCAGTAGAAAATATTTATATGTACAATCAATACAAAATGTTCATCAATACTCCGACTAAAATAAATAAAAAAGGACACATGTTAACAACCAATGACTTTTTAAACTTTTTTTGATGAGAACCAACTTTATATTTGATCCTACTCCTTCTAACGAATACATATGATATAATAAATAATGTGGCCTGCACATGGCAAATTTGGTGTATTATTTCTATTTAACGTGGTTGATTCTATTTATAAAAAAGTGTATAGATTGGAACTTGATGCATAAGAGTACCAATTTACTACTATAAAACAAATAGAACATTCAGTACATTGTGAATAATTAATACATACAATTTTCGTTAAAGAGATGTATATGAACTTTGGGACCCGATTAAAGAAACAAGTATTGATGGAAGTCAAATAGGAGCAGCTTGGCGATCCTTTAAAAGAATATTAGGCTTTGAAGGTGATTAACAATAATCAATAATGAAGTGGTTGTTCTCAGGCCATAAAGCAACCCGACATTCTCTTCTTCAATTGTATTATGCTCCGAACCCACTTCGGTTGTCAATTTCCCTGGAGCTACCATATTTATTTTCGTGTAAAAATTATAGTACTTCAAGTATTCAAAATGCAACTGAATCCACAAAGAGGTTGAAACTTATCTTTTTCGTATGTGTGCATGAACTTGATTCTGACATGTATCTTATGCCTGCATTTTGTTTTATTACGAGTCTTTGCAGGTCGGTGAACTATAACAAGCATGAAAGCAGCAATAAGAAGGTGGATCTTGAAATAATGACAAGATCGATTGTCAAACCAGCATCTCCAACTCCACGTCATCTAAAAACCTTCAAGTTATCGGTTTTAGACCAAATGATGATTGATGTATACACCCCTTTGATCTTATTTATTCCTAATTCCGATAAGGCTAGTGTTAATGACGTGATTACTAAAAGATCAAAACATCTCAAGGAGACTTTATCTCATATTCTAACTCGGTTCTATCCAATTGCCGGAGAAGTTAAGGATAGCTTGCAGATTGAGTGCAACGACAAAGGAGTGTATTACATTGAGGCTCGGGTTAACCAGACACTAGAAGATTTTCTAAGTTATCCAGATGATGAAAAGGTGAGAGCGCTGAATCCTGAAAGCCCTAGGACAGTAGAATCTTCAATAGGAAATTTTGTGATTGGTATACAGGTAATTTTAATCGTATTATTATGTTAAGTATGTATTTAGTCGTGAATAATCAGATTAATTGGAGATGTATAACAAACCAGGTGAACATCTTTAATTGTGGTGGAATTGGTCTTAGCACAAGCTTGTCACACAGAATCTTTGACGGACACACATATTTCACGTTTATGAAGGCATGGGCGGCTGCTGCCAGAGGTTCACCGGAAATACTTTCACCAAGTTTTATGGCTTATGAGGTCTTTCCAAACAATCCTTGCTTAGAGTTTTCGATACCTGCTGCCAAGTTACTGACCACCAAATTGCTTAGTACGAAACGATTCTTGTTTAATTCTACTGCTTTGGCTCGCCTCAAGTCCCAAATAGTTGCCTGCAGCAGCTCATCCACGTCATTGACTTCATGTGGCCCAACTCGCAATGAGGCAACCTCAGCCATAATTTGGAAGGCGGCTGCCAGAGCAGCATCGAACATCCGACCATTCAGTCCACAGTTACCTCATGCTTTCGTGTCATATGTGAATCTCCGAAAAAGGGCTTCACCTCCTCTTCCCGGTGAGTCCATTGGAAACATTGTTGACCCAGCTGTTGCCATTTGTTTTCCCGAAAGCCAGCCAGACTTGGCAACCCTGATGACTCAAATTAGAGAATCAATAGCAAAAAAAGATTCGAATTACATAGAGTCCATGAAAGGGGAAAAGGGGCACGAGAAAATCAACGAGTTACTGAGAGGCTTAAACCATCTGATGGATGGCGTTGATGAACGAGCCTGCATAGTTTCAAGCAGCCTGTTGAATAGTGGGATGTACGAGATGGATTTCGGGTGGGGAAAGCCAATCTGGTTCTATAATATGCATGCAGGAGTCAACAGGATTGTATTTTTTAACGATACACCCAAAGGTGGTGGTGTTGAAGCCACGGTCACCTTAAGTCCAGATGAAATGGAGATATTTGAGCGTGATTCTGAGCTTCTATCCTATGCTATTGTCGACCCGAGTCCTCTTCAATTTCTTAACCAAGAAATTTCTCGTAATGGTTTGTAATTGACTTTGTCTTTTCTTATTTTTTAAAAAACATTGCAACCTTCTTGTAATATAATAAATAAAGGGTGAAGGTTGAGGACAGGTAATATACTTTTCAAATGTTCCATCTTCCATCATAACATAGATGATAGATGCATATGTACAGTTTATGTTCTTCATCTTCAACTTCATTATCCTCGAACACAGATTCCACCAACCAGTATACCACTAAAGGGCTGGTCATGATTCTTAAATTAACATCATTCTTTTTTGTTTTTCTAAAAATTTTCTTATAAATTTTCAATGAATGTTCGACGAAATGTCTAAATGAAGCAAATTTGGGTTTTAAGTTCGAAGTTGTTCATGGCAAATCATATAAAAATGTACTTTACTTTAGGCCGATTTAAATTTAAGGTGCTCAATTGTTTTTTTCTCAATTTAATGTATCGAACTTAATTTTACGTACAATGTTAGGTTTTTTACTTTTCGAAATATGTTATTAGTCATAATTTTAGCCGAAATTACTTTTAAAGGCTCCATAATAATGATAAATCACATTAATTAATCATTTTAGCGAAAATAATGACGGGAAACCTCTTTCAAAAAGTAGAAAAAATCTCAAAAAACCTTACATTGCACATAAAAATAGCTTCGGTACCATAAATTAAGGAAAAAAAAGTTGAATACCTAAAATTCAAATTGACCTAAAGTAGAGTACATTTTTATGCGATTTGCCCTAATATTAAGGAAGCTGATCAAATAAAAAGTATACAATTATAAAAAGTCTAAACAGTAATCTTCACCTTCCATTTTGATCCAGATCTCAATTGTCACGTAATTACTTTTTTTCTTTGTTTTTCCCTTGTTAATACAAATAATGTCAAGAACATCATTTGCATTATTCGATCTCTATACGTTTGATAATCAAAAAATGTAAAAACACGTTACGTAAAAATACACTTAATAAGTTTTTATCCAGAAAACTCGTTTCGACTACAACATCACTAAAGGTATGAACAAATAGTATACCAATTTAGTTAAGTGATCAAAGAAGTTATTTTTCCTCAAACTTCACATGTTTATGTGACAAAACATTTTTACAAAGTATTTTTGTAATTATATAGAGATGTTCTAATAAGAAAAATTAATTTGAATTTAAAATTCTTTAACAGTTATTTTTCCCGCCCAAATCAGTTAAAATCCACATCAGGACAAAAATAGGAGTGTCCCATAGGACGATCCCGTAAAGGTGGACGATCCCTTATATATACGTGACCTTCCAAGGTTTAAGAGACTGTCCCCGCTCCTCCTGGTGTCTATAAATACTGCACTATTCTCAGCAGAAAAATTAGACCTCTTTGCACAAAAACCTTCAGTTCTTTTAATCTCCATTTTTTTATCACGATAAATTGTTGATATGTGTTTATAAGTTATCTCGATTCCTTTTGCCTCAAAGTGCAAGAGAAGAACGGTCGTACTCGCCAAAAAACGAAGTGTAATATAGATTAAGCATCACAGACACGAAACTTGTATTATGATTCTCTTCTCATCTAAACTCTCTGTATCCTTCTTGTATATTTGTGTATCCGACTTATGTGTGAGTCGAGATTAGTTGTGATAGGATACATTTGGACAAAGTGTATGTCCGTGAAGTGTTGTATGTAGTTTAGGAAGTGATGTAAGTCCATGCATTGTTGTGTGAAGATTAGGATGAGGTGAAAGTCTGTGTTAGTGTAGTGTGAAGAGTTGGATTGTATGTAAGTCCAAGTGGACGAGGTGTATATCCGTGTAGTGTCGTGTATTGGTGTTTAGATTGGTTCTAGCTAGGATTAGAACTCGACATTTTGCTTAGTGTAAAAATTTGGTGTAAGCGAAGGTGTATGGTTTTCTCCGCCATAAGGGAGTTTGTTGACATAGTGACTGTGAACTCTCGAGTGTGATACTCGAGTATTGGAGTAGGGCGAAGAGTGAGCTTCGTGCCAAATCACTATAATTCTTCGTGTCTTGGTTTGATCTTTCCATTTCTTTATCTTTATTTCATTCATATATTACTTTGATTATGTATATCTATTGTGTTTATATATTTTTGATTGCTATCACATAACTTCGAATTAAATGATTTTCAAGAAAATAACAAAAGGTTTTAAAATTCTTAAAACGTAATTAAAATTGGTGAAACTATTCAACACCCCCCCCCCCCTTCTAGTTTCTACAATTGGCATCTCTCTATCCTTCCTACCTCGCTACCCGTTCATATCGTGTTCTTATATTTGAATCTAAACATCGTGTGATGATAATGATTGAAGGGAAACCTACACGAGATAAATTTTACTAGTTAACCAGAAAAAGGAGAAAATTATGACAATTTGTATTGTATAGCACAGATGACGCCATGTTTACGTAAGGTAGGGATTGAGGGTTTGGGGTGGTCGATCATTTGGTTTCCAACGTTCGGTAAGGACCCCAGAAGGTGACCGAAGTCATGAGTTGGGGTAACGATCACGAGTCGATTTGGTGGTCTGTTTCAATTACTCGAGAGAGTAATCGACTTGAGAGAAAGGTTCCCAGGGCAGACCTGGGAATGGTGGCTAGTCATTAGTGTACGTTAGCTTTAGCCATTTCGAGAAAATGACCTTGTATTTATAGGGAGTCGTTTAAGGTTGTGAGAACACGTAAAGACAATCTGATGGTCCACGTGGTGGCCATTGAGAGGAGTGAAGAGAGCAATTGATGCTTGTCTATTGGTCCTGGCGGGACAAGTTTGTCGGGACAAGTTTGTCAGGCAAGTTATGCCTTAGTGTTACCTGGGGAAGTATTTCCCAGGCCTTGTATCTAGGCCTTATCGGGCTTGTGTTTGGGCCGAGTGTAGAGAGTATGATCCTTAGTCAAGTAGGTTGAAGGCCCTGTACGCTATCGTTAATGAAATTCTAATGCCAATTTTTATTTGGTTATGAAAAATTAAAAAAAATTGAGAACTGCATATACACAAAACATTTATTATCTATGATGTCTTTTAGTAAAAGTTTAGTGAAGTCGTGACTATTTTGCTAATAAATTTGATTAAATAAATCATACATGTTAAAGTACGTTCAGATGATTATAAGTATGAAAATGTTAGTTTTGAATACCATAATTTATATTTTGTTAAGCTATGTCATATACAGATTTCCTAATCATATTGCCTGGACTAATTTATACTTCTCTATGTAACATTATATAACATTGCGACGAATATTACACAAAATCTACTGACTAGCAAGTATCTTTCACTGCCAATCATCACAACCTCATAATACAACTATGACAACCGTTTTCGTATCGTCATTGTGTCGTGATACACAATTACTCTGACATTTTTAATATGTAATAGTGTGTGACCCTAAAATTATCGTCATGCGTAAAGTTATTTTCACAAAAACATGTAATCGAAAAGTATTGCTCGTCAAAAAATTTAATTACAAAGTACACGCCAGCGTAACACGCAGATACCTTGCTACTCAATCATAATATAATATATTATTTTACACCTAAGTTCAAATGTAAAAAAAAGGCTAACAGCATCATGTGCGTTGGAGTATTATTTTTTATTATTGAAGGTAATCTTAGTTTTGACTAAAATCGGTTTCAATTATAACATTTATCAAATAGTTAGGAGGCTTGATCTTGTTAAGTGACAAAAAACTACTCTCATTGGTTTAATTGTTTTTCTCAAAAATACGATTTGCAAAATTGATGCAAAATCATCATTTATTGAATTAAAGATGTAGTACTTGATACATACCTTACAAAGTACTATCGGATGGTTCATGTACCTCTTTAAATGGGTGGTTATCTTTACCCGTAGGGTTGGCAATCCGAAGTTGAGTATCCATTTGTGGACAACTATCAACCTTTAGAGCTTCAATCAACTACCTAAGAGTCAAGCACTTATTTTTTGGTAGTTCATTTTAAAATGAATATTGACTATGTCTTTTTTCTTTTTTGATTTATAGCAAATGAACATGATCACATTATGATGTAATGATCTATGCTAATGACTTGGGGGCTTCAGCTAAACGGAAATAGAGCTGCCACTTATTTTCAAACTACATTCCTCTACAACCATGTAGACCGATTTGAAATATTATTCCAAAATGAGCAGTTCAAACAAGTTGGAATGTTGGATTACGATATAAAGTAGGATGATAAGAGAGCTAGGTATCATTTGGTGCCATAGGTCGTGTCACCTCAGCACTTTTTGCCTATAACACTAATTTTAGCATGACACCAAAACCCCCTCCCTTATACAAAAGTGATGTGATAGAGTAAAAGTGATGTAATAGTTAATTAAAAAGTTAATAATATATACACATCACAATTCAAGCAAAAATCTACACGGACCCGTTAAAATAAAAAGCGACATAACGACAATAAATTATAAGAAATGTAGTAAGAAAAACACATGCACTTCAAAATTTAAGAACACTAAATATTATAGCTCATCGTGTTCCGTAACTGCAGCTAAAATACCTTGGGGGCCTCTTTTCAAGGAAGTCTTGGACACACGCCAATGAAGGTTTGAAGATATCAAGTGTGTCAGTTATAAAATTCGATTACAGAAAATGGTCATCAAAGAAGTACATGTAAAATGACCAATAACTAATCAGATCATTCAAATATGTTTTTCTACAATTAGTATTCTTTCTAGTCTTCCCCTCTCTCCTGCAATATATTTATCAAAGCTGGATGCATCAAGTTATCTCCTAAATAGAAATGACCACCAACAACTCATGAGCTGAAGACTCCGATGGTGTTGTATCAACAATTTGATTATCACCGTTACCAACGGAAACTACAATTGAACATGTGAAGATTGAGAATAATGGTGCCTTAGGCATGTCCCATAGGTGCAAATTTCTTCAAAGTAAGCCTAGAAACAATAATCAAAAGCACATCAGATATTCAGTAAACAACACTTTCATCCTACATAGTGCAAAAATCTGCATTGCTTGAAATATCATTATACATATGGTAAAAATGAATATAAACCTGACAAAAAATATTATATGAATAGTTGTAGAACAACTGTTGCAAGTGAAACCAACTTACAACAAAAAAATACAAATCAAGCCTAAGACAAATTAAAAAGGACCGTCTTTTTTGAGTTTAGTACAGGTTGAAGGTTAAAATCTATATATGGAGAATATGATTTCTTTAAAGCTACTTTTTGGGTGTTACTATGGTAAACAGAACTTGAGGGGCTGTTAATAAGAAACTTGAAACAATAGTATTTTTCAGTGAATCTAATCACATAATCAAACAATAATATCAAGTTGAACACATAAAGGCAATATCTCATAGCTGATTAACCACTGTTTTGGCTGATGTAAAAAAAGCCTTACGGTCCAATGAAAGAGCCTCAACTACAATCCAACAAAGCGCTACAAACCTATGAAATAGTTTTGAAATGTTTCTGTTTTTTTTTCTTTCACGAACTCACTGAAAATTTTGCAGATGGGGTATGTGATCAGTTGCTATTCGCTTATTTGAATAGTGGAAAAAAAATACTTACATGATTTGGTGTCGTTTAAAAGCACTTTTAAGTGGGGCGTCTGCACTCTTCTTGATGTTCAATGCTATTAATGTCGGATAACTGTAAGTCTGTAACCAACAACTCCAACATGCTTCTCGAGTAACAAAAAAAAAAAGTTCTGAACCTGTTTGGTTACATATACCATCGACTCGTATGTCTAAACCTGTGAAATTTTAGGAACAACAGATAGCAAAGAATTAGACAAAGCGGAATACATTTTAACGCGTGGCCCCTTATGTATCCACCTACAACAGTTCATACCGTTTTGATACCGTATAACAAAATAGAATCAAAAACCGAACGAAATCAGTTTCGGAGAGGCGGTTAAAGTTTTAGAGAGGCGGTGAGTTTGTGATTGGTGATTGAAGAAGATAATGATGTATCTAGGGGTGTTGATCGGTTCGGTTATCGGTTTTTTTGGTTTGGTTAATTCGGTTAAAAAAATTTTAGGTCAACCCGAGAACCGAACCGAACCAAATTCAAATTCGGTTTTCGGTTCGGTTCTTGGGTTGACCCGAATAACCCGAATTTCATTATTTTTTAAGAAAAAATTAATAATTACATAAATATTTAGCAAACAAAATATATTTTAAGCATAAAAAGTGTTTTATTATATTATAATAACCTTTTAGTAGTATTTATTGGATAAAGATCAAATAAAAAGACAAATATCCGTAAAAAGATAAAAAGATTTTTTTTTTCAAAAAAAGTTCACGAAAAATTCCCAAAAAATCCCACAAGATCGGGTATGTTGGTGCATGAAAAAGTTGTGAAAAACTTTTTTCTAAAAGTGGATATTTTTTTCGAAAAAAAATTATGAAAATATACGTTTGCGCATTAAATCCTTTTTTTGTGCATCAAAAATTGGTTTTTGCACCCAACTTCTTTTGACTTTTTTCATCAAAATAACATTGCGAATCAAACTAAAACAAGTTAAAAATTTTGTGCATCAAAATTTTTTTGCGCATTAAAATTCGTTTTTTGTGCATTAAAAAAAACGTATCAAAACTCAAAATTATAAAAAATGTTTTCACAAAAGTTTTATGCACCAACATACCCGATCTTGTGGAATTTTTTAGGAATTTTTCGTGAACTTTTTTTGAAAAAAAAATCTTTTTATTCTTTTTACGGATATTTGTCTTTTTATTTTAACTTCACCAAAAGTTTTTATATATTTATTTATATATAAATATACATAAAAATATATAAATATATATATAAATATATAAAAAATACATATATTTATATGAATTCGGTTTTCGGTTCAAACTGCCAAACCCATAACCAACCCGAGAACCGAATTAGTAGTTCGGTTTGGTTCGGTTTTAGCAAATTCGGTTCAGTTATTAGTTCGGTTCGGTTATTTTCGGTTCGGTTTCGGTTTTCGGTTTATTCGGTCTCTTCGGGTTTTTCGCTCACCCCTAGATGTATCTGGGAAAAGATACTGAGATAGATACGTATGTATATAAAAAAAATGGACCAAACTTCGTTTTTGGGCTTGGGCTAAGAGAGAACAAAACGACATATGCAATGCCGTTTTCCGACAGTAAATTATATATATAGTAATATTTTACGATATAATTGATAATTGATATGCTCTTTAAGTAATACTTTTCTTTCAATAATTTATCTTTCACAGATTTAAATCTTAATTAGTTACATGTCAAAGTAGAAAGATTTTCAGATAATTTATAAAGTATCAAGACGTGTAAACAAAAGTACGAAGATTTTATATGTTTACACGTTATATAATATTGTAAAAAATATTATACCACATCTACTAATCCGCAAGTACAATTTACCGTCAATCATCACAACCTCGTAATACTACCGATTATCGTTTTGGTATCACCATTGCATCATGACGCACATATACTTAACATTTTAATATGAAATAGTGTGTGATAAAGTTATTTCTTAATTTTTTTGCCATGCGTAAAAATCATTATCACTAAAACCATGTGATCTGAAAATATTGCTCGCCAAATATTTTGATTACAGGGTACCCACCACTGCAACACGCGGATACCCTGCTAGCAGTGGCGGAGCCAGGATATTCACATATGGGGGGCAAAAAATATTGTCGCAAAAAAATTTAACAAAGAAATAATAGCGAACTTAACCGACTTAATATTGCATAAATGAACTTTATATAGTGCTAAAATAACAACAAAACATACCTTATGTTACGTGAAAACGACAACCATACTACATCCGTTAACCCGAAAATAGCAGTGTAACATCTTATTATCCAAACATCATTATAGCAGCATCCAAACACCCTAATTGCAGAAACCAAACAGCCCAAAAAAATCAGCAAAACGACACACTAACTGCAGATTCCAAACAGCCCCAAAAAAACAGCAAAACAGCCCGAAAATCAGCATATACAGCAGCAAAAAACAGCACAAAAAATAAGCAAAAACAGCACCCTAACTGCAGCAGCCAAACAGCCCCAAAAAACAGCTTTCGACACCAAATTTCAGCCCCCAAAACAGCTTTTAGCGTGCAAAAAACTACCAAAAACCTGTTTATAAAGTGCCAAAACAATATATATTAACAAGAAAATATGTACATATTATTTGAGCATAAACATAACAACAAATAATGCTTACATTGAGCAAACAAACATGTTAAAGATGGCCTTTACGATCAGTCATATTTTGAAACCGGTTCATCACATCTTCATCAGTGACATTTGCAAGTGCTTCTCTTTCTACGCCACATATAACACAAGAGTTTAAAAACTCTGGACTAATTCGATTTCGCAAATCTGATTTAATAATCTTCATTGCAGAAAAGCATCTCTCAACACTTGCGGTTGCAACGGGCAAAATCAAAGCTAACTTTAATAATCGATACACCAAAGGATAAGAAATGTGTTTCCTTTTCTTCACCATCATTGTAGCAAGGTCGGTGATACCATTCAAGTTGACAAAACTATTATCTTTTGTGACATTGGCATAGTACAAGTCTAGTTGACTCTCAAGTTCCATCCTTTCAACGCTATCAAAATCGTTTGGGTACAACTCACTCAACGCTATCAAAATCGATTGCGGCAGCTTTTAAAATCACCCACATGACTAACAAGTCTTTCTGTTTTATTCCAACCGTTGAACCCTTGTGTCACAAATGCTTCGTTGCCGCCTTGATGACCAAAATCATCTCTAAATAAGTAGCAACATAAGCAAAAGGCTTTTTCTGCCTTTACACTATATTCTAACCAGTTACCATATAGATTGAACCAACTTGGGTTAAAACGCCTTGTTTTATTACCTATAATTGTTTTTTTGAAGTCATGACCACTTGGTTGACAAGGTCCTCGATTCCAATATTTTCGCCTTATATCATCTCTTTGATTAACGTTATATTGTGAAATTCTTGGTCTATCAACAGGATCCCATGGAAGATTATTTAAGTCAATCACATCAATAGGCTGCTTAGGCTTTTTATTTTTAGCTTGTTCACTAACATGATCCGATGTTGATGAAGATGACATTTTTCTTTTAAAGAATTTTTCCATGTTTCTAGACAAAAGTTAGCAAAACTATATTAGATAAACAATACAATCTACTACTCTACGTCTCTACCTAGGTATGCTATCTTAATAGGGTAATAAAAACTAACAATAAGTCAATAACACAACTTTAAATATGTCTAACAAGTTTAGTTTATAAAAGTAAAAGTGAAGTTAGGGTTTTCACTTACCAAATTTTAAGGATCAAGATAGGAAAACAAAACATGAATTGATTGTTGTTGATGACTTGATGAATGAATTATTGATTATGGCTGATTGAGTGGATGGTAATGAGCTAATCTTGCAATCTTGCTTTTGGAACTGAGTATGACGATTGGATAATTAGTCTATCAATAGCTTCCCTTCTACACTTCTACTCTACGTGATATACTGATATTAATTTACAAGCCAAAGATATTACATGTTGGGCTTCATCTTGTTGAGGGCAATTTCGAAATTGGGCTGAGAGCAAAAAAAAGAAAAGCCCATTAACACAAAAAATATGCACTATATAAAAAAAATTTGGGCCACTTTGTTGAGGGCACTGCCCCCCCCCCCCTGCTAACACTATCCCTCCGCCCCTGCCTGCTAGCATTATTAATATTAATTTTAATATTGATTACGAATACTAATGCTTACACCTATAGCCCTTTTTAGTTAATGACTTACCCTTACCGTCTCAATTTATAAGTCAATATTTCTATTTTAGGTTGTACCAAAATACTCACTTTCAATTTTAATCAATTAATAAAAAGTATAGTGGGTAGATATAAACCGCGTGCAATTTGAAATGAATTTCAGTTCTGCACTACAAGAATCGACGCTTTTAGTCACGACCAAAAGTCGTGGCTAAAGTCAATATATCGTGTCTAGACACCTTTTGCCACGAAACAGCGTTGCTAAATCGGCGTGGCTAAATCCCCGTGGCTAAAGACCTATTGTCACGAAAGGTTCATACTTTTAGTCACGAACGTTTTTTGCCACGAAAGTCAACAGTTTTTAGACACGACATGCGTCACTATAAAGTTTGAAAATATATAGTAAAAAAACCTATTAAAATATTATTAAATCTTTTAGTCACGACTATATCGTGGCTAAAAGTATATTCATATTTTAATGTTGAACCTTTAGCCACGACCTTTCGTGGCAAAAAAATTATCACTAAATTATTAAAATACTTTTAGTCACGACAGGTCGTGACTAAAAGTATAATGATTCTTTAATTAAAAACTTTTAGCCACGACATGTCGTGACTAAAAGCAATGCTTGTTTCTGCTTTACAGCTGCTGTTTTAGCAGCAAACCTGCACTTTTTCCGGATGTTTTTCTCGATCCGTAACATACAAGCAATCCCAAATATCAACATAATTTAGATTAACAAAAAGAGTGTCAACACATCCTAATTCGTTCAAACACGATTCATATTCAAAAAACACCAAACCACAATAGTTATAACCTAAATTGTTTTGCGAAAACACAACACCTACTGATCATGATCGTTCTCATCAATTCCTTCACTTTCACCCTCGATCTCATCTCCATCCTCCATTCCTTCATCATCGCTTTCTTCGTATTCTTCATCCTCTTCGCCAACCACGTTATCTTTATCCAAACTTATACCTTTCTCGGCCAATTGTGTCAACATGTTTTCAAGTTTCTTGTTAAAGGAGGCTGCAACTTTTTTACGAATAGCTTTTTTCATACTTTTACCTTGCTCAACGAATAGCTTATTCACTTCCTCTTGTGTATATGTCTTTGAAGCACCATAGTAGCTTGAAGACGAAGACGTAGCCGAAGAGATACTTGAAGCCCCTTTAAGTTTTCGCCCCACTGAACGGGTGTGCCCACTCCTTGTTCCTAAAACCTTTGCCAATATCTCTATGTTCTTTGAACTTTTGTACAACTGTGTTAACCGGCTCTTTCCATATTCAAACCTATTTCTATTGCACCAACCGCTTCTCCTACTTCTTATGCTTCTTTCGCTACTACTTCCTTACCTCCTACCTCTACTCTAGCTCCCACTTTCACTTCCTTAACTACTCTTGCTAGTACTAGTCATCCACAACACAAAAGCGTTTTGTTAAATCCAATATTGATAACACCAAACCACAAAAAACTTATACTTAGCACAAAC
>BPTQ01000005.1:5515316-5934542 GCA_019973895.1 Chrysanthemum seticuspe | reverse complement strand
CGAGATGATATCGTTATACACGAGATGTTAAACGTATGAGTCGAGATGATATGGATATACATAACTGGTTAACTCTTATCGTCACAAATTTGGCACCAAAAGTTCCCGCCAAAGCAATTTATGATTTGAAATGTAAGTTATATGCTTTAATGCTTAACTTTTGTCGATTTGTAATGTAATTCGTATGTTCTAATGTCTGAACGTTTAACGATTTGTTATGTAATTCATATGTTTTGATGTTTGAACGTTTATCGATTTGTAATGTAAGTCACATGTTTTTACTTCTTTGTTTGTTTAATACCGCACAATGTAATGCGGCAAATACAATTAAACGTTTATCGATTTGTAATATAATTCGCCAAAAGCTCTTCGCTTGTTCTCTTTGTTTGTTGTAGCGATAACAAATACAGTTAAACTTATTTATAAACTTTTATAGAAAAATTAGAATATAATTACTATATTAAACATTTAGCCACGACCATCCCGTCGTCACTAAAAGTTGAGCGGGACCACATTTTCTAGCAAACTTTTGGAGGCAAACTTAAATTTTCTAAAAAAAAATTTGCAAACACTTTTAGTCACGACTTATATCGTGGCTAAAAGTCTAAGATATTTTTTAATATTTTTCAGGATTAAATTCTTTTTAATAAAAAATTGTCAAAACTTTTAGTCACGATTTCTGTCGTGGCTAAAAGTCACGATATTATTTTATTAGTTTTAATTTAACTCAGAAAACGAATACAAAATAGCAAATGATTTTAGCCACGACTTTGGTCGTGGCTAAAGAATAAAGTACCTTTTTTGACCAGTTTTTCTTCGTTGAAAGTCAAAGTCAAGGGTTAAAAACTTTTAGCCACGATTGAGTCGTGACTAAAAGTGGGGTTTCAAGCCAAAACTTAGAAATCGACTATTTTGTCATTTTGTGCCTTTTTAGCCACGAAATTGGGCGTGGCTAAAAGTTTTCCGTGACTAAATGCCCCAATTCTAGTAGTGCAACTTAACGTAAGAGTCAAAAACAGCCACAAGAATACTCCGGTTACAACACACATCTGAGTCAAAAACTCGCGCTATCAAAAACTTAATATGCATAACTATAAACGTAAATAAAATATCTAGCAAGCACAAAAAGATGTTATCTGTAATCATATTGATGTCAGTAGAGCAGCCTTTCCTTGGGGTTTCTTTTACTTTTTCTTCCTTTCCATTTTTGGATTCTTCTTTTTTCTTTCCCAACATTGAATTATTTTGCTTTACCGTCTTCTCTGATCAGTCAAGGTTTTCACTTAACACTCACACACACGAAAGTGAACTAGACCAAGAAAAAAGAAAAAGAAATCAACATGTACGTGTTATTTAATTTAAGTTATCTTACTCAGCTCATTCCTGTAATAATCTTTTCATTCAAATAATAATTATTTATATAAAAACGCACAAAAAACGTACACTATAGTTTGCAGGAACGAGGGAGTAACACATGTACGAGTGTTATTTTTGGCCTCATCGTATCCTTGCACAATACATTTTTTCTTTCGACATTCTGTAAGAAACGAAATAAAGAAAAACTAAATACACTTGTTCAAAAATTCGATATTCACTTAAAACGGTATTGCATGGTAGTGTCCTTTGGTCCTATTCTTAAAAAGCTTTATTGATCAAAGCCTTCAAGTATATATATATGTGTGTATATATGTTAATTATTTGATGGATTTTCGAAACGGTGATCTTGATCAGGCCAGAAGGTGGAGTACTTCATCCAGTCTGCCTCTTGTGGATCTCTAACGGAACGCTCCTGCAAGATTGCAGACAAGAACATATAAAATACTTTAGGGTTGATATTTTTATAAAAAAATGAAGAACATGCATGCACGGGGTGTTATTAGTATATTAGGTGCCCAAGTTAAAAGAAATAGGGGTGATGAATAACTACAACTTAACACACACTTATGATAATTTTCTTAACTTGCAAGCTAAGTTTATATCCTGTCTAGCCCGCCCTCTAACGAAAAGTTCACTACTAGGGATCTTAGCCAAAAAAAAAAAAAAAAATGTAAGGTAAATTAAATTTGTTAAAATACATGGTTAATCTGCAATTTTTTCTCCTAGCAAAAAAAAATTTGTAGCACGGTGTTCTTAATAGACATAATAGTTTGCCCCCTCGACAATAAGCTTTTGGCTCCACCCTTGATCCCGTCTAAATCATTTATCGAACTTATCATGAATTACATATGATTTACTACACGCTTCTTCTTTTATAGTTATTCTGTCGTTATAAGATAATACAAATTAAACTTAACTATCTAAATCAACTTACAATTCTTAATTAACATCACAACTTTCTTGTTTTAACATAACTTGATGTTTATAAAATAAAATCGATGTATTTTTAAAGAGAAATGTAGCTCATTCGACACATTGATGCATACAAGTGGTGTCGATCTCTGTAACAATATTTGTTTTTTTAGTTTGCTGAAAAGAAAAAGGGTATGGTCATAGGAAGTTATACCTAAATTTCCCAAGCAACTTTTATCTTCAATCATATTGGGTCTTGTGTATATACATGTCTTAGGATACCATACACTTGCAAAAGATATGATATTGGGTCACCATCTTCTCTTTTCTTTCAAACTTACCTTTTTCTTGCCAACCCCTAGTCTAACTTTTATGAAGTTTATAAATCAATATCAACTATTATTCTTGTCAAATATAACAACTTAGTAGTGTCTTTAAATTGTAACAAAATAGATACTTTAGAGCAAAGTAAAAAAAAATATACTTTGTAATGTTGCAAGAAATTATAACAGGCGTGAAAATTTGTGATCTACTCGCTAAATTAAAAAAAATATGAAAGATTCAAGTCTCAAAAAACAAACACAATTTTTACTTTGTAATGTTGCAAACAAATATATAACAAGATGTAATATTGCGATGCTCTTGTGTAAGTATTGATCTTTCAAAAAAATAATAATAATAAAATAAAAAATTATAGGATAGAGGACACTTAATTAAACACATATTATTATTAGTTGATAAATTACTAGGGCCAAACCCCTGTGTGTGTGTCCATAAGATAAACCCTTTTTTCTTTTCTTTCTTTTTTTTTTTTTTTTTTAAATTTTTATTTACCTTTATGACAACTAGTGCAAAAAATTTAATGACCCTGGAAACTTTTATGTGGTTAAACTATGTAAACCGGCCTTTTTATTTATTTATTTATTTATTTTTTTAAACATAGCCTAGACATTTTAAGAATATCATTATAGGGTACATATGAATAAGGAAATGTTAGTTTGCATTTGTACTTTCAGTACTTTTTATGCTGATATTCCTATTTGTGTTCATTTCAGAAAAGAGCCCTACTATTTCCATCTTTGCCGATATCTGATATATACAGTTTCTTTAACCTTTTCTCTTGTAGTTCAGTAAGAAGAAAAGGAAGCAGGTTCCACAATTTATGGCTCATATTTTGCCTTGCTTTTTATCCTATTATTTCCCATTCTAAAGGCAAGAAAAATTGTTTAAACCATCTTTTTTTAGAGATATAATTGAGAGTTTAGAGATGTGACTAACTTCATGGCTAAACCGCATGACAGTGTTTTATTCGTTTGTGAAAATTAGTGAGTCTTTTAGGTGCAACCAATACGATGTTGACACGCAAATTTAGATAAATTAGGAAAATCCTTAGGTTCCTGAATCATTTCTTTTAGTTTTAACGATTGTTTCACCCATCTAATATAACCTTAAACAATATACTAAGATATAAAACTGATTAAGGGTTAATATAAATAAATGCTTTTCTAATTAGCTAGACTCTAACGAGAAAGAAATATTGTTTTTGCCGGGAATTTGTAGAGAGAAAAAAGGTGGCAAATAAAAGACTCACTTCTTTGATATCAGTTGATGATGATGGAGTGCACCCCATTATGAGTTCTTCCAATCCTGATGATGCTGATCTTCCTCCTATCTTATGATGTTGTTGTTGCTGCTGTTTAAGTTTACACATACCACATAAAAAAGAGAGTAAAATATAAGTATACATGTACGCATGTATGTTTGTATGTATGTATAGATACCGGTATATCAAGGTATTCAAGTATTCAATTCTACAACAAGATAAATGATTCGGGCCCTTAATTTTTTTTGACGACATTTGTATTACGAGACCAGCAAGAAAGTAGTATAAAGTTACATGAGAAGAAATTGCATTACAAAAATTAAGGAAACCGCTATTTTTTTTTTTTTTTTTTTTTAATTATTATTATTTTTTTTAACGGCGATGTTTTATGAGAAAATGATTTAGACCCTTAGGTATTTCTGAGAATTCAAATGTAGTTTTCCAACCTTGTCATTATAACTAAATGCAAGGATTGAATGAAGCTTTTTATGAAGTTTAAATATTTCTTAATAGATAATTAAAGATTTGATGACCAAATTCTTGGAATATATCTAGATTGAAGTTGGTTTTTATTTATAAGCGCAAAAATTCTTGGAATTTATAGTATAATATATATCTGTGATAGAATAACCAAAGGGTGCTTTTTTAATACAATAAAATAATTTTATATGTTCTTTCTTTAACAATTTACAAATTATAGATGTTGTGCATGCATGCTAATTGCTACAGCCTACGGGTAGACAAAATTAAGTACTCTATGATGTTTGCAACAATAAAACATAATTATCCATATGATCATGTATTGTCTGCAACATAACAAAGACATGAAAAGTGAATATATGATTACTTGTTCTCAACTTGGTTGACAAGATCAAAGAACATAATAAAAACAGAAACAAAAGATACAAAATGATTTAATTCTTATGATAGTTTTAAAGAAACATTTGGTAAAAATTGAACATGTAATTATATGGATTTGTTCTTTAATAATTAAATTGTCGTTAAAAAAAAGTTATATTGATTTGTTTAAAAAGATTGCACTTAAAACGTCTTTAGCACTAATTATACTTGAACTTATTTATACAAATTTTTAGGCAAAAAAATATTTAAGTTCTCATGGATATATAACTTTTGATATCAAAAAACTTGAAGATCAACTTGATGCCATAGTATTGAAACTATTTTTACTTTTTGTTAAACATTTTTTTTAATAGATTGATCTTTTTAAAAAGGCTCTGATAAATTGATGAAATGTCTGATTTGCTTGATTTTGACTTGAAAGTTTTATAAAAGATAAATAGAAGGGTACAATATGGTTTTTAAAAATCTATTGTAATTTTAGAATTGATATTTTTAATGAGGATTTGGATTAGCTAATTACATATAACTTTATACCATCTTTTTTGCTAAAAAGTTACCTAGCATGACAAGTGCAAGAAAAAATATACAACGACCGATTTATTATTACTTTTAGACGACAACTTATTTAAAAAAAAGCTAATAACAAGTCACAAGATTATCTAACTTAAAAAAACTTTCCAAAACTAATCTTGTGGCAGTAAACATCGGTATATGTTTTTAGGAAAAAGCCGTTAGATCACACGAGACAATTGATTTTTCTATTAACATGTGTTCTGCTAACATGTGCCCATTAGACATATGTTAGCGTGTAATAATAATAAAATGAAAGTTGAGTTTATTATACTGTAAATCATGTTCAAATATGCTAATTTATCAGTTTAATTAATATTTATTCAATGCACTTTTGGATTGAATAAAAAAGTTTATGCCTATTAATTACACATTAAAAATATATGTATTGTTTTAAGAAAAAATATTAGTCGTGAACTTAAGTAACAAATTGATATTTATTTGTTAATAACAAGTAAATATAAAGTGTAATTAATTGTTAAATTACCTCATAATTTTCCATGATCCTAGATGCATTAAAGGAGTCATCATCTAGAATCATTGAGGAGTGGTTTAGGGAAGAAGAAGAAGCGACGATTGCTGACATGGCATGAGATGGCATGCTAACATGGAAAGCGGTCGTTGCCATGTGATGTTGATGTGGATATTGCTGATGATGTGGATATTGTTGCTGGCCATTCTCATGGCTCATTTGATGCTGATACTGCTGATGGTGTTGCCTTTGTTGGTCGTGCTCATCGTATGAGATAGAACCCTCAGCTGTTGTTGTTCCGACCTACATAAGTCACTTGTACCATATTAGCTAAGCCATTGTTCATGCAATATGTGTATATGCATGCACGTACAACCATATACATGCATGAAAAGGTGACACATTAATTTACATATTTATAGATATAGATGTTTGCTGGTAATACAAGCAATCTCTATAATAAAAGCAACATTTAAACCGTTTTGAGTTCATCTTTTAACCTTGCACTCAACCAACATCCAATGATCTTAGCCCTCATTTCATGCCCATAAGCCAAATTAAATAGTGATGCAAACTAACCAACTCTATCTCTTGCACAAGAAAACAATCAGGAATCTGAGGACTTTCAGTTTCATATTTTTACTCATGAATTGAGAAATTACCCCCCAAAAAATCAAATTTTATATATCAATTGTTCAATTTATATGATAACACAAATAAGACTTATATAATGGAACCTTAAAGTTGAGTAATTTTCGAGTTCAAGTCTTGATCTTTTATACAAACTTAACCCGAAAATAATTTGCGGGTCCCATTAACCCCGAAAGTATCTCGCAACACAAAGATATTTGATGGTGTAAATGGATATAGAGTTGATGAATTTGATCAAGAAACTTACCTCACCAAAGTTTTTTCTATACGGTCCAAAGCTAAATTGATCAACATCTTTAAAATGTTGCATTTGATCCATTGGATTATAACTTGACATAACCGCGCCAATAAGTTCATCTCTAATACTATTGTGAGCTTCGACACTACCGGTAGCAGTTACCGTGGTTGTAGTAGCAACGTTTATTTCTTTGGAAGAAGAACAACTCCCACTTCCGCTTCTAGTTTCCCTTCTACCTATATTATTCAATCCATTGATGTTATTTGGGCCTTCGATGTGAATATTATTTGATAAGAGGTTGTTATTCAGCACCCTCTCGGACCAATTACATTGCCTTGGTTGAGTTTGGTAAAATATTTTTGATACAACGAGCTCGCCTTCCCTCTCCTCCTCGTGTTGTCCAAGATGATATTGATGCATCACCCAATTAGTCTTTTCCGGTTTTCTATTTTTCCCAAAGTTGGTGTAGAGTACCAAGATTTTCTTGCACCCCTTTTGCTTCCCGTTCACCATAACTGGTCGGGTCTTGCCTGTTTTATGCCATCGTGTTTCACCGCCTTGTAGGTCGCATTCGGTCTGGATTTTTCGCCTTTTTCTTGTACCGGTTGTGTAAGCTTTTGAAGGTCGATGAAAGAAGTGTCTATTCAGTCCATCTCTTGTAACTCCTAAACATCAAACAAAAATTTAAGCAAATTTCTTAGTCATAACAAACAAAGAAACCCTATTTCACTCAAGTTTAGGTTTTCTTAGGTGTGACAAGTGCAAATCTTAGTAAGAAAAGTCAAAACAAACAGAAACCCTAATTTTCTTTGGTGCTCATAGTAAAGCCTAACTCATTGAACAAAAAAACACTTATAGATGTATACATATTTCAATTAATTTCATGTTCTTATATCCTTATCTTTTTCGGTTTCACATACGAGCCTGAAACCACTATATCAACTTTCGAGTACTCTACCGCATAGATAACTCACCGGGGAGTTTTTCCGGATGTGTATAACATATCCCATCTTCGCCTTCAATAGTAGGTATGAACTCATCAATCAAAGGGTGAGATTTCAAGTTCTTATCTTCAACTTTTGCTTCAAGATGTTCAATCAATTCTTGATCAGTTGGATCAAATTTCACTCCAGCTGGTAAACCTACCCAATCCTACAAATGATCAAATATTAAAAAAAAAAAAAAAAAAAATTATCAATATATCTTACGAAATTTATATATCACATGAGCTTATTTAACTCGCAACTAGTACAAAAATACAATCATATCTTTTTGCAACGGAATTTGTTCATATATATCATGAAGAAAGAATTTAAATATAGAAAGAAAATTCGGCAGCCAGCATAATTATATTCTCTTGTATTGATTCTTATTTTGTCAAAATCGTTAAGTTGAAGCTAAGAATATTATCAAAGGATTATATCTATATATAAAGATTAAACCAACGCTAATTATACACATACAACGTACCGTTTTTGCTTCGAGTTTATGTCCACAACCAGGGCACTGTTTAGATCCACATAATTGATGCTCTTCAAGCTTTGCATCAATAAGATCAGAGCTGCTAATATTCATTTCTCTAACTACAAAACACGAGGAGTTCTTTTTGTGCCGTTATTCGATCAAGAATCATAGCAAGAAATCCTTCTTCTACTATTGAGATCTGTGTTTCTAGATAGTAGATGATGATGAACAAGATAACAAAGTCTAGAACAAGCTCAAAATGTTTTTTTCATACAAAAAAAAAAACAATTGAGAAATCAAGATTGGAAGGATACTCGGATGAGATATATTTTTCAAAAGTGGTAATATTCTTGGAACATATATATATACTAGAGAGAGAAATAGAGTGTGTGAAAGAGAGGTGCTTTAACCATGAAAAACACAATTCCCTCCAACTTTAACTGAAGCCAGTGAGATAAAGAAAAAGGTGTTCCTCATCTTGTTTCTTTAACTCCCCTAATTTATTTTATTTTAAGTATATAACAACTTGCTCTATATTTTTTTGTAGCTTGGCGGTTCCATATGACCCACTGATGACCCACTATGCAAGTATACAGTGATATATGTATGTGTGTATGTATAGAGAAGTTGGCACCTTTTGGTATATGTTTCTTACAAAACTTTAACAACAAGCAATGTTGACTGTTTTACAAGCCTATGCACATGAAGGGAATTGATTGGCACACTCTCATTTGTTATTTGTACACTTAAATGTACAAACCGGTAAAGCAGTATATGATAAATGTACAACTGATTAATGCATATATTTGAGTGTATAAATAAGAAATTGGAGTGTACAAATCATTAGCCATAAATGAATGCCGGGTATACCACAGGCTATATCCAATTTCAGGTCACGAAATACAAAAAAGTTTCAAACCTGTCATTTTCTTATGTGCAACCCTTAATAAATTTTGTTAGTTATCTTCATTTCTTATGATGCAACTTTAATTAGTTGAGCATTGATTGGGATGACTAACTCGTATACCTAATAATATGTCTAAACATATGTGTCATCATCTTATTGGGGACAATAAGGGGACCCACTTCTTCACAAACCAATCATTTATTGCCACGTCTATTAGTCACACAATTAGTCAAATATTTTAGTCCTCCCAATCATTTTCCTAATTAGTTAGCCCAATAATTCTTTTGTGCAAATCCGTTTGAAAATCCTACGTCCGTCCCTGCTCAAAATAATATGTGAAAGACAATATATAAACTTACTACGTAGAGTGTCAACTAGGTTTAAAAAACATGACTATTTCGTACAATAAGTTTATCTTTTCGAAATTAATCCTATCAACTCATGTATTGAGATTATCTCTACAGTTGATTTTTCGGTTACCTAGTTATTTTATTAACACTAGACTACAAGTTTATTAACTCGTAGGTAATTGTTTATTTCATGTTAATTTTTAAAAGGTTTGTCTAATGAGAGCACTAGTCAAAAGTTATTAATTAAATTCAAACTTTCTTTCTAAATTGAAAAATTCGTTTAATACTCATTATTTAATGTGATTTTTAGTTAAATGAACTCCTGTTTTTCATTTTTTTATCATTTAAAACAATCTTGTGAGAACACGCATTAGACAAACTCATTTTTCAATGCATCTTCAAGTTAAATATTTTTTTGGGAACGGCAATTTATATAACACCTATCAAGAAGCTAATAACGACAATTTATAGACATTCTTTCTTGAACAATAAATATGGATATTCATTTAACCTATTTTCATCCTAGATTTAATTTCTTTATATACCGAATTTTGAAAATCATTGAAAAAGTTATATCTTAGAAAATTTCTTATTTAAGTAGCATGACTAAAGTTGGTCGTCATTTTCACATCTAGCTTGGACTAATGATAAGTTCGGCAATAACCCGGGATCGCGCAAACTCATATACGGATGAAAACGAGCTAGAGAAAGCACGACCAACGAATACATGGCCGAATGGGCGAACTCGAGAATTTTGAATTACTTATAACAATTTTCTAGATTATGGACGTTTTATAAGAAATAGAGTGATGGACATTATACCTTTTTATTGGATTTTTCACTAAATATGATTGTTTTAAAATACAGAAATTAAGATTGCTTGATTTCCAAGGCAAATTAAGCAGTACACTCGATGGACCACCATCACTTTTTTCAAAAAAGATGTCATATGGTATTCAGCTCTTCTATTTGGAAAATAAAAATAAAAATAAAAAGACGAACTAATATATTATTTGCATTATTAACAAATAATGTACTTAGTAGAGCTTTTATGACTTCGTTACATATTAAGATTAATTTCAAGCATTGTAAGCCATGTTTTTATATTCCTGTTTAATAGTATTTTTAGATATGTAGTACATGATAAAAAATATTTTGTTTGACAAGGGAATTTTTTAAATTGTAATGTGTTACAAATTGTAAAATTGAAGACTTAGGTCATGTGTGTATGCATGTAGAGTGTCTTTGACACCACAAAATCATCACTTCTTGGTCCACCATATCCTAAAAGCACTTGCTTAGATCTTTGGCTTGGATTTCATACGTTATAATATTTTATTTCCAAAGGTATTTGTTTTGTTGTAGTAATAATTTTGTTGTTTTTCTTCTATGAACAGTATATGTTATCCTTTATAATTACAAATAATTCATTTACATGTTATACAACATTATTGCTTTTTGTGTCATCATACACTTGAGGAAATGTATGTAAAACATTCATAATGTATTTTGTATAATTTTCTATACTTTTCAATTTATTATTTAACATAAAAATAAAACAATATTTTTTTCTATTGATTTATAAAGTATTTACTACACAAGGCATGTACGATATAATTTTGGATAACCTCAAATGGCCTTACGACTGATCAAGGCGTACACGACATTCATTAATCCAAAGAAGCGGTCCTTTTTCATATTCTCCGCGGTATTTTTCTATTTTAAACCTACTTTAAGTCGAAAAGGTAATGATGCACAACATTGTATACGTATTGTGTCATTAATTTCGCTAGTATTGTTGCATCTCAAAGTTCACATCATCATGATCATGTCTTTATAAGCTGATCGACACTTCAAGGATATATCCATAGAAGACACATTATATCTACTATCAATGTAACACATATTAATAAAACCAATTCTCTTGATGTATATTTTTTAGAGAAATACAAAAAAGGAGGCATTACTTGAAACACCATCAAATATAATAGTATCAAATATAGGCCATATTAGGTTTCTCTTTTTGTCCCAACAAAAGAGAGAATCAGATTTTTGGTTTAGAAATAAGTATATCTATATTTAAGGGTTGAGTTATTAGCACGGTGCCTAGTATTTTATTGAGACCCCTCTAGTTTTTTTGTTTTTTTTCTTTTATTTTTTTTTATTATTTTTTTATTTTTATAATTTTGTTTATATCAAAAAGCTATAAACCTGAAAATGCGGAACTGTAAATATAAAGTTTAATAAGCCAAACGCTTAAAACTGTCAGAAATACGGAACAGAAACTGACAAAAACTGTACTGTACTAAAAAAAGTGGGGAGACAAAAGAAATATTCCCAGTGATGTGACCCACTAGGGGGTATTAATAGTGTATCCCATATTTAATTTGTCTCACTGTTGACTGAACAATATTGGGCTCCACTTTCTTAACAAACTATCTTATAAATTTTGATAATCTGAGAGGCAGATAAGTATCACATATAGCTTTACAATTATTTTTATTTTATTCTATAGTTATTTGACGGGATTATGTATTCGGGTCCGCTCAACTATTAAACTTTTTTACTTTTAAGTTACTCATTTATTTAAATTAACTTATGTGCCACCCAAATATGTGTTTGTTTTCGTTTCACCAATCTCGTTTAAATTCTTCCGGAAGTTTATACAATTTTAAGAATAACACTAACTTAAACATATCAAAACAAGAAAATTAAAAATTGAAAATTGAAACGCAAAACATTAGTTAAAGGGGCATTTACATACATCCCCAACCAAACTTCAATAATTACATATTTCCTCAAAGCATGCTTTAATAGCATTGTACATCATGCATTAAAAACTTATGTTTTGGGGAAATATGTAATTTTTGAAGTTTCCTTGGGTATATATGAAATTCCCCCTTAGTTAAACAATCATAAATCGCTTTCGACTAAATATGGTTGCACTTAAATAATTGGCTAAAACTCATATTCAACATTCCAATAGTTATTTGTGTTGTTTTAATACGTTATATTTAACTTTATTCTCATTGTTTTGAATATTTTCGCTAAAAGGTTATCCAAAATTGTTATAAACGAAAGCAAACTCATAAATGAGTGGCATATAACTTAGTTTTAATAAATTAATGACCTAAAAGAAAAAAAAAATTAAGAGTTGAGTGGCTTTCGAATACATAATCCCTTATTTGAACTCCAAACATAGTCTTCCTTAGGTAGGTATATGTAGATATTTTTATTGACAATTTCAATTAGTAAAATATAAAATTTTCATAAATATTATTGAACGTATGTAACCTTTTTTAAGGGTAAATTGCAAATTTGTTCTTTAAAGTAACATGAATATGCAAGGATCATATCGAGACGATTTTGTTATAAAAAAACATTAATGTTTATGTTTTTTTTGCAAAACAGCCACTGAAAGTAACTGTTCATTAATTTTCGTCATTTTTTCTCATTAAGTGTCTCGTCACTGAGGGTAGTATTTTCATTTCACTCCCTTTTCCGTCAATCTGCTCACTTGCCAGTGTATTGTTTTACAAATTTAGTCTTTTAAAGCAATAGTTTATATTTGTGTTTCAATTTCTTCCATGAACATTAATTTCACAAGTAAAGATCTTGAGAATGCTTAAGTTTTGGCAAAATCGCGCACACAGTACCCCGATCCCTAATTTAGGAATCCTTTATGGTAAGCATACTCTGTTCCATTTGGTTTCTTCATAGTTCATACTATTGTTCCATTTGGTTTCATGAAGTAGAAGACACAACTAGATTGTTTCATATAGTAAAACAAAAGTTTCATTAATAAAGATTTTCGTGTTTCCATTTAAACTTGGTACTGTATTTGATTCAAACATTGTAAACTCTAAAATCTTGATGTTTAAGTTGTATTTAAAAATGTATAATGCAGAAAATTTGGGGGTATATATGTTTTATATTGAAACTTGTTACTGTGTTCATACACACCTTAGATAACAAAAAGCCATGAAATTGAAGTTATTGATATTTTATGTGTTGCACATATTTGAATGAAACCATGTTTACTTTGCAAATCTATCACAATGGTGAATTTACCTCACCACCAGGAAGAAGATATCTTTTTGGAGATACAGATTGGTTTGATGGAGTTCACTGGAAAACTTTCTCCATGAACTTATTGGACGAAATGTTACAGGATTCGGGTTACACAGATCGTACCCTTGTGTTTACTCACTTTAGGATACCTAGGGAGTCATTGGATGTTGGTTTGCTACCACTAATGTCTAACAAAGATGCGAGCAGACTTGTGGAGTATGTTCCTAGATTTAGAGAATTGGAGTTGTATATTGAAACCGATGTTTCATTGGTAGAGTGTCAGACGATGGAGCGAATGATGAGTAATGGAAAAGATGTAATGATAGAAGAAATTGTGGATCATGATGCCAATGATGTTGTTGGAAAGGATCTTGATGGTGAGACTAGAAACAGTGGGAAATTACCATTGTTAGAGTGGCATAAGACAAGCCAACATGGGAAGGATGGACATGTTGATGACACTGATTCTGACAATGAATTTCCACCAAAATTGTGTGTAGAAAAAATTCTTGCAAATCATAAAAAAGGCTGAGTGACGAGTTTGAATTCATAAGGTTATTGGAAGAGATTGACCAAGAGTTTGGGGTGGAGAATTCAAGTGAGGGTTCCCTAGAGTATACAGATGTGCAGGATTTTGATGATGCGGTTTATGACACAGATGATAGTGTTACCATTAGTGGAAAGGAAGGGGATCGTGAGACTTGGATTAGTGATGAAGAGGTGATCAAGGAATATATATTAAATGGCAAGATAATCTATACCATTTAGTTGATGAACCTGAAGAGCTTGAAGAGATTAGTGACATGTTTGCTGAAATTGAACAAGCATTGGATGAACTTGATGACGTGGTTGCAGCTGAAGAAGTAACGAAGTTGTATGCTATTTTTGTTGAACCAATTAGTTTCTGTGTGGTTCCACTTGAGATCCTTGCTATAGACATGTTTGTAAGAGAGATTGTTGATGGTGATGATGGTGAACAATTAGTTTCTGATGGGGTTGTGATTTGATAGCGAAGTTAGGGGTCGAAAGACTTCCTTTTCTATGAGCAAGCTTTACAACCCTCTAGGCAGTGTACCTAATCGTTGTAGTGTAGTATGGGGTAAGCCCAGAGGGTTGATCGTTCTCTAGAGGAATATAGATGATAGGAAGAGATGTATGACGAGAAGGTAAGGTTGAGGGAGATTCTTTTTAGTCTTTTATGTTTTTTAGAAAGCAAGGTAAATATCTCGGGGTATAGGATTGAGGGGTGGTACTTCTACCAATTTTTAACTACTAATTAATTAAACTAATGACTAATTAAACTAATGATAGGCTATGTTAATGTAGGTGTGTTCTTATAATGATTAAAAGTTTGTTTACTTAGATTTTTTACTCCCTAGTTATCTCTTATTGGTCGGTTGAATTGTCACATCCTCATCTTAATTAGTGCGTTGTATTCCGTTTGGTCATAGGGCGGTGCTAAATTTCCCAATTATATGAATCGTAACTCTCCTCTAGACTATCCGGGATCGCCAAGTACCGTAGTATCTCCCCCGAATACTCTATTATCCTAAAGCTACAACTCACGCAATAAACACAACGATGGCCTAAGTGCACTCTTAAGCTTTTTGCTATATAGGACGTTCAAGCTTGCAACAATTAAAGAAGAAACCAATTTTCCTTACTCTAGCGTCTACCAATCAAGACAAGAGACAACCTAACAATAATTAACAATTAGGTTTCATAGATCTAAGCAAACACAATGATAGTTTAGCTACTCATGGTAAATAAGCAAGCATACACACTAACAATTAAACATGGGGTAGACATAATGATATGATGGATTAACAAACTTATCTTATGATGTAAAGAAGGGTTTGAAACCCTAAAATATTGTCCAAGTCGGACTACAAACGAGTTAGGGTTTGCTCTCCAAAATTCTACCTCCTTAAATGCAGAAAAATCAAATTCTATATATAGATTTACAAGTGCGACGGCGTCGCCTTTTGCTGGTGATGCCATCAGTTCGCCGTCTTTAGGGTTTCGTTCGGGCCAAGTCATCGTTGGGACGGCGTCAGTTTAGGAGTGTGACGCCGTCAGACTTCAATAGGGACGTCGTTTGAGATTTGTTCCTTGGTCGTCTGGTGTAAAACAAAGGGTGACGCCCTTCAGATTTAACACTTGACGTCGTCAGGCTTTACAACCAAAAAATCACCTGAGCCGTCGATTGGTCTTTTATCAAAATCATCAACAAGTGACGGTGTCGCCCTTTGAGATGGGACGTCGTCAGGCTTTAAGTACAACTTGAGTCTTGACTTTGTCGTTTTCTTCAGGTTTTCGCTCCTTTTCGTCCAAATATTCTTCATTCCAGCATTTTGCTTCCAAAAGACCTAAAATGTGAAAAGAAACGATTTTATGTAGTAACGGATATAGAATGTGTCGATTTAGGGCTTAAATGACCCTCTAAAAACGTATGTTTTAAATCCTTATCAAATATCCCTACACTTGGAATTTGCTTGTCCTCAAGCAAATATTTTTTTGGCCAATCAATTTGTAAGTTAGGGGGCATGAAGCATTGGTTTAAAATAGTTTACAACAAATACAACGCCACAATAGGTATAACAAGCAAGGAAATTGTACGCTAGCACATCACAATTGGTGTTTGGATTCTCTCATCTCTCAGGTTTATATGAAATATAACATGTAAGGAAATGGAAGATAAACACTCATTACCTGGCATTGTACATAGATTACCATAGGCTTGAGAATAGATCAAACCTCCACCGCTTTGGCGTAAGAACCTAGGAATAACTATCTAAGAGGTCTTTACAAAGGGTTGTAACGTTAGGCTTAGGGTAGGGAAGTAAAGGGTTTTATTGGATAGGAGATATTTAGTGGTGGCAAGTCAAAAATCTTGTGTTACAAGCATGTAAAACGTGGCGTTGCTAAGCCAAGACTCGACTCACTAACACTAAACAACTTGAAACAAAACACAAACATAAACGTAAAAACATAAACATAAAGATAGATGTAGGATGGTAGCCCGTATGTTTTTCTCATTTTTTTTACAACTCTTTTTCTCATTTTTTTCGATCTTTTTTCATACATTTTTACTCTTCCATCCTCCACGATAACATCAAAATAAAAGGATTTATAGTAGCATCCCTACACTTGATTTTTTATTTCACTAACACTAATTGACCCAATTTGAAAAGATCGAAACACTGGAGTACTTAATTACGTAGACAAAGAGAATTTGAATTTATCGTTCTTTCCCGTGACTCCATAAAATATTACTTTAACCCATGAGTCCCAATCGTCCCAAAACTGTATACAAATGATATGATTCGACTTAATAACCATGCAAATAACCAGATAATTGAACTAAGGGTTTAAAAAATAATTACAATAATGCACTAAAGATTAGTGCATACAAGGTAGGCTAAGACGATTTGGGTGTAACAGTTGGGGGTGGATTGTAAACAATGCTCTTCATTGATATTCTGGAAACTGAAACATCACGAGAACCGCGAAAAGATAGGATCTGAGGGGTTAACTAGGGGTATCGTATACTAAAGATGAGTACATCGCAAAGGTGTGGGAAAAATTACTCAACCGATGTGGATAACGTAATTAAATTACAGGTTTCAAACAAGGGTTATCCTAATGCTTCTTATCATTTAGTTAATCCTAACTACACGAATGTAGTCTCACTAGCGATCTTGGAATGCATCACAATACAAGTTCTATAATCTATTATACTACCGGTACACTCACTAAGCATTAAAGATGAATGCTTTTATTCCTAAAGATCTAGGGGCGAACCTCACATTTTTGGGGTGAAATTTGAGTGGTAAACGGTTTTTGTGCTAGTCATATAATTCCTATCCATGAGACCTTTATTAAGACTAAATTTTAACTCGTAAATGTCATAAAAGTTTTTAAATTTGGTGCTAAAATTTCCCTAACAAATATTTCTCATAGTTTATTACACAATTTACCAAGGACAAGACAAAAATCAAATGAGTGAATAGTTTCTAAGTTCCGGTTTTATTCTCCCTCCCTACACTTAAACTGAACATTGTCCCTAATGTTTCCCGAAAGTATCAAAGTTATGATAAAGGAAGGTAAGTAAAAGAGAAAGAAACTAGTACTCCCCTGATTAGCTCGGTAGAATATGTGTGAAATCGCGGTTAAATCCTCCTCCAAGAAGAATGAATAAGTAACAAGTGCTTCCAATATGTGTTTCTTCTTCTTGTCTTATATAACCTGCACATTTATAAGAAAACGAAACGAAACCTCGCGTAAAATCTGCGGTAAAACTATATGTGACACAAAACTAAACTAGAAAGCGAATAAGATATAATGCTTTTGGAATGGATGTTTGCAGTTTTTCTGGAAAATTAAGAATTGAAAGCTCCCAAAAATCACAAGTTACACAGAAAACAAAACTGATAAACTGTTTCTATATTGCCTGACGCCGTCGGGTTTTAATCCCGATGCCGTCAGGTTATCCTGACAGAAAGGGTCTGATATGTTTTTCTAGAAAATTTTTGGAAAATTTACCTCATTAAAACTTGGAAAAATTCCTGCAAAACATCCATTATGACTCAATACAAGCATTTGACTCTAACAAACACACAAATATATACAATTCCAATTATTGTTAATCTCATGTTCATGTTCTTAAAAACATATATGATCTTCTCTACACTTATCTTTATGTAAAATACATTTATATGCAATTAAGACGAGGTTAAAAACAAAATAAAGCATTTTCACAAAATCAAACATAAGAATAAACAACAATGAAAAAGATATATAAAGACACAAACAAAATTGTAAAACAAACAAGCAAACAATTAAGCATGGGTTGCCTCCCAATAAGCGTTTTTCTTTATTTATGAGTCTTGTAGCTAGACTCGAATTCGTGCCCCTACGTGACTTCATTACCGTCATCTCATTTATTCACTAGGTCATTATCATAGTGTTTTACACGTCTTTTGTTTACCATGAACTCCTTTCCATTGTCATCGAATAATATAATGGTTCCGCCTCTTTTTGCCCCTTTCACCGTATAAGGGTCACACCATTTATGCTTACGTAGACCATTGGGTGCTTTAAATCTTGAGTTAGACAAGAGCACCTTATCTCCTTCAGCAAACTCTTTAGGGCTCTTAACTCCTTGGTCGCGTCCTTTAGTATTATTTTCTTCATAACGGTTCCCATGAAGTTTTTCCGTGGTGTAGTTATGCCCTATTATGTGTTTATCTCGTTTCCATTCTCCTAATTCAATCTTGTTAGCCTTATACTCCCTAATCTTTTCCTCCCATTCAATGATTTTTCTCCTAACAGCGCTATTGCGAACTTGCGAATCATGATCATCCCTTCTCTTTTCCTTAAACTTCAAAGGATGTCTTGGAGCTATAGGTATCCTAACTTTGCTTTTACCGCTTTTAAGTACCATAACACCCTCACCGCATTTGATTGTTGCCTTGGCGGTGGCCAAGAAAGGTGTTCCAAGAATGAGGGCATGTATTCATCTTCCTCAATATCTACAATAGCAAAATCCACCGGATAGATGCTACTTGCAACCTTAGTTAATACATCCTCTGCTATTCTTAAGGGGTAAACATATGAATGATTGGCTAAGGAAAGTCTAAGATTAGTCTTGGTTGGTTTCTCTTTAGTCAACTTATTATAGATTGATAACGGCATTATGCTTACATCGGATCCCTGGTTAGCTAAGGCTTTTATATCTTCTAAGTCACCAATGTTACACGGTATTATGAAGTTCTCACAAATTTCCTATTTCTTAGCTACTGGTTTCTTAAGAATTGCCTCGTACAAAGGCCCCATAGGCATAGTATCATATTCTTCCTCCTTTATTTCACCTAAGAAGGTCTTCCTAAGAGCATCATTGTACTTAAGATTGTTTACTTGGTTAACAATGGTTTTCTTATTGATTTCATGATTAGGGTAATGCCCTACAGTCTTAGGTTTATCTAATTCCTTAGTCTTGCCTTCATCTTTACAACTCGACCTATTTTCGTCAATCCCAATATCTTTTTCCTCAACTACCCCATCCTTACCAATAGTTTCGTTTGTGATCTCCTTATCACGAACAATGGAAATGGCGTTAACAAACATAGTGGGGGCAACATGGTCCTCTTTTCTTACTAACACCTTTTCGGGAACCTTCGTCTTAGTGTACTCCTTCACCAAGTTCATCATCTCAGCCATCTTCTCCTGCATTTCTTCCCTTTGTCTATAAACTTCTTCCTCAAATTTAGCTAATCTTTCCGAATGAGCCGTCATATATTCTATCATTTGCATTTTGAAGCTCGGTGAAAGTGGTATTGGTGAGGAAGAACGAAAGCGTTTTAGGGAAGCGAGGTTTCTTTCGCGACTAGGCGATTCAGAAAGGGGTATTGGGTTACTGGTTGAGTTAGCGAAATTAACTGGCGATCGAGGGGTTGGTTCAGGAACTTGGCAAGATGGAGGGGTTGCTAAATAGAGAGATGATCCAGATGAAGTGCTTGCAAAAAATGGAGTTTGGCAAGATGGAGTGGTTGCAGACGAAAAGTTTAAAGACCAAAGAAGATCAATAAAGAGGAGAATACTGATGGCTGACAAGAAAACTTAGGATGATGTTGACTAATGCTTATGCTTTTTATGTTTACTTCAATAAACTGTTATACTTCTGCTATGGTGTTGTAGTGGAAGATTATAACAATATCTAGTTGTTCTAAGCTTTATCTACTTGTTGTGTAATAATTTACTAGGGTAAATGCTTGCATAACCTTGTTCTCTAATCTAATGGAAGCCAACAAATTAGGCAAATTTGGGTAATTTTGTGCATTTATATTCATTTGAAAAAGTCAAACATGATAGTCGTAATTACTACCAAAAGATAACAAGTAACCAAAAGATCAGTTAAATTTACATTCATAGAGTTAACCAGTAACTAAAAGATAACATTAACCACTACAATCAAAAGATATACATTAAGCTAAGACATTACATTAACTACCACAAAAAGGCCAAACACCATTCTCAAACCCAGCAAGCTCCAACCACGACATAAACTCATTTTCTTCAAACGGAACCATCACATTTCTGGCAGCATCCACCGGTGGAGGCGACACCAGGATCCAGTACTCCACCAGAGAAGAAGTGGTAACATAACCCGAAGTGGTGAGGTTGATTAGTTTTTGTCTTTTAGCGTTTTTACTAGTACCACCACCAACAGGGATGTCACGGAGAACGCCACCACGGGTCCAGTGTCTTCGACAGCTTTTGCAAAAGTGACAAGGTTGTGAAGTGCTGTAGTTGTTGTAGTAACAGAATTTTGTGTCGTGTGATTGACAACGTGGACATGGATGTTGTTGTGAGAGTTGTCTTTTCGTGGTGGTGATGAAAGTTGATGTTTTTTGGTGGTTGTTGGTGGTGGTGGTTGTGGTTATGGTGGTTGTGGTTATAGTGGTGTTGGGTGAATGTGGTGGTGATTGCATTTTGAAATACTCTGTTTTGTTGTTGTTGTCGAGTCGTGGTTTAGAAGTTGGGTTGTATGGGGGTTTATGGTTGCAAAGATGACAACTTATTTTGCAAATTTAGCTATTGAGGTCATGTCGCATTGATATCGCAAGTTTGGCGGCAATATAATATGTATGAACAGTGAAATGACAATACTATTCTCAGTGACGAGGCACTTAACGAGAAAAAATAACGATAGTTAGTGAACAGTTACTTTCAATGGCTGTTTTGCAAAAAAACGTAAAAACGTAAAACATTAATGTTTTTTTTGCAACAAAAATCATCTCGGTGTGATACTTTTGAAACCATATTTGCAATTTACCTTTTTTTTTTTTTTTTTTTTTTTTTTTTTTTTTTTTTTTTTTTAATTTGTCCTGTGTAGTTATTGTATTTTTTTATCATCCGACCAGATAACTCTTTTGGTAAAACAAAATCATAACCGCTTTATTTTTTATATTTTTTTATATGAAAATGTATAGTAAACTTTACGTATGAAAATGTTATACTCCCTCCGTCCCATATTAAGTGTCCACAATAAAATCTTAAGATGTTTCATATTAAGTGTCCAGAATATATTTCAACCAATGAGATAAGACTTTAGTGGGTACAAATAATATTTGATTGGTGGAGAGTGTAGTTAGTGGAATTTTCTAAAACTTTGTGCACTTTGAAAGTGGACACTTAATATGGGACTAAGGGAGTATTGAAATTTGATATAAAAAATAAATAAATAATAAAGCTTAGACTAAAGAGACAACTATAGTCTATAAATAAATAATAATCCAATAACCAAACACACGTAGACTCGTTATTTATCTCTTTAGGATATCTTTCATTCTAGTAGGTCCTAAAATAATATTATTAAGTATATCTAAAACATATAAATACGAGGTTAGTGAGAAAAACGATAAAGTATGTTAGTGGTTTTAATTGTGGATTTAGATGTCCTTTAAATATGAACTCCTATAAAATAATTAGTTTGAAAGTTTGAGATCATAGTCAATATCTACATATAATTCTTTTTACTTAGAAGCAAAATACTAAAGCACACTTTATCATATATACATTGTATCTACATAACATACCTCTTCTAGGCGGTTTTGAGTCTAAACATAACCGATTTTGATATATATCCATATAAACCAATTTCTACCCTAGCAAGAAAATACTCCTTTCACCTTCAAACAATGGCAAAAAATTTGTAACCTGAGTAGCTGATTTTACGATATTAAGCATTTGATCTTACGATATCAGTAGGACGAGATAATACGGAAAAATATTGGAATTTTCTCATAAGTTGGTAAAGGAGGTTGGATGTTAGGTTTATCTAATATTGGCTTTGTCTACACATTTGGATCACTCAATCAATTCTCTTTGGCAAGCATTTGACCTTTCATATATAATTATAGACTAATGAATTATAGATTGTCTTAAGTACAGTTTAATGATCTTACGAATGAGTCTGGATAAGGTAAATTTATTTAATCACAACAAAATAGTTAGCACTTAGCAAAATGTTGCTTGTTTTGGGCCGTGGACTGCTCAAACAAGTTGGTGATCCACTAGCCCACCTACTACTTTCTCAATCTATGGGCTGTCCATTATCTAACCCATGTAGAAAACTTATACAAACTATCTTTTTATGCTCGTGTATCATACTCAAACCATTTAAACTAAATGGATCAGCTTTCCCTCTTCGGTTACCTAAGTGGGTCGAGTCTTTGACTCATGTACAAGCCTTAACCGAGATATTTCTGTGATAGTTTCTGACTAAGTCGTTTGGTGTGGTTAAAACTATTTAAATAAAATAAATGTAAACATAAACATATGAGGTTTTTCTTTATTCAGGTTACGTGAGGTGGGCGAGTCATTGATGTGAGCTATCCTTTGACAATTTCCGAACCTTTTTCTGGACCTCTTATGACGAGGTTAGGTGTCTTGCACAAACCTATTTATCAAATATCTAGAATGAGAGGAATAACTCTTCAAATAGTTGCAACTTGCAAGATAGTACCTGATTTTATCATTTTGTCACAGCTAGTTTCTGTTAAGCAAGAATCATAGATTGTTATGTTTATAACTAGCATACCACATTACAGAATTAGAACGTAGACAATAGTACATTGGTACTCACTTTATACCATAGTCTCAAGATTCGCAGAAGCATCCATGGCTGGCGATACGAAGGAATCATATATTCATATCCATTCGTATAAACTCCACGAAATTAATAATAATATCCTCCTTTACCAACGTCTGGTTCAAAATCTTATATACATCTGGTTAGAACCTAAAAACCGTTCCCACATTTTCACCTTGTGGACAAGGTAGCTCTTCGGGACGAGGGCAATGATACGGATCAGGATCACAAGTGGTGCAAGAAAGCGTTTCAAACAAGTTCAAGGGTCTCTTGGAAAATAATGAATTCCTTATTAATATTAATATAACTTTTACTCCAAGTTAACGTTTTATAAATATACTCCATAATAGGGGATTCACCTAACTCCAACATCACCTTCACCCATAAGTCGCTTCAAAATCATGTACAAGAAAATGGAAGATAGAATAAGTTTGTTGCCAGATTGCCTATTACTCGAAATCATCTCTAGAATCAAAATCATGGACAAAAGAAAAGAAGTAGAGAGATTAATGACCACAAAAGAGGTAATTAAAACAACATCTACTATCTCCAAACGATGGCAACATCTTTGGACTATACTTCCTACTCTAGTTTTCATAAGTTATGATGACATCACAGACCTATATGTTACAAATACAATACTGATCTCACACACTACTACACAAACTGATTTTTCCCACAAAAATTTTCCCACAGAAATGAAATTGTGTGAAATTTCACACGGGATACCAACAAATTACACACCAAATTGTTGACCAAATTTCAGTGGGAAATATGTAGTAAATTTCCAACGGATTTCTCACTCTTTACACACTAAATTGTTGACCAAGTTTTTGTGGGAAATTCGTCGCAAATTTCCCACATAATTGCAACCATATTCACACTATTTGTGTTTATTAGACGTCCGTGGGAAACTTGTGGCACATTTCACACATATTAGCCACGGCCAAAAGTATGTGGCAAATTTTAGTTCCATTACTCACGAATTTCACACGGTATAAAGTTTTTGTGGGAAATTCGTCGCAAATTTCCCACAAATTTGCGACCATATTCACACTATTTGTGTTTATTAGACGTCCGTGGGAAACTTGTGGCACATTTCACACATATTAGCCACGGCCAAAAGTATGTGGCAAATTTTAATTCCATTACTCACGAATTTCACACGATATAAAGTTTTTGTGGGAAATTCGTCGCAAATTTCCCACAGATTTGCGACCATATTCACACTATTTGTGTTTATTAGAAGTCCGTGGGAAACTTGTGGCACATTTCACACATATTAGCCACGGCAAAAAGTATGTGGAAAATTTTAGTTCCATTACTCACGAATTTCACACGGTATAGAGTAACTATTTAACCGGTCTGTGGGAAATCAGTGGGTCACTAGCCACGTATTTCATACAAAATGTTGTGCTTGTGTTTTTCGTAGGAAATGTCAACATGACAAACCATTGTATATGTGTATATGTGTGGACATCTACACGTATATGTTTATGTTTGTTTATAACTTTCTTTGTATCTATAGATGTTTTGTATCTAGGTATATCGATATATATACACGTATATGATGTCTTTAAGGAGAAGTGAAGGCGAAGAGTCAGAATATCCGTTCTTTGAGGGTGATGGTTCATCTTCTCATGAATGGAGAGATTATCGTGTGGCGGGTGACGATTATGAAGGACCTCCAGTATTTGATGATGATCTATATGAAGAAGAATTGATGCCAGTTTACGATACCGATAGTGAAGATATCATTGAGGCAGAAGAAGGATTTGTTGGGAAAGGAGGATTTGGTAGGGAAGAAGACAACATCGAAGACGTCATAGTTGTGGCTAATGATCTTTGTTTTTCAATGATCCAAACGACTTTAAATGTTGATTTTGAGGAAGACATCAATACAAAATTACATGAGTTGATGTCGTTTGGAAAAAGTATTATTATCAAAGTTAGCCAACGTTCATTTGAATTTCTGATTTGTAAAAAATACTTAGAATGGTATTTGGAAGCTACACCCAGGTTGATAAGTTCGGTTTTAAGACGATCAAGGTTCGAGGTCGAGTCATTATAAATAAAGGGAATTTGATGCAATGGATACAAATTGGATGCAACGAGTACAAGGGACGAGTGAAGCAAACTCGAGTAGTTTCATATTATATGTGTTTATCTATTAATGGAACTATTTATGCCAGTATCACAAGTGTATGTGTAGGTTCAAGTATAACCTTTTTCTGTAACAAACCGTTGTATATGTGTAGATGTCTAGACGTATATGTTACATATCTCTGTTTATGGCTTTCATTGTATCTATAGATGTTTTCTATCTACGTATATGGATGTGTATATGCGTGAACGTGCAACTATATTAAAAAAGTAAAAGAAAACAATTATACGCGTGGGAAATATGTGGGTACTTTTCCACATATTACCTACCAATTTGATAAATCCGTGGGAAATACGTGTGTAAATACTCGCGGATTTCCCACAAAAGTACCATCTTTATGTTATGCATACTTACATATTCTCACATTACTTATTATGTCTTCATATATGTTTTTAGTTTCATATTATATAATTTCATTTATTAATGTAAATATTTATATGAGTACCAACCCGACTCGACTAACACTTTTACAATGTAAACATATTGAAGTAAGCAATTTTTTTAATAGTTTTTCTTATATTCGGGTTACCCGAGTTGACATGAACCCGACTAATAACCGAACCGAATTTGCTAAAACCGAACCGAACCGAACTACTAATTCGGTTCTCGAGTTGGATATGGGTTTGCGAACCCGACTAATAACCGAACCGAATATGCTTGAAATATTTTTTTTTGCTAAATATCAATTTAGTTATTATTTTTTTAAAAATAAATTATGCAATTCGGGTTATTCGGGTCAACCCAAATTATATCCACAAAACGACAGTAAGTTGAAGTACGTCAAAGTCATCGTCACAAACTATCGGTAATATACTAGGCTAATTAGAATAAATAGTTTCTTAATCTTAACTAGCAAATAAGAACAACTTAAAACCACAAATTACACTAATTATTTTGTTTGTAAAGGAGTCATTTAACACCTTAGATGACTTCACTAGGATTGCCAACATGGCAAATTTAATGGGCAAGATTCAACTTAACATCTTAAGCACAACAAACACATATGTACCACTTCATCTCATATTACCCCACACACACTAACTTAAAGAAAATCAACAGTCAAACTCATCTCTCCTCCTCCATCTCTCTAATTTACATTACCAAAACACATCTCTCCCAAACACATCTATACCTTTTTCTCATACTACCACTGCAAGTGACTCAAATAAAAATGCACGATCGCTACTGCAAGTGACTCAAATAAAAGTGCACGGTCGCTGAACCAACACACTCGGACCGTTCATGGTTTATTTATGTTAGATCTTGTTGTCGTATATGCATTATGTAAGGACATTTTGGGTTTTTGTTAGATCTAAAAGTCTACGATGCTCTTTTGTTATTTGTTAGATCTAACAATTACTATATTTTTTTCAGATCTAAATAGCTTGCAAGTTGTTTGTTGTTTTTTGATGCTGGTTATACAAAAGAAGTTTAAAGAAAGGAGAACAAGAAGACCCCATCACAGCTTTCATTATTACTCAAGTCGTGCATGTTTTCTACTTAAAGTTATAGATAAAATGGATATATGTATTATGTGGGTATAGAGAGAACTTGGTTTGTATGTATGTATAGATGGTGACAGAGGTGAGTAAATGTGTGGGACGGACTGTTTCCCTTGCAAAGTTTTGAAACAAATATAAAATTGGGTTGTAGTATCTTGGAATTGTTACTGGGTTTAGTTTTTAATTTTATTATGTTTGCTAGTAATTTTGTAGTATCTCGAAATTGTTTACATTGATAATGGAAATTGTTTTTGAGCTTATATTTTTATTATGTTCATCGAAAGTGTTTTAAATATTAGTTTTCGTATTTCTTTGAAAAATCTATTATAATACAAATACCAAGGAATTTAGTCATGTGTTTCCCACGGATAAATCACAAAATTCCCACAAAATTGTTTGGAGAAAATTTATTTTTCTGTGGGAAATCTGTGATAAAACCGCTAGAAATTGTAGTGTGAAAACCGTTGAAAAACTGTGGCAAAAAAACCACAGATATGTGTGAAAAATGGCTACTAGAAACTGTGGGAAATTTCGTGAGAAATCTGTGGGAGAAATTGTAGTGTGAACATCGTTGGAAATTTGTGGCAAAAAAACCACGGATATGTGTGAAAAATGGCTACTAAAAACTGTGGGAAATTTCGTGAGAAATCTGTGGGAAATTAAACCCACGGATTATCCACAATGATATTCGTGGGAAATAAGTCAACGCCCCGTGGGAAAATTAGTGGGAAAATACTTACCCACGGTGTTTTTTCAAACGGAATAATTTCGTGTGAAATCCGTGGAAAAGGGCCCTTTTCCACGGAATTTCCCACGGATTTTACCGTGGGAAAAACCTGTTTGTGTAGTAGTGACAGATTACTTTTCGTTTATTGACAAAACCCTAACTCAATGTCCTACCGATGTGAACCTTAAGAAAATTGAACTTCTATTTATCCACAAAAGTCTGGCTAAAACTAGGCTTACGTCGCAAGTCAATAGCTGGATTCGTCAACGCTATTACTCGTAATGTTCAAGAGGTTAAGGTAAGTATATACGATGAGCATACACTATACGATGGATTTAGCATTGAAGATGAGTTGTTTTTCAACAATTCATGTCTTATGAGTATGAAACTTTCGCATTGTGTATTTAATCCTCTAGGCGATATTCGTTGGGATAAACTTATGCGTCTCTGTATTGATTATGGGAAAATAGATATAGATTCAGTAGGAAAAATATTGTGTGGGAGTCCTTGTTTGGAAACTTTGGAGTTGAAGCATTGTAATGTTTTTGGGCGTATCCACAAAGCCTTGCTTGGAAACTTTGGAGTTGAACAATTATCATGTGATCTACAAACTTACGAAAGGTTTAACTATGTCGATGAGTTGTTTTTTGATTCATATTCTATGAGTATGAAACTTTCCCGTTATATATTTAATCCTCCTAGCTAATGGGGCTATTCTTTTGGATAAACTTAAGTTTTTGCGTATTGATTATGAGAAATTAGATGAAGATTCAATTGGAAAAATATTATCCGGATGTCCTTGTTTGGAAACTTTGGAGCTGAATTGCTGTTGTGGTGTTAGGCGGATTGATGTTACTTCAGCGAGTGTTAAGAACTTGGTGCTCTATGGTTACGACTTTACGTCGTCTATAGATACTATTAAAATCAATGCTCCTTATATCTTGTCACTAACAATCAAAGAATCGTTATATGTGAAGAAGATTTTCTTGCTAAACGTCTCTTCTTTAGTCAAGGCTGACTTAGATTACGAGGTTTCGGAAGATTTTGCGGAAGAACGTGTAGATGAGATAGAAGAAAAATTGCTTCTAGGACTTTTGCCAAGCCTTGACCATGTCAACGAAATTGCACTTGGGAAATTTACTTGTTACAAGGTAAGTATTAAACAATTTTTTTTACTTGGGTTTGTTTGTGTGTGTTCTTTGTGAAGGGTGTAATTCGTAGTTTTAATATCAGTTTGCCTTGATAATAATTTGTTTATATTCATTGCATTGTTTTAATAATGTTCTCTTTCTATTGGTAGGCATTCTCTCGTTTGGAAGCTAAAGGCTTCCAATTTCGTAAAGGTTCAGATCGACCTATTGATCCCCATGGATACTTAGTTTTTTTTATAAGCAAATTTAGCGAGAGGAGTGTTAAATTTTGGGGTATTAATCTGTGGCAAACATGTCATTCTATCAATTGCTAATGGCTTTCAAGTTATGTTCTTTGCAGACTTATTACAGGGGTTAATCGTGGAAAAAACATAAATGGTTTAAAGTTCCAAGACGTTCATTTCTGCTGAAGTCTATCTCATTTCTGCTGATGAGTCATTATAGCCGTTAGAGGGGTGCTTTGTGTATCTTAATCTCCTATTTAATAAGTTCCTTAATCTAGGGTTAGAAACAACTGTGAGTGCAGTCATTGTCTCACATTCTTTTTCTTTCTAATCATTTCATTGATCTTGTCTTCTCTTTGTATTTGTATGATTATTGTCTCATTGACATTAATCTAATCTTGTAACACTTTGGATACTATTGTTGATTAATCTAAGCCGACTATTGAGGCTTAGGTTTGAATAAAGGTTCTATTGTTCATCTTGTGTTGCTGATACTTTCGTACATGGTATCAGAGCTTCAGGCTCATAATCATTATTGATTCTACATCCAAGGGTTTCTTTGTGGAAACTTGGGGACATCTCTTCAGCAACATCTTGGTGGTTTGTGGTTATTGCTATTGGCATAATCACTGGTTATTTCTTATTGTGATTTGTTCTTTCCGCTGCATATTGCTCTGTAAGTCTATGTCTAATCTCTTCTTCAAACAAACAGTACTTAAGTCTTTGTGGGTGCAAACGGGTAAACTAACATCTTGATCTGCCACCTCTGAGTGGTATGAATACCTGCTCTGGTTTACCCCAGTTCACAGGCTTGGTGCTCTTTGTTTCTTAATTACAAAGTCTTATTTATTTCTTTATCTGTCTATCTGCTCTTGTTTTTTCTGTCTGTGCCTTTGTCTATCTTATTATATATGTCTGTCTTATTGTTTGTATTATGGCTATTGGTGATGATAATATTGGTGGTGGTGGTTCTTCCACTGAGAAAAGATTATCCTTTGGTGATGCTTTGTATTTACACCCCAATAACACAAATGGTACTCCCATTATTACTATCAAACTCACTGGAACTGAAAATTACAAAATATGGAATATGGCCATGACCTTTGCCTTAAGGAACCATAATAAGTTAGGGTTTATTGATGGTTCTTGCATAAGAGATGATTCAAACCCTAGTCTTGCTAATCAATGAGATACTTGTAACTCTGTTGTGGTTACTTGGATTCTTAACTCTCTCAGCCCTGAACTATTTACTGGTGCTATATATGCTAAAACTGCTTATGAAATGTGGAATGATCTTAAAGATACCTATGATAAGGTTGATGGTTCAGCTATCTTTAATTTGCATAAAAATATAAACTCTCTTAGTCAAAGTGGGTCCTCTCTTGCTGATTATTATAACAACCTTAACTTTTTATGGAAACAATTTGATTGTATGATTAGCTTGCCTCCTTGCACTTGTGAGGCTGCAAAACATTTTGAAAAACACAATAAGCTAATCAAGTTAATGCAATTTCTTATGGGTCTTGATGACTCCTATGTTCCCATCAGAAGCAATATTTTAACCAGAGATCCTTTGCCTAATGTCAAAACTGCTTTCTCTGTTGTCTCTGGAGAAGAATCTCACAGAAATGTTTCATCTGGGAATAGCTCTGCTAAACCCAATGCTACAGCTTTTGCTGCAAAAACTTCTGATGGTGGAAAATTTTTTGATAACAAAAAAGGATTTAACAACAACAATTTTAAAAGTACTGGTTTTAATGCTGGTAACAGCTCAAACAACAGAGGACCAAACATGAATCTCAAATGTACTAACTGCAAAAAACCTGGTCACACTGTTGATAGATGTTATGATCTGGTTGGTTATCCTGCTGGATATGTCAAAAGGAATTTTAATTCTAAACCCTTCAGCAGTAACAATGTTTCTGCTGACACTAATCTTTCCACTGATAATGGAGCTAGCAACTCTCCTGTCTCTTTGTCTAATGAACAACTCTCCAAACTTATGAGTCTGCTTAATAACAACAATGTGTCTTCTGCTAATGCCAACGTAGCAGGTAAAATTTTTTCAGGAACCTTCTTTAATGGCAATGTCAAGTTTAACATAAACTTTGATAAATTCTTTAACAACAACACTAAAACCTTATCTGGAAACATAAGTCTTGGTTGGATTGTTGACTCTGGTGCAAATCAGCACATGACTGTTTCTGCAAAAAATTTAATTAATGTTGTTGACATTTTAAATCTTGGTCTAACCGTTGGTCATCCCAATGGTACTCAGGCCTTAATTACTAAAATTGGTGATTTAAAGGTCAATAATGACCTAACTCTTTTTGATGTTCTGGTTGTTCCTGAGTACAATGTCAGTCTGCTGTCTGTTCATAAGATTGCTAGAGACAATAAAATGTTTGTTGGCATTAATGAATCTAATTGCTATATACAGGATTTACATAAAAAAGAATTGTGTGGATTGGTAAACAATGCAATGGGTTATATATGTTTGATATTGATTCCACATGTAAGATTGCTTCTAATAACTGCATTTCTGTTTGTCATGTTTCTAGAAATCTCTGGCATCAAAGACTTGGTCATCCCTCTGACCAAGTCCTACATATACTTAAATCCACACTTAATCTTGATGGAACCTCTGAATCTGACCATCTTTGTGATACTTGCAATAAAGCTAAACAAACCAGGGAACCATTTCCTTTAAGTGAACATAAATCAACTAAAATTGGTCAACTTGTTCATCTAGATGTATGGGGACCATATAAAGTCACTAGCAGAGATGGTTACAAATATTTTTTGACCATTGTTGATGACTATTCTAGGGCAGTCTGGGTTTATATGCTTAAGGGAAAGGATGATGTTTATGTTTCCATTGTTAACTTTACTCATATGCTATCAAATCAATTTGAACACAAAGTCAAAATATTCAGAAGTGATAACGGGACAGTATTTGTCAATAACAAACTTCAACACTTCTTTCATGAAAAGGGAATTTTACATCAAACCTCTTGTGTTTACACACCTCAACAAAATGGCATTGCAGAAAGGAAACATAGGCATCTCTTAATGTGGCTAGATCCCTTATGTTTCAGGGGGAATTACCTCTATATCTTTGGCCTGAATGTGTTCTAACTGCTGCTTATGTCATAAACAGGTTACCCTCTTCTGTGTTGTCTGGCAAGTCTTCCTTCTTCCTTGTGTATGGGCATGACCGTTCACTCTCTCTCCTTAGAGTCTTTGGCTGCTTATGCTATGCCACCATTCTCAACATCTCTGATAAATTTGGTAGTAGGTCTGAAAAAAGTGTCTTTATTGGCTATTCAAATGAGAAAAAAGGTTACAAACTCTTGAGCTTAGAAACAAAAAATATCTTTTATTCCAGAGATGTCAAATTTTATGAAACTGTTTTTCCCTTCAAAATGAAAAATTCTTTGTTGAAACTTATGTGCCTAAAGATTTAAATCACAAAAATTTCTTTGACTCACAAATAAGTCCCAATGATGAAGGGAGAGTGACATCCTATGATGATGGCACCGTGGTAAGTCATCCTACTAGGATTGATGAACCGGTTGCAGCATCTATATATTTAGTAGATTAGTAAGACTTTTGCAGCATATTGTGTTGGCGTGAGTCACTAAGAAAGAAGAAGACAATTTGGTCTTGAGTTTAGTTTCTAGATATTTAGTAGATTAGTAAGACTTTTGAAACACATAAATATTAATTTAGATATACTACTATCCTCAATTATGAGACATAGGTTTTAAACGTGGCACAATAAGAAAGAAAGTAGAAATTATGTTCATCTTGTGGCTATATTAACAATTTAGTAATTTGATGTTATAGTTTGATTCTGATGATTACTAACATTAAATTCTTAAATCACAAAGCTTAAAACCGGATAACATAAAATTGTAGAGTTTATAAAAACGTTAAAACTAATCAATATACTCAATTTTATAATCTAAAATAAGTCGTGGGTTTATAGGAGAATTGTTTAAAACGTAAGTTTAGTCTCGTACGGCTCAGAGTTTATTTGGTAACATTTAAATGAAATCTTAAAAATTCTCTAATTGATTATGAGTGATCTAAAAATTAATCTGACGTGAGGAAAATTGTCAGAGTTGGTTTTTGTTATGCGCGGGATGTTGAAATGGTGTTCCGACCAAAATGTAACTTTAAGATGATGTTTTCTTAATAACTTTTGCGAAAATGATCTAACGATTGTCAAACTCTCAGATCATTACTAAAATAATTTATCTTACGAGAATGTAAAATAAAATTTTACGGGATGAATAGTGAAAGTGAATAGTAAAAGTGAATAGTAAATTCTTGAAAAATGCGCGTTGTTACAAAAAGGTTCCTACTGCCCAGGTACTTGCTATTCAGGGTGGAAGGATTAATAAGCCAAAACCGCAGCGTGCGAACAACAAGAAAGGGAAGGGTAAGGGTAAGGTTGACAAAGGCAAATAGGTGATGGCCTATCAACCTCAACCCAAGAAGAATCCTACTCCTAGGAAGGATAATCCTAAAAAGGATCAAGCATGCCACCATTGCAAGACAGTTGGGCATTGGAAGAGAAACTGTGCTCTCTATCTTGATGAATTGCGGACAAATAAGATGAACGCCGGGTCCTCGGGCGCCGGTCCTTCAGGTAATTTATTTGTCATTGAATTATTTACTCTAAATCATAATAATTCCTGGGTATATGATACGGGCTATGGTATTCACATTTGTAATACACTGCAGGGGTTTAGAGTGGAGAGGAAGCTGGCCTATGGGGAGCAATATCTGCACGTGGGAAATGGCGCACATGCAGCTGTTGAAGCTATAGGAACGTTTAGTTTAGCATTGCCTTCGGGCTTAGTACTGTTATTGAACAATTGTCATTATGCACCTTCTATAATTAGAGGTGTTGTTTCCTTTTCAGTTTTGTTGGATGATGGTTTTACTCATACTATTTCACATAGTACAATTGATGTTTCTTTAAATGGTGTATTTTATTTTAAAGCAATTACTGTGAATGGTGTGTTTGAAATTGATGTGATTGGAAATGAATCTAACAATAATAATAATTCGATGTTTAGCATTAACAAGAAGATAAAGTTAGACTTGAATTCTTCTTATCTTTGGCATTGTCGACTTGCTCATATAGGCAAGGCTCGCATGCATAAGCTGCAACAAGAAGGGCTTTTGCAAAATATCAATGATGAATCATTTGATAAATGTGAGTCATGCATATTTGAGAAGATGACTAAGAAACCTTTTCATAGAAATATGGAGAGGGCTTCTGATCTACTTGGTCTTATTCATACTGATGTGTGTGGACCACTTAGACATGTGTCAAACAGAGGTGCTAGCTACTTCTTAACCTTTACTGATGATTTCAGCCGTTATGGTTATGTTTATTTACTTAAGCATAAACATGAAGTGTTTGAAACATTTAAGGTTTATAAAGCTGAAGTAGAACTGCAATTGGGAAAGAAGATTAAAGCTCTTCGATCCGATAGAGGAGGCGAGTATCTAAGCCAAGAGTTTAAAGATTACTTAGCTGAGAATGGAATTGTCCAGAATCTCACTTCTCCATATACTCCACAACAAAATGGTGTATCTGAGAGAAGAAGTCGTACATTGTTGGACATGATACGATCTATGTTTAATTTTACCACTCTACCTTTATCCTTTTGGGATTATGCTTTGGAATCAGCTGTTCGCATTCTAAATATGGTTCCAACAAAGAAGGTTGATAAGACACCATATGAAATATGGCATGGTAAAGCTCCTAACCTGTCTTATTTGAAGGTCTGGGGTTGCGAGGCGTATGTTAGACGTGACTCAGCAGATAAACTCCAACAAAGATCTGTAAAGTATATCTTCGTAGGATACCCTAAGGAAACTATGGGTTACTACTTTTACTATCCAACTGAAAATAAAGTAATTGTTGCTAGGTATGGAGATTTTCTTGAAAGAGATCTCGTATCTCAAGAATTCAGTGGGAGAGTTTATGATCTGGAAGATGATCAAGAAGATGCATTACCTTCTGAAAACACTAACGTAGCCTGATAGTCTGGGTCCTCCACCAGAAGTTGAAGTGATTCCCGTTCGTAGATTCGTAAGGAATATACGTGCACCTGAACGTCTATGTCTTAATGTAGTGGTTGAGGAAACTATGTTAGGAGATCTTGGAGAGCCTACTAGTTATAAAGCTGCCATGGCAAGTCCTGACAAGGCAAAATAGCAGGTTGCAATGAATGGGGAAATGCAATCCATGAGAGAAAATGAAGTCTGGATAGAGGTTGACTTACCTCCAAACGCCACGGTGGTTGGAAGTAAGTGGCTCTATAAGATTAAGACTGACATGGATGGAAATGTACACGTCTATAAAGCTCGTCTAGTTGCGCAAGGTTTTACTCAAACTTATGGCATAGATTACGAGGAGACCTTTTCTCCTGTAGCTGACATTAGAGCTATTAGAATTCTTATAGCTATAGCGGCATACTATGACTATGAGATATGGCAAATGGATGTCAAAACCGCCTTCTTAAATGGTCGCTTAGATGAAGACATCTATATGAAGCAACCTGAGGGGTTCGTGAATCCACAATTTCCAAACCGTGTATGCAAACTTCAAAGGTCCATTTATGGATTGAAGCAAGCATCAAGGCAATGGAATAAAAGATTTGATGAAGAAATCAAAAGGTATGGATTTATTCAAAATCTTGATGAGCCATGTGTATATCACAAAGTTAGTGGGAGTAATGTAATTTTCTTAATTCTTTATGTCGATGACATATTAATTATGGGAAAAGACATTCCGAGTTTGCAAAATGTTAAGACATATCTTGGGAAGTGTTTTTCCATGAAGGATTTAGGAGAAGCTGCATATATTCTGGGGATTAAGATCTACCGAGATAGGTTAAAGCGGTTAATTGGTTTAAGTCAAAGCGCTTACATTGATAAAATATTGAAGAGATTCAATATGCAAAATTCCAAGAAAGGATATTTGCCGATGGAAGTAAAGCATGGCTTATGTAGCGATATGTGTGCTTCAACACCTGCTGAGGTGGCACGCATGCAGAAAGTTCCTTATGCTTCGGCTGTAGGATCTATTATGTATGTTGTGAGATGCACAAGGCCAGATGTAGCGTTCGCTCAAAATATGACCAGTCGATATCAACAGAATCCGGGTGAACTTCACTGGATTGTTGTTAAGCATATTCTAAAGTATCTTAGAAATACTAAAGATATGTTTTTGGTGTATGGTGGAAATCCAGACACAGAGCTTGATGTTACAGGTTACTGTGATGCGTCCTAAAAGTGTGATAAAGATGATACGAAGTCTCAGACGGGTTATGTCTTTGTCATCAATGGAGGAGCAGTTGACTGGAAGAGCAAGAAGCAGAGTACGATTGCGATGTCTGTGACAGAAGCCGAATACATAGCTGCTTCGGAAGCTGCAATGGAGGCTGTTTGGATTAGGAAATTCATTTCAGGGCTTGGTGTTATGCCTTCAATTGAATCGCCTATTGATATGTATTGTGACAATTCTGCTGCAATCATATTTGCCAATGAACCTGGAGTCATGATGGGCACCAGACATTTTCTATGGAAGTATCACTATGTTCGGGAACAAGTCCAGGAAGGTGAAATAAATCTACTGAAAGTTCACACAGATGATAACTTAGTTGATCCGTTCACTAAGGCTTTAGCTAAAGACAAGCTTGTAGGACTTGCCAATGGAATTGGACTTAGTTTAGCTAAAAGTTTCATGCATAACTGTGATTAGTATTTGGATAAAGGATATTGTAAAACATTTATTATTTTGATGAAATAAAGTTTGGATTATGTTTATTTTCATTTATAATATTGTTGTCCTATATTTGCATGTTTAATCCGTAAATAACTAAGTTATTTTAAATGTCCATTGTCGATTAATGATATGGGAGTATCATTAAATGAAGACAAATCTGAGAGATATGGTAGAATATACTTGAAAGTATATTGATGAGAATGCATACCAATTTCAGATGATATTCAATGAATTGAATATAGGACTTATCCCAACTACATAATTTACTTTATGGATATTGTTATAAGTAAATTATGAATAGTTATCCTCAGACTTGAGATACAAGATAAGTGTCATGAATGTAGTGCATTTCTGTGAAGCAACTTAACGCTATACGTAACTGGTAGTTATAAGTTTTCAAAAATGTTACAAAGTTTGTGGGTTATTCTTGTAGTCAATATAGAATTTGTTCCTTCAAATTTATTTGGAGTTTAATACTGCTGGGCCCCTCGTAGGGTTGACAAGATGTTTGTGCGGCCGCACCCAAATCTCCCCTAAATATGTTTAGATTATTCGGTAATCTTGGTCAATCATTTACAAACGAGAAATAGAATAGTTTTATAAAGAATGACTTAATTCCATATCTTTATTTAACGTGGTATTAGAAACAAAAGGATAATAATAATGAGAAATCATTAAAAGGTTTTCCTGGAGCCTTACTCGATTCGTACTAGAGGCATCGAAGTGTTGCTAGACGCTAACCGATGTGATCACTCTATTAAGATATATCCAAGTGGGAGCTGTTGGTTTTATGGATATAAATTAGTAGACGTGAGTTAGGATCGAACTCGAGACTATGAGATTGCACACTTTACGTATGAGAATTTAAAGTTAATAATTAAATATAAATGTTGTATTTATTTATTTATTAAACGAAATAACTAACGGACGTTAAGTAATTAATGTAATGGACTAACGGTCGTTAAATGTTTATGGAAAAGGACTAAATTGCAAAAGTTGGGAAGGTTCCGGAATCCCTTTGGGGACTCCTTAACCGATCGGCATAGAGACACAAAACAAGGAAAGAAAAACCAACTTGTTCACCAAGTTTGCTTGGGTATATAAACAAGGCTTGGGGTTTTATTTTTCCATCTCTTGTGCTCATAAGCTAAACCCTAAAATTGTTTTGTGTGTGTTTCTTGTCCTCAAAACCGGTCGAACACCCTAAGGTGTCGACACACTCTTTTTCCACAAACATGTGTTGCAAAAAACGTGTCGTATTTAGGTACACTTAAAATAGTCACGCGGGGTTGGGTTGACCCGCTTACAATTTTTTGTCCCGATTTTATAAATATCTGTTGCCTTCATTAGTAATAAAGTGAAGTATTATTAAATGATACTAGTAATATAAATAACTTTATGTTTTCGATAACAAGAGTGAAAACACGTATCATACAACGTTAACTATCTAATGCAAAAGAGATAACAAAAAAACACATAAAATCTGACATGATGATAGCATGACTAAAGCCAACATAAGAAATGTATAGTCATAAAAAATGTATCACAAAACAAATTAATTGCCACTTGACAGAAATTGTGAAGAGCCAACTGCAGATGTAACGAATCCGTTTACATGTGATCAACTGTGGATTCATCAGTTATGAACTAATGAAAAAACTCTGTAGCAGTGGTGGCTGTGGGGATATCTAAAAGATCGATCTGAACCTTCACGAAACTGGAAACCAGTAGCTTCCAAGCGATTGAGAGCCTACCAATGGAAAGAGAGCATTATTAAAACAATGCAATGAATGTAAACTAATAATAATCAGGGCAAACGGTTATTAAAACTAGCAATCACACCCCTTAGCAAAAAACACACACACACACACACACACAAACCCAAGTGGAAAGAAAAGAAAAAAGACATTCTTAAATATTACCTGTAAACAATTATAATCCCCAAGTGCAATCTCGTTGACATGGCCAAGGCTTGATAAAAGTCCTTGGAGCAATTCTTCTTCTATATCATATCGATATCGTCCAAGATCTCTAGCAAATTGGATGCTTCCCAGGTAATTCAAGTCAGCTTTGACTAAAGAAGACACATCTTCCAACAGAAACTTCTCCAAATACATTTTTCCTTCCATCGTTAGTGACAAGATATAAGGAGCATTGATTTCTAGTGTGTTTATATAATAATCCGCCCTTGGATACCTATAGCCATAACCAGAGAGCACCAAGTTCTTAACACTCTTTGAAGTAACATCAATCCTCCTAAAACCACAACAATTATTCAGCTGCAAAGTTTCCAAACAAGGACTTCCGGATAATATTTTTCCAATTGAATCTTCGTCTAATTTCCCATCATCAATACACAAAAATGTGAGTGTATCGCTACACATAGCACCATTAGGAGGATTAAGTACACAACGCGAAAGTTTCAAACTTATAGCAGGACATGAATAGTCGAAAACTAACTCATCATCATAGCGAAACCTTTCATAAGTTTCCATATAACATGACAATCGTTCAAGTATGCCAAAGTTTCCAAACACTTTGGACTTCGGGATACGCCCGTATAGAGTACAATTGTTCAACTCCAAAGTTTCCAAACAAGGACTTCCGGATATTATTTTTCCTATTAAATCTTCATCTAATATCCCTTTGTCAATACACAGAAACTTAAGTTTATCCCAACGTATAGCACCATTAGGAGGTACAAATGCACAACCCGAAACTTTCATACTTGTAAGACATGAATTGTTGAAAAACAACTCATCGTCACAGGATTGATAACAGTCGTACTCCGTTATCCTTAAATCAATCTCTTGAACGTTACGCCTAATAGCATAACGTAACCAACTATTGACTTCCCACGTACACTCGCGAATTTGAAGTTTAAATTTTTTAAGGTCCACATCTGTACCACATTTAGATAGGGTTTTGTCGATAAACGACAAGTACCTTTTTATTTGGTTAAACGACAAGTAGTTGGTGACATCATAATGACAATTATAACCTCTTTTTTCTCTGACATCATCATCTTCTCTTTTTTCTCTGACATCATCCTCTTCTATGAAAACGAGAGTAGGAAGTCGAGTCCAAAGATGTTGCCATCGTTTGGAGATAGTAGCTGTTGTTTTAATTACCTCTTTTGTGGACATTAATCTCTCTTCTCCTTTTTCTTTGTCCATGATTTTGATTCTAGAGATGATTTCGGGTAATAACTGATCCTCTAACGAACTGATTCTATCTTCTTCAGCCATGATTTTAGGATAAATTTAGGGTTATGAAGTTATGATGGTTGAAGGTGATGATATTGGAGTATTTATAAAGCGTTAACTTGGAGTGAAAGTAATAAAATATTACGTGATAAGGAAGGGAATAAGACTCCTAATTAATTAAGGAAAAATTATAACTATTCATTATTTGCCCAATGACCCCTGAGCTAAAAGCATGAATAATCAATTCACACAATGACAATAGTTTTTTAACAAACAGATAGAAATTGTGTTTATACGTACGTGAGGATATAAATGAACATGGATGTTGTGCTCCTTTCTTTTGGTAAAAGGTTCTTACACGAGGAAGTTTTTTATTTCAAAAAACAGTTAAGTAGACAGGATGTGAGTAAATATAACATCTCAACTCGTCATAGGTGAAAAGACAAACGAATTATTTATGCTTTAAACCAAACCTATCATAAAAATAAAAAAATAGAAAATAAAAAATAAAAAATAAAAAATAAAACATAAAAAAATAAAATAAACAAACACATTATTCGTACCAGGTTTGAGTCTATATGGCGGTGGATTCAAACCCGTGGATTAGTCAGCCAAAAGGTAGAAAACCATGGTTACCAAAAATAAAAAATAAAAAAAATTGCTCGTAAAGCTCTTCACCCCCAACCTTTTCAAAGTTATGGTTGGCCTCCTAACCGAAAGTTTCAATTGTTTTGTGTGTGTATTTTTTCAAATTGTTGTTGTGGTATATGTTTTTTGTTGCAGTGGTCGCCTTATTAGCAAATTGTGGTTAGAGGTAGTATTGAAAAGAGAAAACTGAAGTGATAGGGGGTAACCACAATATTTATGATTACCATTATTATTGGCTTATAAAATACTTTTTAAATAATGTATTTTTTAGTACTTATTAAAGAAAACGAAATTGTTTTTGATAGTATGCAGTTTTGTGCTAAGTCAGAAAACATGATGCTATGATTAATTAATTATATAATTATAAATGGTTTTTCTAACTTGTGTGATTGTGTCCTATGGGCACAAGTTAAACACACAATAAGTACATAAAGGCTCACAAAAAAGTACACATTGATTCACTTAAAAGTATATATAAATGTACTTTTATGTAGGTCTCTGTATATTTTTAATGTAGTTTTTGTATACTTAACTTGTGCCCCTAGGACACAAGTTAGGAAAACCCAATTATAAGAAGAGAAAATTTCTTAAATAACTCAAAAAGGAAAAGTTAGTTAGATTTATATTAAGAAGAAAAAAAATAAAAATAAAAAAATCCTAAAACAGATAAATATGACTAATCAACTATACAACCCAATTAATATTTTGACACATATCCTTATTTAACTTGAAAAATACTAGTGTTTAGTGGGATTTCTTTTGTATGACTGATGGCTATTTTACTTTCATCCGAACAAACTTTATCCTTTTTCCCAAAAACAAAGTAGAAAAAAATTAACTTTTTTTTTTCTTTTTTTTTATAAATATATTCTTTTATTATTTTTTTTATATTTTTTTGAAAAAAAGATAAAATTTAGTCGCATAAAAATATAATAGCCCTCAATTACAAAAAAAAATGTATAATGTCTATTTTAGATTTTATTATTATTATTATTATTATTATTATTATTATTATTATTTTTGTTTAAAAAATTGCATCCACAATGCTCCATCTAAGAAGGTATAATAGAAAAGAAAAATACATGTGACACTAGCTTATTCGAGTGCAAAAACGCCTCACACTTTCTCGTTCTCATTGAGTCATGGGTGGGTCATGTATCATTATTATATTGTTTTAACTAGTTATAATACTCGTGCACGCATGGGGTTTTTGACCAAAAAAAATTATTCTGTATTAATACTGAATATTATGTCTTTAAAGGTAATTGCATATAATTATATAACTATAAATTTTGTGCACGCACGAAGTTTACACATAAATCAAATTTATTTTAACATTTTAGTTTAGTATATACACATATAAAAATTTGCCTATGAAAATTGTCATATAAGTACAACTAATACTTATGCACGAGTTTTTCATTATGCATTGATATCCATTCAAATTTGGTAAAATATTTGTAAAGATTTATGTTAGATAACTCAAGATTTAATTTTATTTAATTGACAAAGATGTTGATTTTGTTATTTAAATTTCACTACTGATATTATGGTGTACACATAATGCAAGTTTAATAGCACATAATGAGCGTTGATAAAATTAAAGTATACTCCTTAAAGTTTTTTAAAAATGTTTTTCTAGATATCCTTATATAAATAAATAAGAATTACACGAGTCATTGTTATAAGTACAATCGCGTATATTTATTTTTATATTAAAGTAACCCGTGCTTACAATTTAATAATTATATTCCCGTTTTCAATAATTTAGCCGTATTTAAAATGTAAACTCGTGTGCACATAGGTTAAACTTTTAAAAATGAAATAAAAAAGTCTTTATTAAACGTATATAGTAAAAAATAGATACTTATAATCTTATAGAAATTTATATGTTGTTATTTTAAAACAACATATACATTGTATTTTTTAAGATATAAAATATAAAAGGTATAAAGTATAAGGGGGTATTTGTTTATAATCCAAAGTTATTAAAAAACATGAAGGCTTATAATATTACACTTAACTCTATATATACTTTTTAAAAATTCAACCAATAAAGTTTTATTAATTGTCTCCTCTTTTTTTAAGTTTTTGTTTTCACAAATTTGACACCTATATTTTTATGTGTTTTTTTTATCAACCAAATTTCTCTAACAAATTTATTAAAGTTTGAGCAAAATCAATTTAATTTTGACTTTTATTAACCAATCACATCACACGATTTTGCTTATGTGGTGAAATCGAGCTCTTCTATTGGCCCAATTGTTTTTTCAATAAAAATGAATTGACAAAATCACTCCGAAATGATGTAATTCCTTTATTATATAAAAGATTGTGCCAGTGGATAATTCTACTGAACCACGTACCTCTGCTTTAACATATAAATATTTATTTATTATTATTATTTTGAATTGATGTTATATCTGAATATTTATTAAAGATAAATCGTCTTTGTGATATGTTCATATTATAAGTATAGTCTTTAATTTTTCAAAAATGCAAACGTCGTGCATCCGAGAAACTATTGGTGCAGATATTGTCTCTGGCCAAAAATGAAATGACTAAAATGCCCTGGGCCATTTAGTCATTTCACTTTGCAGCATGGACGAAGTCTGCACAAAGAGTCTCGACACAGACGACACTTGCACTTTTGCAATTTACTCTATTAAATTATGGAAAGTGCAATCATTGTGAGAACTTGTATAAAATGTAAAATAATGATATGTAAATGCCATGCTATTGTATTAAACCTTAATGATGCAATGCATCATGGATGCTCATAGTACAAATATATGGGAAGGGATTTAGTGGAAAGTAAAAATAAAATGAAAATAGTGACAATGATTTTTAGCTGCACATTCTAAAGTAGAAACAAAAATTTAAAAATAAATGTATTTACTTTTGTAGATGCATTTCAGATGTGTGATTCTAATTTCTTTTCATATTTCTGGTTTTAATTTTATTTCTCATTTGACCCTACCTTATATTGTATAACACACTTTATTTCAAAAAGTGTGAAATAATAAAAATACTTATTTAAGTAATGTATTATTATAATTTTTATTAAGAGGGTGTTTGGGTTTGCTTCTCGTTTATGCTTACGCTTAAAAGTAAGTACTTATAAGCTACTTAAATATAAGTACTTTTTAGAATAGTGTTTGAACTTTGTTTATTTTGTAAAAAATGCAATAATATTCTAAAAAAAATAATTTGATAAAAATTTTAGTCAGATGTATTAATAAAAGATTTTACGCTGAATACGAAAGTAAAAATCAATTTTAACGGAATATTAAATTAGGCGAGTACCCGCGCCTAGTGGCAGACAATTAGCGATATGCGATATTGTGTTAAGTGTTTTGTGTAACCTTCAAAATAAAACGTGAAAAGATCAAAATGTAATGATGAACGGTTGTAACATGCGATAATTCAACTCAAGTCAAAATTCTTAACATGTACTAAATAAAATATAAAAAGATTTAGTGAAACTTTAAATAAAACATTACATCAATTATGAGATAATAACTAATAATGCACGTTACTCGTCGCGTAAAACTTCTTGGTACACGACATTTGCGGTGTAGACTCCTCCTTGACCGAATATTTGACTGGATCCACTAATACCTTTTTAATTTTATGTAACACCCCGAAAATACGGTCTAGCGGAAGCATACGAACCTTTGGGTGCTACAATCTTGGTATCACAACATAAGGTACAAAGAATGGTTTTTATCCCATTAATTTAAAATAAGATTCATTAATTGAAAACCATAAATTTACATTAATGAAGTAGTGCGGAAATAGGCCCAATAAGAAGTTTAAAGCGGCCCCGATTATTCATCAGAGTCGCTTATGACCATGCCTGTAACACCCCAACCGACAAGGGTCCGAATGTCACATTATGGAGTCATATCAGAATATACTAAGAAAAATGCAAGCGGAAGTCTTATTAAATAAAATACCAAGTCATATGAACGAATGACTTACAAAAGGAAAAATACATAATCCAACATGTCTAAAAGATACGAAATATCAAAACAAATGTTCTTCCAAATGAGTCCAAAATAATAAGGGAAACTAGGGTCGGTTCACTCAAAAGCTCCTACTCTCAGCCCAGCATCCCACTTGGCACCTGCCGCATGGAAAAGAAATGCGTCTGAGCTTAAAAAGCCCAGTGAACAGATATAACAAAGCAAAAGCTAAACATAATCAAAATACAAAAACGAATCAAAGGAGACTGATAACAAAGTCGCGACGAATGAGCATAATGAGTGTATGAGTCAATGAGGAACCTGCATAACACAATATTAACAAATATCCAGAAGGAACAAAATCAAAGGAACCAAAGCAAAGCAAAGCAGCAAATCATTGAACAAATACAAGCACATATAAATAACCAAACATACAAGTATCATAACATAATCATATAGGAATTGATGAACAGTATCATAATCAAAACAAGTAACCAAACAGTGAATAAGCATATCAGTCAACGGATAAACTAAACATAAATATGGCAAAACAAATAAATTAGATAATTCAGAATACATATAAGCTAAGCTGAATTCTAAGAAGGCGGAAGCAACTGAATAGAATGTAAGCATGGCAATCACACAAGTCAGATCAATCATAGTTATTAAATAGAACAAGTATCATAACCAACAGAAATACCAACAGCAGTATAAACCTGGTAGTCACATGTATCAGGTAGGAATACCAAACGAACATCATAATTGAATGAATTAACTAAACAAGTCAACTAGGAAGGTAACATAAGTTGAACCATATTCCTTCATCAACCAGTAACATGAACAGAAGTGTAAACATGGTGGATCAACAAGTCAGGTAAACATCCATTACTATGTTGAACCGATAACATAAGTATCAGAAACATCAAGCAGAAGTATAAACATGGAAATCACAATTTGCAGGTAGATTACTAAATGATAGTCATAACCCTCGACATAACTGAACGAAGTATAACATGATCAACGGATAAATCAAATAATTACATACTAGCATGGCAACCAGACGAATCAAATAGTCACATAATAGCATGGTAAACGGATAATCAGATATTAGCATGATAACAGATGAATCAGGTAACCACATACTAACATAGTAGACAGAAAAATCATGAAATCATAATCAGCATGGTAAACAGATGGACCAAATAATCATATAATAGCATATTCAACACTTGAATCCAATAATCATATAATAGCTCGGTAAGCGGGTGAAGTGGTAATATGAAGTATAAGCTTGGCAACCAACCGAAATAGAGTGAAAGCATAGTAAATCAGATGAACTGAAGACTGAGTATAATAACCAAATGAACTGAAGCATGAGTCCGATAGTCAAACGAATCACATAAGAATACTGAGTGAATAAGTAGTCAACTGAATGACTGAATAGGCATAGCAACGAATAAATCAGAATATTAGATAGTCACATGATAACCAAAATCAGAATGTTGCCATGAGCACCTAATACTAAAGGAGATACTCCAATAGCCAAATCTAACAAATCACATATCATAACCCATATCTGCCAAATCATATCAAATCCGTCAAATCATAAGTGCACAAGGAGGGGAGACCTCTCAAGTACCAAATGGAGTAGCTAGCTCCCAAATGTGAGCGGGTGTATTGCACACACGCACCACATCACCAAAACTGAACTGAGTATCTAGGATGCATCCATATGCTCCCTGCAAAAAAATAAAAAATACATATGCCAGTACATGACTGTACATACGTATTCATAATGGCCAAGTGCACACATATCATAATCATATCAAAAGGGAACGTCGAGGACTAATCACACCGCCCCAGATAGTGTCATGCCATTGGTGCATCAATGACATGGCCATGGTACCTCCATGGCTAGTTAGCTTGGGCAACCAAATAAAACAAATCATATCATATCAAACTGATCATATAATGGAATTATACCAATAAGGGATCTCAAACGGATAACATATCAAATGATAACTAATTGAATATCAAATCAGAGGATCATACCAAAACGAATCATATCAAAAGGATCATATAAAATCAAGGTAAGGAGGATACGAATAGGATATCAAAATAGGCAAGAGTCATGAGAGAAAAGATGTGTCATTAATGAAATGACGGAATATTTGTACCTCAAATGTGTGTGCGTAAGAGTAAGGCCCACAAGCAATCTCAGCGTTCCTGCTTCACTAAATCTACATTAGGACATATCATAAATCACATATATGTTCCATTTATAAATCATGTTTAACTTATCTCCCATTTATACTTAGTTTCAAGTTCATAAATTTCTGTCTTTTAGTATTTCAAATCTGTACCAGACTTTAGCAATTTTTTTAGAATACTTACTTAGCTCAAATAAAATTAAGAAAAATCCCAAGGGTTCCCATATGAGTTAATAGACTCTCCAAATTTTTGGGGATTTTATTTCCAGGTCAAATGGCCTATGGAAAATCATAAGTTCAGACCTGTCCAGAAAGTGTTCAGGAAATACACCTTAATAGTTTACGCTTATTAGACCTATTTAGACACCTTGGAAAAATTCCCAAAAATCCCAGAAATTCATTTATATCCTAAATATCACTCTTGTAAAAGGAGGGCTCCTAATTCTTTATGGTTTGAAAACAAAAAATCAAACAATCCAACTAAATTTCAGACCCGTTTTCTCAGCTTTGACACTTGATCTTGTAAAATTCAAATATACGACTTCGACTACTCCAAATTCGACCAAACCACTTGGAAAACTTAACTAAGACATAAAATAAGTTTTTCCAACAAAAACCCAGAATATTGCACTTATACAATTCGATCTATAACACATACAAATTTGTCATATCATGTTGTCCAGTTTTAGGGTTAATTAAAGGCCATAATAACACATGTTTCTCATTCCATTTTCATATGTAATTCATAGATTTGATCAAAGATGATGTTAAACACAAATTATAATGACATAAACATGACACACAACTCAAACCTCATCTCATATCATTCTCACAATTAATCAAGAATTCTATACACCAAATTCATATATAGCTAGGTTTTAATTCAAACATGTTATAATGAGCCAATTACTAATAATTATCAAACACCATCATAAAGCCAAAATTACATGTTATGTTATTTGTATCATGAGCATAATAGGCGTATGAATTAAGAGGAAAAAGATGTGTGTACCAATCGGCTAGGTCAAGAGAAAGAAACTAACGGACCAAAGAACCACCAACACCAATCGTACCAACAACAAGAATTCACCAACGATTACCCAAAGATTTCTATCACCAAAACCACGTATGTCTTCTTGGAATAGAAGCCACGAATCAAGAGGATTGATGTGTGTGAGCATGAACAGGGACGGCTAGGGTTTAGGGAATCAAAGGATCGGTTTTGGGGAAAAAATGGGAATGCCGCTCCTTTTTTTTTTTCTTTTTTCTTTTGGTCGAATAGGGTTTGGAGGGTGAAGACCGGTCACAAAAAAAATATAATGGGGAACAAGGAGTTTAATGGACCGAATATTTTGATTAAATGGGGATCCTTTCCCTTTTTTTTTGTATTTAGACACTTTATGAATAATTAAGTAGTGCACAAAATTAAAATAAAAATGGTCTATGAAATTTATTTATTTAACTTAGGTTAAAATAAAATATATACTTCATATCATAGATTAACTATAGATTAAATTGTGTAGTCTTTATAATTCGTAAACAAGTTCTCTCAATGTCGCGTCTAACAAAGTTTCAAATTTTAATTTGGGTCGTTTTTAGGTTCAAATATATGACGGAAATAATAAACGAAAACTAGGTTATTACAATGCCCATTGCCAAGCGTCTTCCAATAGTGAGTTATCGTCTTAAACCTGAGAACACATGCTAAAAAGGTCAGCTTACGCTGGTGAGTTGATAAAGTTTAGTTACAAAATGTAGTAGTGGACCTGATAGAGTTTAATTGCTATGTACGACTAAGGCAGATATATAATACACATTCCAATCTGTTAATACAAATAAGCCATAAAAACGTTTATTTATATTTACGATCTTCTAATGTTTTGTCGATAACAAACGTAAAATCATTTTAACGAAACAAATAAAATACGTAAATAGTTTGATTCAATAGTTTTCTAACACACTAACATTTTTACCTAAAACACTAAAACAAGTACAAGTGATTTTATAATTTAGATACATATGTACAACAACTAGTGTTTACATATTGGGCTAACATATGCTTAACCAAGTATATACTAAAATGGGTAAAAACAAGTTTATACTAAAATAGATAAAAACAAGTATATACTAAATGGGTAAAAACTAGCAAATAGTATTGACCCATAACCCATGGTTTTGTCCAAACCACTTAGCCAAGTTCAATGTATTCTAGAGATACATTGTATCTAGAATAAAACCCAGGGATCAACCCATAACCCATGACCTATGACCCATAACCAAAAATACCCATGGGTAAAGAGGACACGGATCCCTAGCTTTACTCTAGACGGATCCTTTGTGGGAGGGATCCGCGGGATCCAGGGAATAGTAGAAAATTTCCTCTATAAATAGAGAGCCATTTCTTCTTTTCTACTCACCACTTCACATATACTTTCTCCAAGTATTATATCTCTCTAACCTCAGATCCAAGAGATCTATGTAGCTTGTCTTTTGTTTTTGTGTGATTCTCTAGGATCCTCCTAAAGGCGAGATCACCACTTCTTGAATTCGAGCAAGCTCAAGTCCATGAGTTACCATGCTTCGTTATCATCTAGACAACTGAGGTTCTCTTGTTGATAGTTCTTTCTTCCTCTATAGATGTTGTGTTGAAGGCATTAGTGAAGGACGCCGAAAGTGTCAAGACGAAAGCATTAGTGAAGGGTGCTTATCGTCCGTATCAAAAGCATTAGTGAAGAATGCTAAAGGTGTCAAGACGAAGGCATTAGTGAAGGGTGCCAAGCGTTGTGTCAAAGGCATTAGTGAAGGATTCCTAAGAATCAAATCAAGTGGCATTAGGGAAGAATGCCTAGGTCGTATAATCGATGAGGTGCATCGTTATACATATAAGTATTTGCTTATTTCCAAGGATGGTGATATCCTTGATAGTATTGTAACAAGGAGTGGATCTCCTTGAGATTAGGTGTTGTGTTGTGAAGGGTAGTTGTTCCTCCATAGTAATGGAACTAGGTGCTTAGCCTAGTACCTAATAAAGGGTAGGCGACGTTGTGATAGGATTAGTTCTCCTTGGTGTGAAAGAACTCGGTGGTTAGCCTAGCACCGTATAAAGGGTAGGCGACGTTGTGTTAGGTGTGGTTCGCCTTGGTGTGAAATAACTCGGTATTTAGCTTTGTACCGGAAAAAGGTGTAAGCGACGTTGTGAAGGCTTCTCCGCCATAAGGAGATTGGTGTAGTGTTTACGAACTCTCGAGTAGGTGACTCGGGGAGTGGAGTAGGGCAAGGAAGGTGTCCTTGTAGCCGAACCACTCTAAATACTTGTGTCGTGGTGATGTGCTCCTTACTCTTTATCTTTCATTACACGTTTATATATCTATATATCAACGTCCAACATAAACAACTAAATAGATTGACATAAGTTGATCTAAATATTTAAAAGGAAGTTTTAAATTGGTAAAACTATTCAACCCCCATTCTAGTTTTCCACAATTGACATCAGAGCTTCGTTACCAAGTTTTTTAGAGTATGTTGTACTTTAAAAACTTTGATACGATACGTATATGTTTGAAAACTACAAAGAAGGATTTTTTTTGTCATGTTTTAAAAATAATTATATTGTTTAATGTTGGACAATGATAGAATGTTCTAACATTTTCCTTGTGAAGTATTCTCCATACTTGGATTAAGGGTTACCAAGAAAATCATGAAGAATCTATTTAAATATTTCTTTTCGCAAAAAGAATGTTTAGTATTGTCTCTCTGTCACAACATGAATCTGGAGATTCCAAGAAAATCACAAAGCATTTCATCTAAATACTTCTTTTCTTAAAAAGAATATTTAGCAAAGGTATGATCGCTAATAATTTACTTTTTATTATTGTTAAAATCTTAGTCACATGATTTATATCTATTAGCAATTACTTAAGTAGTTATCTATATTATAGTCATCATCATGAATAGTATTCTTCGACTAATTTCTATAGAATACGCTACCAACTCATAACAATGATATCTTGGTTATTCGATAACCTCAATCATTACTCATCACAAAGGGTTTATTGACACTTTATCTATGTCAATAAATATCCATGTGAAACATCTTATATTATGATAAAATGGGATTTTATTATAATATTTGAAAAGCTTCCCATGAATTATTACTAATTCTTAAAAAGGGAACCACGTCTAATAGGAATAGTATTAAATCTTCAAAACCTCAAATCACATGTTTTAGAGCCTTAATATCAAAACACTAGGCATTTTTAGAACTCCCAAACCAAAGTTATCAAGGAATGTTTGAGCTGATTTTTGCTGTCATGCTGGATCCCTGCGTTTTCACTAGCCGGATCCCAAATGAGAGGAATCTGCGGGATCCGTGAAACATAAGACATCTTAAATTAAAGAATGATCACTGTGGATGTTCCACAATTATACTCATCTCAAAGACTCACGAACAAGAACTCAGCTACTGTTCAAAGGAGCAATTTGATCATTCCCCTCAAGCTTAACAATAAATTGTGATCAATCATGCCAAGCAACAAGCAACAAGATTACCAAGACACCGCTCACTACATACCCATGTACCATAGGAAAGATGGACTAAGTCCGGACGATAGGAAAGCCTTTAAGTTACTTGAAAGGAGATTCTTTCACGAAGGTAGAGTTGTTGATCCATCATTTCTTTCAAATACCGACATAAGGGAAGTATTTGGAACTATTGGGTTTGATTGTTTATTGGACATAAATGAGCAAATTTGCCGGTCTTTGTGCTTGAGTTCTACAAAACAATGGGGATAATTATAAATGATAATGGTTCCATCTCAATTGAATTTACCATAAATGGACATGAGTACACTCTTTCGCTTAAGGAGTTTGGAAGAATAATAGGGGTTCCATATGATGGTGTTTGCATGTATTCTAATGAGTGGTCGTTGGAGGAGATACACTCTATGGTTGATCATCACGAAATTTATAACACAATAATCCCGAAAGCAACCACGGTGAGGGACACCGTGTTTATGCCAAGAGCATCTCCATCAAGGGTTACTAGAAAGTCGAAAGTGATCTATAAGGATCCTTTCCAAATGGAGCTCTCGGAGATGTACGGGTTGTATAGGAAATGGGAAGACGTGATAAGGGAGAATGTGGTGTGCCTAGTAGGAAACAAGGATCACCCCAACGCATGTCTAAGTTTCATGATCTATTGCCTAGTGACCGAGACTCGCTTTAACATTGCCTACTACATGATCAAGAGAATGGCAAGTGTAAGAAGCATGGACAAGATGGTGCTCCCGTATGCAATGCTCCTAACCCGTCTTGCTAAATTCATCTTTGCATTAGATCCTTCTCCACAATCCTATGATCATAGCTTTTGCAATAAAGTTATGATACCATTAACCGAGGGTAGAACAACAAGGTTTATGGTGGAAGGCAAGAGACCTCACCCTCCCACGGATTTCTCGGATGAAAGGGAGAGACAAGGAGGAGGTGAAGGAAGTGGTAGCAACCCACTCAGAAATACCGATCTTGACCCCTTGGACTACATTAACCAATTGCCAAACATTCCTAATGAATCACCCAAATGGAAACAAACCAAGGGAATCTTCAAGTGCTTCGCCAATTTCTTGAGGAAGAAGAAGTGAAAATGGTATGATAAAGAATGGAGGTCGGGCGAGGATGTGAAGAAGAAGCGAAATGAGATAAGATCATAGATCTAGAATTGTGAAGAACAATTTCAAACAATGGGTTGTAACACTTAAACAATGCTTATGTAGAATAAGTAGGTAGGTCTTGTCATATCTTGGCACTAAACAATCGTAACTTAGGAACTTGTAGAATGAGATTTTACGACTCCTTGAAAATATTCAAGTGGTCGTCGTCACTCATATTAGGAACTTTTAACTCTTTCTACTTTGCTATGACTTATATTTGTTGTATTCTTGCTTTTAGTCTCTATAGAAACAACTAGGAGAAGCATTTACCAAAAAGTGCAAAGTTGCACATTTGCTGAAAGCCTTCTGATCTGCAGTAGGCGGATGCCAGCATTTGAACTAGCCGGATCCCTCCCAGAAGGGAACCGCGGGATCCGTGGCCACTGATGAGCAGTACAGACTTGCTTACATCAAAATAGCTTACTAGATCACCTCACACTAGTCAAACATAAGATACTAGAGCCAACTAAGTCTTCCTCAAATAGTTGAAAACCTCACACACATCCATGGCTTACCTAAGATATATTTCAAAGTGTCTTTGATTTATTAACTCATCATAACTAACCATAATTCCGCTCCAACACTCACACATTATCTATCACGTCTGATAGCACTTAGTTTGGTCTATCCATCAATTTTATCGAATTGATCTTAATCATCCTTTGACTCACAATTAGGCTCAAAACTAGTTTTTATTTTTTCTTTATTTTTAAAGATTTTAGTAAATTCCTCTTAGGTCATCACCCGACTTCTAGGATTTATTACCACCATTTCTCCATCACAAATTAAATGGTATCCTTGTCAAACACATAGTTAGACTACCCGAAGTCAATTTTCTTGCCCAAACCATCATTAAGCACCATCACTCATTATGGTTGAGGATTTGAGATATCCAACAGCTAAAGACTTCAAAATTAAGTCAAAACCTCGAAATCCAAAGATAGTAAACCTTACAAAAGCATAATCATTTCACCTAGAACCTGCCTGAAAGCCAGATCCCTGGTCGTTAACCAGACGGATCCCTGCTGAGAGGGATTCGCGGGATCCGTAGCTGCAGAAAGCCTAAATCAGCTTCCATATTCAATTTTTGAGTCACCTATGGTAATCTAACCACTTTTAGCATTTATTTATTATCCTCCTAGAGCTGATCAAAATCCTATGTGCATGCTTAATCCTCTAAGTGGCTAAGAATTTAATTTCCTAAATTCAAATTATCCTTTATAAACCAAACAACCTTAGGATTAAGGCACCATTCTCACTTACCTTTCAAAAATCAGCAATTAGAAGTTTAGCGTTATCATCACTATGACTAAGGCTCTTAGCAACAACTCCTCAACCATAGGATCATCCAAAAGAAAGGGTCAATTGATCCATGAAATCTCATCCACCGAAACATCTCCCATTAGAGATAATGATACTAGAATCCCACCTCATCAAACTCATCCAACAAAGGCTAAGAGAACCGCAAGGATTAGCATCAAACCTTTCAGACTAGAAAAAGGATCATCTAGTTCAAAACCAAACATGGCTAGTTTTAGCAAGCCGTCAAAACCCTCATTTATTGAGCATGGACTACACTCCTTGAATGAGCCTCTCCCTCACCTAAACATCTACTCATTGGGTTATTCACCACCAAGAACCTCTCATTCACCAACCTTTTCATTGAATAGGGAACCACCAACAACACTAACTAGTCCATCATGGGAGACAAGGAACAACATTGATCATATGGAAGAAGTTCCAATACCACCCTCATTTTTAGAACCTCATCCTACTTCTCAAAATGAAGACCCACAATCACACATAGAGCCTCCTCAAAATATCCATTTCCCTCCGGTTCAAAACCAAGACAATGATTGTCCAAATTGTCTAATCACTCAAAGACTTGTTGAAGAAGCACGAAATGAGATACATTTCATGTTTAATCATCTTCTTGCAAAGTTGGCTCAAATCAACAAGTCCACTCATCCCTAGACTCAAGCACATTCTCGCATTTTAAGTCTAGTAACTAGTTAGTATTAAGTAGTACTTGTATGTCCTAGTTCATTCTCTTAGTTTTAGAGATTTGTTTGATTATAAACGAAAACTAGGTTATTACAATGCCCCTTGCCAAGCGTCTTCCAATAGTGAGTTATCGCCTTAAACCTGAGAACACATGCTAAAAAGGTCAGCTTATGTTGGTGAGTTCATAAAGTTTAGTTACAAAATGTAGTAGTGGACCTGATAGAGTTTAATTGTTATGTACGACGAAGGCAGATATATAATACACATTCCAATCTGTTAATACAAATAAGCCATAAAAACGTTTATTTATATTTTACGATCTTCTAATGTTTTGTCGATAACAAACGTAAAATCATTTTAACGAAACAAACAAAATACGTAAATAGTTTGATTCAATAGTTTTCTAACACACTAACATTTTCACATAAAACACTAAAACAAGTACAAGTGATTTTATGATTTAGATACATATGTACAACAACTAGTGTTTACATATTGGGCTAACATATGCTTAACCAAGTATATACTAAAATGGGTAAAAACAAGTTTATACTAAAATAGGTAAAAACAAGTATATACTAAATGGGTAAAAACTAGCAAATGGTATTGACCCATACCCCATGGCTTTGTCCAAACCACTTAGCCAAGTTCAATGTATTCTAGAGATACATTGCATCTAAAATAAAACCCAGGGATCAACCCATAACCCATGACCCATGACCCATAACCAAAAATACCCATGGGTAAAGAGGAGCGTCCCACGGATCCCTAGCTTTACGCTAGACAGATCCCTTGTGGGAGGGATCCGCGGGATTCGGGGAACAGTAGAAAATTTCCTCTATAAATAGAGAGCCATTTCTTCTTTTCTACTCACCACTTCACATATACTATCTCCAAGTATTATATCTCTCTAACCTCAGATCCACGAGATCTATGTAGCTTGTCTTTTGTTTTTGTGTGATTCTCTAGGTTCCTCCTAAAGGCGAGATCACCACTTCTTGAAGTCGAGCAAGCTCAAGTCCATGAGTTGCCATGCTTTGTCATCATTAAGACAACTGAGGTTCTCTTGTTGATAGTTCTTTCTTCTTCTATAGATGTTGTGTTGAAGGCATTAGTGAAGGATGCCGAAAGTGTCAAGACGAAAGCATTAGTAAAGGGTGCTTATCGTCCGTGTCAAAAGCATTAGTGAAGAATGCTAAAGGTGTCAAGACGAAGGCATTAGTGGAGGGTGCCAAGCCTTGTGTCAAAGGCATTAGTGAAGGATGCCTAAGAATCAAATCAAGTGGCATTAGGGAAGAATGCCTAGGTTGTATAATCGATGAGGTGCATCGTTATACATATAAGTATTTGCTTATTTCCAAGGATGGTGATATCCTTGATAGTATTGTAACAAGGAGTGGATCTCCTTGAGATTAGGTGTTGTGTTGTGAAGGGTAGTAGTTCATCCATAGTAATGGAACTAGGTGCTTAGCCTAATACCTAATAAAGGGTAGGCGATGTTCTGATAGGATTAGTTCTCCTTGGTGTGAAAGAACTCGGTGGTTAGCCTAGAACCGTATAAAGGGTAGGCGACGTTGTGTTAGGTGTGGTTCGCCTTGGTGTGAAAGAACTCGGTATTTAGCTTTGTACCGGAAAAAGGTGTAAGCGACATTGTGAAGGCTTCTCCGCTATAAGGATATTGGTGTAGTGTTTACAAACTCTCGAGTAGGTGACTCGGGGAGTGGAGTAGGGCAAGGAAGGTGTCTTTGTAGCCGAACCACTATAAATACTATTGTCGTGGTGATGTGCTTCTTACTCTTTATCTTTCATTACAAGTTTATATATCTATCTATCAACGTCCAACATAAACAACTAAATAGGTTGACATAATTTGATCTAAATATTTAAAAGGAAGTTTTAAATTGGTAAAACTATTCAACCCCCTTTCTAGTTTTCCACACAATCAACAATTAATCCAATCAATAATCAATCCAATCAATAATTAACAACACAATCGAGATCTCAGCAGGGACCCCAAGCGACTCTAGCCAGCGCAGTCGTAGCAGGGCCTAGAACGCAAGCTACCCTGGTCTAGGTCAGTCTATTCTTAGCTAGGCATCGCATTATAGCATAGGAATGCTACCCTAGTCTAAGTCAACAAATGTCGCATGTCTAACCTTTCCTAGTCAACACATTAGCAATTCAAAGGAGTAGTGGCAGGTCCAAGAAATAGTTTGCATTCACATAAACTCAACAAGATATCAATTCTCAAATCAAATATTTCAAACAACAGTCATTCTCAAATAATGTTCACATATCCAGTTATAGTTCGTTAAAATCAGCATGTATTCTCCCCCAAAATAGTTATGAAAACCTTTGAAAAGAGGGGCTATGAAACTCACCTTAGCCACAGTAATGCACTATTCACTTTTGACACGACTGACATCTAAAGCTAATCTCCACAGAATCCATAAGAATGTACGACGAGTACGATTGAATAGAAGTGACGCAACCTAATACGCATACGATTATCTTAGAATAAGCTCATACGATAAACAAGTCGATAGAAAGTAATGTGTCGTAGTTTTCGTGGATTATTCGCATCGTTACTTTCAAAAGTCCATTACCAATATCTCAAAAGTTTAGTTTTAACGTTTCGTGTGGTGGTAAGAAACATAGACGCGACGTACAACTCACGCGAAAGAGGAGAAGACGTCGACATAGTCGAGACATACTACTAGAACGCATGCCAAAAAGAAAAAGACATCGAAAAAGTCAAGAAATACTGACAATACTCAAGCTAGTCAAAGACTAGGAAACGACGACATCTATTTATGACACATAAATAGGTTAACTTTCGATAATTTCCCCATAATCCCGAATGTATATGTTTGTAATTAAAAGATAAGTTCCCATTATCGCTTGTTTAATAAAGGTTTCACATTCGTTACTCGTAAATATATAAAGTATATTGTTGTAGTACATAGTAAACAACACGTTCGTTTATTCAACGTTTCCAAAACATTATGACTTTATCATACCGTCTTCTCAAAATAACATTTCCCAACACGTTTCTAAAAAGTTAACTTGTTTATATAAAACAAAAGTTATTATCGTAGTTGATAAAGATTTATAATTAAATAAAACCATATATGTCGACAATATATAGCTAAAATATCTCGTTATTAGTTAATATCAACTTAATGAAACTTTTATATGATAAAACACTCTTAGAGTTTTATAACCAAACGCACTATTTTAAAATGTGTTGGGCCCTTGAGCCCGTTAACCATTAACGCATCCTTAAATATTTGGGCTAGTGAGCGTAGTTACAAACAAACTAACATACACACCCTATCATGGGCTGTTGAGCCCATCACAAATCCATTGTACACTAAAAATGATAACGATATGACAGTTAACAAGAGTAGTTGAGGGTGAGCAGTTTACACATATACACAAGGACAATAAGTAGAACCCAAAATAAGCTTGAACGAGTTTATCTAATGACAAATAAGCAAAACCCGACGAGTCAAAAGATTATTAAGTCGAGACCTAATGACTTTAATCCAAAAACAAACCCTACGTGGGTTCCTTTGTATGTTGAGACTCCGAAAGAAAACAAAAATGATTAAGCTCTCTTGAGCTCATCACAGGCGGACCAAACACCATAAGCTAAAGCTAATACCAATCCAAACACAACTTTTAAATATGTTTTTATCAAGATTTACCACACAAAACTGTACTAATTCAAACCCGAGTCAACTGAACTCGCTGAGTTGACTCGGTGGAGTTGACTCATACACCGAGTTGGCTCGAACGAAACAGAAAACATACAAACACCACTTTGACTTGTTTCTTACCACACGAGACCTTCAACAAATATTTTTAAATTCGTACTATAAATCCACAAAGCTTAATAAATCGTTTTTTTTTATCAATTTATTCATGAAAACATAACAAGTTTCATCAGTCGTTTTTATATGAGTATTCATCCATGAAAACGTAACACAAGTCAATATATATAATCGGTTGGTCAAAAATAGAAAGATAACAATATGTATGAAATGGTTTGTGTTTTTACCGAGAGAAAGAGATGAACACGGAGTGGCTGTGATGGCGTCTCTCACGGGTACAACCCGTAACCATCTAAGCTTGAACCATTACACACGTTATTACCACGAAACCCTAATTTATGAAATTAAGATTCCAGATTTAGGGCCCGTCTTGTGGTTTGGAGGCGCGTTCGATGGATAAACGTGGTCACAATACCTCGATCTATCGATTAGAAGTGGTGGTGTAACTATTGGTGGTCGCCCGAATTTTGGCCGGAAAAAGTGACGGCGCCAGAACCCTAGAGAGGGTCGCTGGATTTTCTAGAGAGAGAAGGAGTATTAGTGGTTGTGTGTGTTTTGAAAAGAGTGAAAGAAAATGTACAAATGAGGAGTGTGTGTGTGTAGGTTAGGGTATTTATACCCATGGAGGGACCAGTTTTGTAAATATGATAAAAATAGGGGCCGCAATGTAATTTACTTCAGGGACCATTATAGTAACTTTGTAAAACTTTCGTTATATTAGGTTCGGGACTCGTTTGGACTAGCAAATGAGGGATTCATGACTCGAGAGTTACGCCAATGTTTTTAGGATAATATTTCCAATCAAAACGATTTATAATACGACTCGTAACTCAACCGAGATGAAACGATCGCTCTAATTGACATTTCTCTATTTATGGCGCATCGAGGAAATTACGAGTTGTCACAGCCTCACCTCCTTAAAAGGAATCGCGTCCTCGCGATTCAATTCGAGTTACTCGTTCAGGTCTAGAAGAGGTGAGTGCATACGCACGGGATTTATCTTCACATTCCCTACGTGAATCTAGGATCTTACTACGAGTTTCAACGAACTTCGAAGATAAGGATGCGACTTTACTAAAGTCGCTCGATTTCATAGTCTACGATTTCGATAGGTCAACAAAGTTTAAACGCTCAAAGATACACAAAGCACCCCTCTAACGGCTATAATGACTCATCAGCAGAAATGAGATAGACTTCAGCAGAAATGAACGTCTTGGAACTTTAAACCATTTATGCTTTGTCCACGATTAACCCCTGTAATAAGTCTGCAAAGAACATAACTTGGAAGCCATTAGCAATTGATAGAATGACATGTTTGCCACATATTAATACCCCAAAATTTAACATTCCCCCTTAATCTGATTGTCAAACATATCAAACAATATTAATTTTTCACACAAGAATTTATGCTGATAAACAGGGAGGTTTTTAGTAAGTATGTCTGCAGTTTGGTTTGAACAGCAAATCTTTTTTGCACTTATAACACCTCTTGCAATTTTTTCCCTGATGAAGTGAACATCAATTTCAAAGTGTTTTGATCTTTCATGGAAGACAGGATTGACAGCAAGTTGAAGAGCTGATTTGTTATCACAGAAAAGATTAACAGGAAGATTGATATCAACTTTTAGATCTTTTAAGATTTTTTGAATCCAAATAATTTCACAGGCAGCAGTAGACATACATCTATACTCTACTTCTGTGGTAGATTTTGAAAGAGTGTTTTGTTTTTTACTTTTCCATGAGATCAAACAATCATTAAAGAAAACACAATAACCTGTGATAGATTTCCTGGTTTTCTTGCATTTAGCCTAGTCAGCATCACTATATCCTTCAAGATGATTTTCAGAATTGTTGAAATTGTACCTTAGACCTTTTCCTGAAGCTCCTTTTAGATATCTCAGAACATTGAGGGCACATTCTAGATGAGATTTTAAGGGAGAATGCATATATTGTGCCAGACAATGAACTGAGTATGAGATGTCAGGTCTTGTATGGGTAAGATAGATAAGTTTCCCAAGAAGCTTTTGATAGCCAGTGATGTTGATAAGTAAGGGATCATCAGCAGTGGGAATGTATGGAAGGACAGAGTTGGGTTCCATAGGAGTGGACACAGGTTTGCACCAAGAAGGCCAAATTCTTTGAGGAGTTCCAGACAGTATTTTCTTTGGGTGAGACATATGTCATTCCCAGTTTTTAAAACCTCAATGCCAAGAAAATATTTTAAGTTTCCCAAGTCTTTGATGTGAAATTTTGATTTTAGAAACTCTTTAAATAGGTTTATCTCATCAATACAGTTTCCAGTAAGGACAATATCATCCACATAGACAAGCAGAGCAATAAACTTGTTATTCTCTGTTTTGGTGAACAAAGAGTGATCATTGACAGATTGAACAAAAACACTAAAAAGTTTTTCATTCCATTTCCTGGGAGCTTATTTTAGGCCATATAGAGACTTGACAAGTTTACAAACTTTATTCTTATTGTTCTCATTACAGAACCCCTTGGGGATGGTCATATAGATATCCTCATCAAGATCTCCATACAAGAAAGCATTATTGATGAGTGTCTAAATACTCATCATTTTTATACTGTTAGAATGCCAAAAACATCTGAAAACACTCAGAAATGCTTCAAAATGATAAAATTATCACAAACAAGTGTTTTATATGTTTTAAATGCAAAAACATCAAAATCTGGTGAAAAACGTATCAAGTTTGCATAATTGGCAGTTTTAGTCCCCCAAGTTACAAAAGTTGTCAAAATCAGTCCCTGGTAATTCAAAAACTTGCAAAATATCATTTTAGGTCCATGAGATTCAAAAGTTGTCAAAATAAACCATTTAAAGTTTAAAAATCATAAATTGACAACTTTAGTCCCTGAACTTTGGAAAAATGTCAAAAATAGTCCTTGGTTAAATTAAAAAGTGAAAATTATCAAGTTTTAACCTTGTTCTATTTATAAATGACAAAAATGGCCCTTATGATAAACTTTGGAGAAAATTACAATATTGGTCCTTATAGTTTCTAAATTGACAATTTTGGTCCCTGGATTTGTAAAAATGGAAATTTTCAACAATGGTCCTTGTACTATTCTTACTTGGCAGGTTTTACCCTTGTGATAAAGTTTGGATACTTGTAAAAATCAGACCTTCAACTTTCAAAGAATTGCAAGATTGGTCCTTGTTGTTAACATAAGCCAAACGGATCCAATATAACAACCCAAGCCCAAATCCAGTCCAAAAAGTACCCGGCCCAATATTTAAAAACGGTTAAACCGCGCTCACTGTTCACCTTCTTCACCCACCCTTGTAACTCAAAACCAGAGGTGGTTTTCTCACCTCCACCTCACCATTTCCACCTCATCCACCATTTCCAGCTCACCCCCTCCTCTCATTAGCCCACCTTGCATTTAATGCATCCCCACCATTGAACCTTTACTGTTTATCTCACAATATCTGTTTTCTCTGAAAAATCAACCTAAACCCATGCCTACTTCACAAATTGTCTCCTACACCTCACATAACACTCCAAACTTCTTTAATTGGTTTGAAACTGTCTCAAGCTACCTTATCTCAATTTTGGCGCCAAAAGCAAGTTTAATGGCTAAGATGTGTTTGACTGTTTCAATGGTTGAGATTGTTGGTGGGATGTGATCAGAAGCTTGTGGAGTATCTCAAAAAGCTATAAAGAGAGAGGAAGAGGCAATGGAAGAATCTATCTAGTGTAATTTTACTTTTTAATGTCGTTTAAACTTAACTTTTAATTCAAGTGTATCTTAAAGCTTTTTAATCTTGTATTTCATGTTTCCAGTGTAACATAAACCTTTTGATATCATCAATTTCAGTTTCAAGCTATATCTCAAGTTATGCAATTTTCTTCTTATTCAAAAATCTCAAATATGTTGAACTGTTGTTAGAAGTTGTTACTTTGGACTGAGTAAGTCATATAAGCTCCTAAGAAAGCTTATTGAAGCTTTTAGAAACTTTAAAATATAGTTTAGAAGTAAAAACAGAAAATTACCAAAAATACTAAAAAATTCAGTGAAATTCAAAAATCACAGGATTGATGTTCAAGAAGGCTGGAGCAGGATAAATAGTGGATGGTCTTGGGTGTAGTGCTTATTGGTAAGCTATAGGATATGTTACTTGGTCCTAGTTCTCAGTTTGTGAACTCAAGTCATTTGTAAGCAGTTTGATCATTTTGGCATTTCAATATTACAGTTGTTCTTTAACTTAAATTCCTGTTTGTTTATGTTTATTGGTCAGATTTAATCACAACTAATCAATAAAATAGATAGGTTGTTCTTTTAAATCTGTATTTAGAAAAGAATCTCATCTTGACAGTTTTATTAGCATAGTTGTAATTTCTCTGTTCTAAGTGGTTATTGCTGTCATTTAATGTTTCTTTAGTCCTAATAATTAATATTATAAAGTTTGTTATAAGTATAATGTTTTGAATCTGTGATTCTCTTTGAAAAAGTTCCAAGACAGTATCATATAGGTGTGTTTGGTTAAGCTGTATTAACTGAGTTCTAGTCTAGTACAGTGGTATTCTCTTCTTGGTTCATGCTTGTTAAGTCCTTTTGGACTCATACCTGTCTTAGTCTGCACCTACAATACACCTAAAGTCAAAATTCCTTAAATTTCTCTTTAACTCTTTAACTGTTGAGATCTTAGCACATCAAACTTTTGTTTTGTGTTCAAAAGTCATCAACAAAGCTTGCATAGGTTTCATTTCAACCATTTACATCAATCTAAGTAATTAAAATCAGTGGCAAAGTTCAAGAAAGTCAAAGTTAGAAATCTGTCAAAAGTCAAGATACTTGAAAAAATGGTTTTGAGCCCAACTGGGTAGATTTATCACAGACTCATATTTGGATCAAAACAAGTCAAACTTTGGGTTTTGTAACTTTTCTTGGTCTAGTTTCTTATAAGCATTTTTTCAGATTTTTGTTAATTTTTCTAAAGCTTCAAATAAGCTCATCAAAAAGCACTTATGTGCCCTGCTCCAAAGCTTGTTCAGAACTGAGATTTTCCAAGCTTTTTGCTAAGCTTGTACTGAGCTCATAAGAGTTTCTCAGGATCTGATTTTTGGTTCTAAGACAGTTAACCTGGTCCTTTTCAAGTTCCAAGTTTTAAATTTGCATTTGCAGCTTATTTGATAAGCCTGCAAGAGCTTATCATTTTGTCCCATAAAACTCAGCATTCACTGAGTTTTACTCAGTGAATTCTCAGGTTTTGAAATAGCTTCTCACAAGCTCATTTTAGCTTGTTTTGATTTCATCTTTTGTTTCTAGGTAGCCAACCAGGTCTTTTACAAGTTTCATTAATTGCTTTTCAGCTTTAGCTTATTTTGTGTTCTGTGCAATAGCTTAAAGTAGTATACCAAAATCTGTTTTGCTTATCAAGCTCAAACCTCAAATCTGTGTTAACTTATAATCCAGAGGTTCAAGCTTGTTGTTTTTTTGGTTGCAATAGAGTTCTTTTAGCTTAATATAGCTTCTGTGAAGGTTTGGTAGTCTTTGGTCAACAATTGGCTTTTTCAAGTGCTTAATAATAAGCAGTTACAACTGCAGTTGCTAATTTCTCCAAACAAGCTCATGTTTTTCTATTTTTCTTAGATTCAGTAGATTAAAATAGACTTTTCCTGAAATTTTCATTATTTTTCATAACTGTTTGCTATTTTTCTAAATTAAAAACAGTTTTTAGGTATTTTTAAATAGCTTTTAATACAAATAAATTATAAAAAGTCCAAAAAAATGATTTTTCAATTTCCTTAGGTTAAGATAAATATAAAAGTAATAAAAAGTATTTTTCCATAATTTTCTTAGTTTAAAAAGTATTTTTTAGCATTTTAATTAGTTTTAAATAGTTTTAAATTAATAATAAATACATAATAAGTCTTAAAAATATATTTTTAGTTTTAAAATAAGTTTTATCATATTTTAGATTTTTCTAAGTTATAATTTAATTTTTCTAGGTTAATTTTGTATTTTCTTGTATTTTAGTGCAATTTAAATACTTAATAAATAGTTTTTAATTAATAATAATTAAATAAATAGTTGTAAAAATAATTTTCTTTTTCTAATAATTTTCTTTTATTATTAGGATTGTTAAAATATCATTTTCATATTTGTAGCTCTTTTATTTCTTTAAAACTCATTTTTTATTTTGTACGTAGACGTAATTTTATTTTAAACGTAAGTTTTAAGTTTTAGGTTTTAAACGTTCATCGCCTTTAAAAATAGTGATAGCGTTTATTTAATAGATTTTATCTTTTATTTCTTTTAATTTGCATTTAAGTCGCTGTAATTTGTAAATCTTTTCTTTAGGTATAATTTTCCATCAATACCCTTATTGATCACTATCCTTAGTGATTATTCGACATCTGAAGTGTTTTTACACCAATTCATCCTCCGTGGGACTTAACGACCCAGGAATTCCCTATATTCCTCTGATCTTTAATTGCATTAGTGTTTGAGCAGTTTTTAGTCTGTTAGACTTGACTGTTTTGGACGCAATCAAATTTTGGCGCCGCTGCCGGGGAGGCTGTAAGCGTGTTTCTAGCATTATCAGACCCGTACTTGCACATATACCACAGTTTGTAAAAAGTTTTCTGTAAAGTTAAGAAAATCAAAAAGTTCATTAACACTTTTCCTAAAGTGTTAAAAACCCAAAAACAATATAAAACAACAAAACAATCGTAACGTTTTCTAGTTTGTGTTTCTTTTAAGGTAATTCTTAAAGAGATACGATTTGGTTAAACGGGACGATACCAAAAATATTGTCAAAAGTTTTTAAACCCCATCAGCACAAATCATACCTACGTCTTTTCAGTGGTACTTAATTGAATACATAAAAATCAACCACCGCAAATCAAGGCAGTGCACTACCTAACTGGGGGTGCGACCATTAATAAGTTCCCGAACATCAGATTTAAAACTTTCCTTTGTGTCACTTGTGATTTGGTGTACCTTTTTCAAAGAAGCCAGTTCATTTGAGATTATTGGTTAAGTTCACTTGTGTTTTGCCTCATTTGTTTTGAAAAATTGATTTTTATACTTAGTGCATGCGCACTCGTTCTTCCAGTTCTACAAGTCCACTTTCCGAACTTGGAAACATTCCTCGTAAACGTAGAGGACGTTCAGCTCCTTCAGCCGTGACTGAGGAACGTCTACCACCACCACCACCTGTCGAAATGGCAGAAGACAAACCTATGAATGAGCTTCTCCAAGCACCCATCGAGGGTTACGGAGATGCCATTGTTGTCCCAGCCATTGTGGCTGATACCTTCGAACTCAAAACCGGGTTGCTCAATCTAGTAACCCAAAGCCAATTCTATGGTTTTGAGCGGGATGATCCTCATGCACACATTCGATGGTTTAACAAGATTGCATCTACCATCAAGTACAAGAATGTCCCACACGATGCTATCAAGCTTCTTTTGTTCCCATTTTCTCTAGAGGGACAAGCCCGGAATTGGCTTGAGAAACAACCCCCTCGTTCTATAGAGACATGGGAAGACCTAGTTACCAAGTTTGTTAACGAATTCTATCCTCCATCCAGAACCACAAGTCTTAAGAATGAGATAATGAAATTTTCTCAGAGATTTGATGAATCATTCGGGGAGGCATGGGATCGTTACAAAGAATTGCTCCGCAAGTGTCCACATCATGGTTTTACCGAGTTAATGCAAATGGATACTTTCTATAATGGTCTGAGACCAGCTGACCAAGACTCTTTGAATGCCTCCGCGGGAGGTAATTTCCTTAGCAAAACCACAAAAGAAGCCTTACAAATAATTGAAAACAAGTCCCAGGTCCGTTCTTTCCGCACTAAGACATATCAGAATCAGTCTAATGCCGGACCTTCTACTTCATCTCCTGTGAGTACATCTAGCACCTATGCTAAGATTGATAAACTCACAGACATTGTTCAGGCTTTGGTTCTTGCTAACCAAAAGAAAGTCACATTCACTCAAACACCATCACATGGTGAAGTGAAGAAAGTTGAAGTTTGTGTCACTTGTTGTGGTCCTCATGCATACTACAACTGTACTGCCACCGATGGTAGTCCGTTTGAAGCAAATGCTATAGCCGGTACTTCAAATCAAGGAGGTAATCAATACCGTCCTCAGAATGAACCAAGCTACCGTGCTTATACTTATCAGGCACCACCCGGTTTTAACCAGAATCCTAACAGGAATCAGAATCAACTTAGAATGAACCAAGGCTATCAAAACCAAGGTAATTTCTATCCTGGACCTAATCAAGGTTTCCAGCAACAAGGAAACCTTCATCAAAACAATCTCAATCGAGGGAATCAATTTCATGGGAATGTGAATCCTAATCAAGGGAATTTTCAACAACAAGGTCATAATCAAAACATCCGACCTCAAAATTTCCCTCCTAATCCACCTCCCATCATTACTCCTCCAGGACCATCATCTGATGAGTTACTGAAGCAGTTTATGAAATCCTAAGATGAGATGAACAGGTTGTTGGTCAGTCAGATTGCTGATCTCAAAAAGTCTTTAAATGATCGACCCTCGGGCTCAGGTACTTTACCGAGCAACACGATCGCTAACCCGAGGGGCGATGCTAAGGCGATCACGACCAGAAGTGGTGTTTCATACAATGGACCCGCTATTCCTACTACCTCTTCTTCTTCTCTTCCAAAGATAGTGGAAAGTGAACCTCTGACTCACAATGGACCTACGACTCCAATGCCCCCTCCTCCTGTGGCAATGAGTCAAGTTACCAAGGCAACAAAGGACAAGGAACTTCCTATTGATAATGGAAGTGCCACACACGTCCTACCTTCGGTAGTCCAACCTCAAGTTGTCCAGAAACCCAAGTCTAATCCAGGAGTTGTTTTTGAACCACCTGTAGTGTAACACCCCAACCTGACAAGGGTAGAAGTGTCACATTCTGGTGTCATATCAGAACATACAAATAAAATTTTACAAGCGAAAGCATTTTAAAATAAATTACCAAGTCATATAACGGTTGACTTACAAAGAAAATACAAAATCGAATATGTCCAAAACGGAAATAAAATCTGAAAACAATAACTCTTCAAATTAAATCCAAAATGATAAAGGAAAACTAGGGTTGGTCCACTCAGATAATCCAACTCTCAGCCCATCAAAGCCCATCTTCAACCTAAAAAAAAAACCTGCCGCAGGAAAAGAAATGCGGCTGAGCTTAAAAAGCCCAGTGAACAGATATAACAAAGCGAAAGCTAAACGAAATCAGAGATGCGAAATGAAACAAAGGAAACGGATAACAAAGTAGCAGCGAAATGAGAACCATGAGTCAAATGAGGATCCTGCATAACACAATTATACAGATACCAAAGTACATAACAAGGAGAACGAAACCAAGCAAAACATCAAGACAAGAATATAAGCACATATAACCCAGGCATACAAGTACTGAAACATAAGCAAGCATAGCAGACACAATATTCACACCACATATACAGCATACAATCAATTCAGAAAAACCATAAGCCATACAAGTCAAAGAGAAAACTAAGGCAAGCGGAAGCAATTAATTAGTAAGTGAGCATGGCAATCACACAGGACATAAACCCTTAGTTGAAAACATAGCCAGTATCATAACAATGGAAGTACTAATAGCAGTCAAAACATGGCAGTCACACGTAACAAGTAGGAAATACAGTAAGAGCAATATAATTAAATGAACTAGGCATAGCAAGGCAATTAAACAAATTAACAAGCCAGACGGCACAAGCTGAACCATTTACCAAATCAAAACATAGCATAAACCGAAATGCAAACATGGCAGGTCAACAACAAGTAGATAAGAATACAACGGATAGTCATAGTCCACGAGATCAACTGAACGTAGTACACATAATAAACAGACAAAACTATCGATTACACACTAGCATGATCACCAGTCAATACAGAGGGTCACATAATAGTGAGATCACATATCATCAGTTAGAAACAGGTAACTCAGATAACCGCATATTAACCACATCATAGCAGGATAATCAATGGTCACATAAAACATGAATAGTATCATCAAATTCAATAAACATATAATAACCCGGTACGTGAATGGAACGATATTCTGAAGTAATGGAATGAGAGTGTAACAGATCAAAGCAATGGAACATATATATCTTGGTAGTAGAGTGAGTCATATAAGGGTATTGGGTAACGAACAAGTAACGTAGCATATGGTGCGTTGGGGAATACAAAAGGCACAATATGGGTATATCAAAGGTGTAAGGGTTGTCAGAAATCTATCCCGAGCCAACAAAACAAACCATATCAATAGTGGCAATAGCAGCCAAGTAACCAATAGTAACCATTGTATTCGGAGGGGTGACCTCGAAATACCAAACCAATATGAGGGGAGACCTCAGTAACCAGTGGAGTAGCTAGCTCCCAAAATGTGAGGGGGTGTATTGCACACACGCACCACATCACCAAAACAATATATCAATATCAATACAATACAAATCTAGGATGCATCCATACGCCCCCTGCAAAACAAATAGTGGCCATACAATACATCTGAAGCGCGCATAATCAATACAAAATGGGGACGGTGTGGAACATCACTCAACCACACTAAAGTCATGCCATTGGTGCATCAATGACACGAACATGGAACCCCCATGCCTAGTTAATGGCTCGGGTATCAACTGACAGGTCAAAGTGTACAATATAGAGTTCAATCAATATCAAAGGTCCAATATTAGCAGTTCACAATTCAAATCAAATAGTCCAATATCAATGGTTCAATTATCAAGGTTCAATAGTAAGAGATCAATATCAAAGGATCAATAGCAAAGGGTCAAATAGCAAAGGTTCAATATCAATAGTTCAATAGCAGAGCAAAGGTTCAATATCAAATTGGCAAGAGATCAAAGATGTAAAGAGATCATGAGAAACCTTATGAGAAAGGTCAGAATATCTGTACCTTAGCAATGAAGGCAAATGGGAATGTGAGCACGAAGAAATAACGTCACGTCTTCTTCAACGAATCTACACGAATTACGGTTCGTATAATATTTATTAGCTCATTTAAGTCATAACGGATTTATTTGCTTATATGAATCGTATTAATATTTTTAGAGTTATTAAGCGTATTCTCATTTTAGTAACAAACCGAAACAAATACTTTAGGGTAATAATTATTAATTAGCCAAACTTACGGGTCTATTGCTACAAGTAATTTAACTTCAAAACTTAATAATATCATTATGATAGTTTAAGGTTGTAATTTGCCAATTCATAAAATCCAAGGTTTGCATGTGCCAATCTCCCAAAGATGAAGGTTTAAAGTTAAAATAACCTTAAGTACTTAACATTCTTTCATTTTAGTATGCACGTAATATTTTAGATTCAAAAGTTTCATTTCACAATTCATGTTCTTCAGTCGAACTTGCTATACAAACTTGCTATACACTTTCACCCTTGCTCGTGGTTCAAGAAACTCCGAACTACGACTTAATGAACATACATTATGACTCACCCCGACTCAAATATCCCGACATGCTTTCAAAACACAAAATGACTCAACCATTTATTCCGCGATCGCCCTTAAACATACACCCAACATGCTCATAACACATCTCCTTTAGAAGTAGTTTTCACACAGAATCCTTGTTAACTCATTTGGTAGCAACTAGACACTATTAGTGAGACACATGCGAAACATATTACAAAATTACAATACTCAATATGTAGATAGGTCGACTCACAGCTCACACACCATTTACTCTCAATTTATGATCAACAGTAATTTCAATTAGCAATCATACGTACACCAAAACTTGTCCCCAATATCAGTATATGCATGAATATATCTAATTCCAGGTTTCATAATTTGTTACATGTTTAATAAGTGGCTCGTATTCTTGAAAAATCGACACAAACATTAACATCAAAATACGAGACATGACACATGCAATATAGAGACCGCACGTACTCGACACACATGGTTACAAATAGTATTCGAGTTTGTTAATTATGCTTCTTCACTCATCGACTCAACGCACAAGCACAGAAGTCATGCTCAACCCTCCATTTACCATACTTGCTTAGTTTTTTTCTATTGACATATTTATTGTCATATTTGTAAACAAATTTTTGATATAAAGGTCCCATGCAAAACGTTTTCTTCATATATTATACGTGATATAGAGTATTACCGAAGACGATTTCGAGCTCTTCATTATTTGCTTAAGCATGATTTTTAATGACAATTTAGCGTTTCTCTCTCTTTTTTTTTTTTAAATTCCTGTTAGACCTGGTCTACATCGAGTGAAGAGAAAACAAATAAAAGGTCGAACCTGGTCGACTTGGTGAGGAAAGAAACTGATCGGAGAGACAAGCTTACGACCCGTATCACACTATCAAACATTCACGATATCACCCTCTTGGTCACCCACTTCTTGTACTCTTTTCTTCTTTCTTGGCAGCCAAAAATAAAGGACGAATAGTGTTTTTCTTTGGGTGTTGTTTGGCATAAAAGAGATGGCAAAACATGTAGGCTATTATGGGAAATACTGTGTATTATGATTTGCATGAAATCTTTTTATATTATGAAAAGATCCTTTTTGTATTCTTATCCCTTTTTCCACATGAAAAGAAATGGGAGGGACGAATATTATGGGTGATATGCGTTTTCTTGAGCCGAAAATCAGGGGGGGACCAAATCAATTTGAAGACCAAAACAATTCTCTTCCATATTTAATTAGTTACATCTTAATTTTAATGTCTAGCATATCAATAATGTAGTTCATGTAACTTGTATTGTGTTGTATTTATTTTGTGACATAATGTAAGTTTTATTATCATGTCTTACACTATTTTTTTTATATAAGCTAAACATGTAACGTATTTAACGAGCTTGATCTATTAAGCTGAGGGCAAAATAGTCATTTAATGCGTTTACGATTTTTCGGGTTTTACAACTCTTCCCCTCTAAAAGAAAATTTTCGTCCTCGAAAATTGAAGTCGCAGATGTACACAGAGACGTACTGGCTTAAGGCAGGCGTAGCAATCCATAGTTTCACACAGATCATAACGATTTCGGTTCCAAAGCGTATCGAAACTTATACGTAACAGATGCCGGTGAGAATCTCGCAAAGAGGTACAGAATTCCAAACGAACATGAGGAGTGACAAATAAAGGATACAAGTCATATTCCATTCACATACCAACACTAGGCATTTCCAAAACGTCGTACGATTCCAATAAGTTCAAATTATATGATCTCGGTATTATCACGTTGATCAGGCGTCATAATACTTGCATCACATAACAAGTCCTCATTGTCATCATATTCTGTCCCGGTCATGACAAACCATAAAATCAATATCACAACAAAACATAACATACAGATAGCAAGCATCAAACCAAAGCAGACCAGATCCACATACATACATCATATGACACATCAAAACAACTTACCATACCACAAGGAGAGAATGCCACCAACTAGCTCGAACGGTTCCTCATGACTCATTATTGATGATCCAAAAGAAAAGCTGAGATATTACCAAAATGCTAAATGATAAAACTTCATGATTCAAACCGAGTTCTAAACGAATCAAAGGAAAGCAATGCCTATCAAAATCACATAGCAAAATATCAAACCGCCACAAACGCATGACAAACAAATCAGAGTAACACAGGTCGCGCCCAATCATGTGAAGTAGATGAATCTCCTCAGCCACCAGTTGAATCTTGTCTCCGTCTTTGCATCTTTGGTTGATCCGTCCAGCTCCCTCCAGCAGCATCTTGATGTCTTCGACAACATCACGATCGGGTGCAGCTTCTGCTTCACGAACCTCTCCAGAAATTGTTGCAGCAATGCAGGGTCGGCACAATCATCTTCGGCTCTTCGAGTAGTCTCCATATAACGATCGACAAACGGATGTGCGAAGACAAAGTAAACAAAATCAAATGCGAAGAGAAGAAGGCTAAATCAGTGAAGACAAAAGATTTACTAAGTCAAATCTGAACGACAATCAAAAGTAATCGGGAGAGATCAGTACAGACGAAAGCCTAATGTCTACCCAGTCCTCACAGGTCAATCCTAAGGTCAACAAGACGAAACCTTAGCTCTGATACCATAATTGTAACACCCCAACCTGACAAGGGTAGAAGTGTCACATTCTGGTGTCATATCAGAACATACAAATAAAATTTTACAAGCGAAAGCATTTTAAAATAAATTACCAAGTCATATAACGGTTGACTTACAAAGAAAATACAAAATCGAATATGTCCAAAACGGAAATAAAATCTGAAAACAATAACTCTTCAAATTAAATCCAAAATGATAAAGGAAAACTAGGGTTGGTCCACTCAGATAATCCAACTCTCAGCCCATCAAAGCCCATCTTCAACCTAAAAAAAAACCTGCCGCAGGAAAAGAAATGCGGCTGAGCTTAAAAAGCCCAGTGAACAGATATAACAAAGCGAAAGCTAAACGAAATCAGAGATGCGAAATGAAACAAAGGAAACGGATAACAAAGTAGCAGCGAAATGAGAACCATGAGTCAAATGAGGATCCTGCATAACACAATTATACAGATACCAAAGTACATAACAAGGAGAACGAAACCAAGCAAAACATCAAGACAAGCATATAAGCACATATAACCCAGGCATACAAGTACTGAAACATAAGCAAGCATAGCAGACACAATATTCACACCACATATACAGCATACAATCAATTCAGAAAAACCATAAGCCATACAAGTCAAAGAGAAAACTAAGGCAAGCGGAAGCAATTAATTAGTAAGTGAGCATGGCAATCACACAGGACATAAACCCTTAGTTGAAAACATAGCCAGTATCATAACAATGGAAGTACTAATAGCAGTCAAAACATGGCAGTCACACGTAACAAGTAGGAAATACAGTAAGAGCAATATAATTAAATGAACTAGGCATAGCAAGGCAATTAAACAAATTAACAAGCCAGACGGCACAAGCTGAACCATTTACCAAATCAAAACATAGCATAAACCGAAATGCAAACATGGCAGGTCAACAACAAGTAGATAAGAATACAACGGATAGTCATAGTCCACGAGATCAACTGAACGTAGTACACATAATAAACAGACAAAACTATCGATTACACACTAGCATGATCACCAGTCAATACAGAGGGTCACATAATAGTGAGATCACATATCATCAGTTAGAAACAGGTAACTCAGATAACCGCATATTAACCACATCATAGCAGGATAATCAATGGTCACATAAAACATGAATAGTATCATCAAATTCAATAAACATATAATAACCCGGTACGTGAATGGAACGATATTCTGAAGTAATGGAATGAGAGTGTAACAGATCAAAGCAATGGAACATATATATCTTGGTAGTAGAGTGAGTCATATAAGGGTATTGGGTAACGAACAAGTAACGTAGCATATGGTGCGTTGGGGAATACAAAAGGCACAATATGGGTATATCAAAGGTGTAAGGGTTGTCAGAAATCTATCCCGAGCCAACAAAACAAACCATATCAATAGTGGCAATAGCAGCCAAGTAACCAATAGTAACCATTGTATTCGGAGGGGTGACCTCGAAATACCAAACCAATATGAGGGGAGACCTCAGTAACCAGTGGAGTAGCTAGCTCCCAAAATGTGAGGGGGTGTATTGCACACACGCACCACATCACCAAAACAATATATCAATATCAATACAATACAAATCTAGGATGCATCCATACGCCCCCTGCAAAACAAATAGTGGCCATACAATACATCTGAAGCGCGCATAATCAATACAAAATGGGGACGGTGTGGAACATCACTCAACCACACTAAAGTCATGCCATTGGTGCATCAATGACACGGACATGGAACCCCCATGCCTAGTTAATGGCTCGGGTATCAACTGACAGGTCAAAGTGTACAATATAGAGTTCAATCAATATCAAAGGTCCAATATTAGCAGTTCACAATTCAAATCAAATAGTCCAATATCAATGGTTCAATTATCAAGGTTCAATAGTAAGAGATCAATATCAAAGGATCAATAGCAAAGGGTCAAATAGCAAAGGTTCAATATCAATAGTTCAATAGCAGAGCAAAGGTTCAATATCAAATTGGCAAGAGATCAAAGATGTAAAGAGATCATGAGAAACCTTATGAGAAAGGTCAGAATATCTGTACCTTAGCAATGAAGGCAAATGGGAATGTGAGCACGAAGAAATAACGTCACGTCTTCTTCAACGAATCTACACGAATTACGGTTCGTATAATATTTATTAGCTCATTTAAGTCATAACGGATTTATTTGCTTATATGAATCGTATTGATATTTTTAGAGTTATTAAGCGTATTCTCATTTTAGTAACAAACCGAAACAAATACTTTAGGGTAATAATTATTAATTAGCCAAACTTACGGGTCTATTGCTACAAGTAATTTAACTTCAAAACTTAATAATATCATTATGATAGTTTAAGGTTGTAATTTGCCAATTCATAAAATCCAAGGTTTGCATTTGCCAATCTCCCAAAGATGAAGGTTTAAAGTTAAAATAACCTTAAGTACTTAACATTCTTTCATTTTAGTATGCACGTAATATTTTAGATTCAAAAGTTTCATTTCACAATTCATGTTCTTCAGTCGAACTTGCTATACAAACTTGCTATACACTTTCACCCTTGCTCGTGGTTCAAGAAACTCCGAACTACGACTTAATGAACATACATTATGACTCACCCCCGACTCAAATATCCCGACATGCTTTCAAAACACAAAATGACTCAACCATTTATTCCGCGATCGCCCTTAAACATACACCCAACATGCTCATAACACATCTCCTTTAGAAGTAGTTTTCACACAGAATCCTTGTTAACTCATTTGGTAGCAACTAGACACTATTAGTGAGACACATGCGAAACATATTACAAAATTACAATACTCAATATGTAGATAGGTCGACTCACAGCTCACACACCATTTACTCTCAATTTATGATCAACAGTAATTTCAATTAGCAATCATACGTACACCAAAACTTGTCCCCAATATCAGTATATGCATGAATATATCTAATTCCAGGTTTCATAATTTGTTACATGTTTAATAAGTGACTCGTATTCTTGAAAAATCGACACAAACATTAACATCAAAATACGAGACATGACACATGCAATATAGAGACCGCACGTACTCGACACACATGGTTACAAATAGTATTCGAGTTTGTTAATTATGCTTCTTCACTCATCGACTCAACGCACAAGCACAGAAGTCATGCTCAACCCTCCATTTACCATACTTGCTTAGTTTTTTTCTATTGACATATTTATTGTCATATTTGTAAACAAATTTTTGATATAAAGGTCCCATGCAAAACGTTTTCTTCATATATTATACGTGATATAGAGTATTACCGAAGACGATTTCGAGCTCTTCATTATTTGCTTAAGCATGATTTTTAATGACAATTTAGCGTTTCTCTCTCTTTTTTTTTTTTAATTCCTGTTAGACCTGGTCTACATCGAGTGAAGAGAAAACAAATAAAAGGTCGAACCTGGTCGACTTGGTGAGGAAAGAAACTGATCGGAGAGACAAGCTTACGACCCGTATCACACTATCAAACATTCACGATATCACCCTCTTGGTCACCCACTTCTTGTACTCTTTTCTTCTTTCTTGGCAGCCAAAAATAAAGGACGAATAGTGTTTTTCTTTGGGTGTTGTTTGGCATAAAAGAGATGGCAAAACATGTAGGCTATTATGGGAAATACTGTGTATTATGATTTGCATGAAATCTTTTTATATTATGAAAAGATCCTTTTTGTATTCTTATCCCTTTTTCCACATGAAAAGAAATGGGAGGGACGAATATTATGGGTGATATGCGTTTTCTTGAGCCGAAAATCAGGGGGGGACCAAATCAATTTGAAGACCAAAACAATTCTCTTCCATATTTAATTAGTTACATCTTAATTTTAATGTCTAGCATATCAATAATGTAGTTCATGTAACTTGTATTTTGTTGTATTTATTTTGTGACATAATGTAAGTTTTATTATCATGTCTTACACTATTTTTTTTATATAAGCTAAACATGTAACGTATTTAACGAGCTTGATCTATTAAGCTGAGGGCAAAATAGTCATTTAATGCGTTTACGATTTTTCGGGTTTTACATGTAGCTCCCGTTGAAAATATCAAATCCAAATCTTCTATTCCATATCCATCACGTTTGAATGAGCAAAAGCTCCGTGAAAAAGCTAGTCATCAAATGGACAAATTTTTCCAAATTTTCCAAGAATTACACTTTGACATAAGCTTTGCGGATGCTATCATGCTGATGCCCAAGTTTGCATCTACTCTCAAACACATGTTAAGCAACAAGGAAAAGCTGTTTGAAATGGCTAAAACTCCTCTTAACGAGAACTGCTCTGCAGTTATTCTGAAAAAGCTTCCAGAAAAGCTTGGAGATCCTGGGAAATTTCTCTTACCTTGTTTATTCCCAGGAATGGTTGAATGCTTTGCCCTAGCCGATCTTGGTGCAAGCATTAATCTTATGCCATATTCAGTATGGAAGAAACTTTCTCTTCCGGAACTCACTCCTACATGCATGACTCTCGAGCTTGCAGATCGTACAATATCCCGTCCTCTTGGCATTGCCGAGGACGTATTTGTGAAAGTAGGAAAGTTCCATTTCCCAGCTGACTTCGTGGTTGTTGATTTTGATGCCGATCATCGGGTTCCTCTCATTGTTGGTCGAGGATTCCTGAGAACGGGCCGTGCTCTCATAGATGTATTTGAGCAAGAAATTACATTACGTGTTGGTAATGAAGCTGTCACTTTTAACCTTGATCAGACTTCGAGGTACTCCGCAAATTATGATTCTGAATCGGTTAACCGAATAGATATCATTGATGTTGCTTCTGAAGAGTACTCGCAAGAAGTTCTTGGTTATGATCATAATTCTTCGAGTGATAATCTCACTCATTCATCTCAACCCATCATCGCCAATTCTACTCCTTCTTTCACCCCATTTGAGGAAAGTGACTTCATCTTAGAAGAGATTGAAGCCTACTTATCCAGTGATTCTGTACCATGGGAAATTGATCACGCTCCCATCGACATTGAGGGGGACATACTTCTCATTGAGAAGTTACTTAATGATGATCCATCATCATCATCACTCCCTTCCGTCGAACTTCATAACAAGGAAATCAAGTCAGTTGAGAAAACTGAAGAATTTCCTGAGGTTGAGCTTAAGGACTTACCACCTCATCTCGAGTATGCATTTCTTGAAGGTGATGATAAATTACCAGTCATTATTGCTAGAGATTTGAGTAAAGATGAAAAAGCTGCTCTCATTAAAATCTTGAAGTCACACAAGCAAGCAATTGCTTGGAAACTCTCCGACATCAAGGGTATCAACCCTGAGTTTTGTACTCATAAAATCTTGATGGAGGATGACTTCAAGCCAGCAGTTCAACATCAGAGAAGAGTAAATCCAAAAATCCATGATGTTATCAAACAAGAGGTTATCAAACTTCTTGATGCAGGATTGATTTACCCAATCTCAGATAGTCCTTGGGTTAGCCCAATTCATTGTGTTCCGAAAAAGGGTGGCATAACTGTTATCACAAATGAAGATAACGAGTTAATTCCAACTCGGCTGGTTACGGGATGGCGTGTTTGCATCGACTATCGTAAGTTGAATGACGCCACTCGTAAAGACCATTTTCCTCTACCCTTTATGGACCAGATGCTTGAGAGATTAGCAGGGAATGAATACTATTGTTTCCTTGATGGTTTCTCGGGGTACTTTCAGATTCCCATTGATCCAAAGGATCAAGATAAAACCACATTCACCTGCCCATACGGAACTTTTGCCTATAGACGTATGCCTTTTGGCTTATGTAATGCTCCTGGCACGTTCCAACGATGTATGATGGCCATTTTCCACGACATGATCGGGGAAACAATGGAGGTGTTTATGGATGACTTCTCGGTCATTGGGGATTCGTTTCAATCATGTCTCTCCCATTTAGATAAAATGCTTCAAAGGTGTGAAGACACCAATCTTTGTCTAAACTGGGAGAAAAGCCACTTTATGGTCAAAGAAGGCATAGTCCTTGGCCATAAGATTTCAAAGAACGGGATTGAGGTAGATAGAGCAAAAGTCGATGTTATTGCTAAATTACCTCATCCTACTACCGTTAAAGGTATTAGGAGTTTTTTAGGTCATGCCGGTTTCTATCGTAGATTCATTCAAGATTTTTCCAAAATCGCCCGGCCAATGACCCATCTTCTTGAAAAGGATGCTCCTTTTATCTTTTCACCCGAGTGCATCGTAGCTTTTGAAACATTGAAGAAAAAGCTTACTGAAGCACCCATTCTCGTTGCTCCCGACTGGGATTTACCTTTTGAGCTAATGTGCGATGCTAGTGATTTTGCTATCGGCGCAGTCTTAGGGCAACGAAGAAACAAGCATTTTCAGCCAATTCACTACGCAAGTAAGACTATGACTGAAGCTCAGACTCATTACACCACCACAGAAAAAGAGTTATTAGCTGTGGTGTATGCATTTGAGAAATTTCGGCCATACTTAATCTTGACAAAATGTGTAGTGTATACGGATCACTCGGCTCTCAAATATCTCTTTGCAAAATAAGATGCAAAGCCGAGATTGCTCCGTTGGGTTCTCCTCCTCCAAGAATTTGATATCATCATACGTGATAAAAAAGGAGCTGAGAACCTGGCTGCTGATCATCTGTCCAGATTAGAAAACCCTCACCAAGATGTTTTCGAGAAAAAGGATATAAATGAAACATTTCCTCTCGAGACACTCAATGCGGTTTCTTTTCGTGGAAACTCTTCTACCCCATGGTTTGCGGACTTTGCAAATTACCATGCGGGTAACTTCATTGTGAAAGGGATGTCAACCCAGCAGAAGAACAAATTCTTCAAGGATGTTAAACACTATTTCTGGGACGACCCTTTCTTATTCAAAATCTGTGCGGATCAAGTCATCCGACGGTGTGTTTATGGACAAGAAGCTCTTGATATTATCAAAGCTTGTCATGCTGGACCCACCGGGGGCCATCATAGTCCAAACTACACTGCCAAAAAGGTGTTTGATTCCGGGTTCTATTGGCCCACAATCTATAAAGATGCCCACGATTTTGTCAAAACTTGTGACGCTTGTCAGCGTCATGGAAATATATCTCAAAGGAATGAAATGCCACAAAATGCCATTCAAGTTTGTGAGATATTTGACATCTGGGGCATAGATTTTATGGGGCCATTTCCATCTTCTCGTGGTAACAAGTACATACTCGTGGCTGTTGACTATTTGTCGAAATGGGTTGAAGCAAAAGCTTTACCTACAAATGATGCCCGAGTAGTTGTGAAATTTTTGAAAGCTCTCTTTGCCAGATTTGGAACTCCTCGTGCAATAATCAGTGATCGTGGTACACATTTTTGTAATGACCAATTTGATCGTGTCATGCAAAAGTATGGTGTTACCCACCGTCTATCTACTGCATACCACCCCCAAACAAGTGGGCAGGTGGAAGTTTCAAATCGTGGTATTAAAAGAATACTTGAAAGGACAGTAGGTGAAAATCGTGCATCCTGGTCGGATAAACTGGATGACGCACTCTGGGCTTTTCGTACAGCTTACAAAACACCAATTGGGTGTACTCCATACAAGCTAGTGTACGGAAAAGCATGTCATCTTCCGATTGAACTAGAGCACAAGGCTTACTGGGCCTTAAAACATGCAAACTTCGATATACAGACAGCCGGTGATCACAGAAAAGTTCAAATGAATGAACTAAATGAACTTCGTGATCAAGCTTATGAGAACTCTTTGATCTACAAACAAAAGACAAAGAAGATTCATGACTCCAAGATCAAGAACCGCGTTTTCAACGTTGGTGATCGAGTCCTTCTTTTCAACTCTAGATTGAAGATTTTCTCGGGAAAGCTTAAGTCCCGCTGGTCTGGTCCATTTACTATCACTAAGGTTTATCCTTATGGCACCATTGAGTTATCTCAGCCTGATGGTCCTAATTTTAAAGTAAATGGTCATCGATTAAAGCATTACTTTGGAGAGGACATTCCCCCAGTGGTTGTCCCGGATTTGCAAACATTCCCCATGAACCAATGAATGCGGGGATCGAGTCAAGCTAGTGACTCGGGAATCAAAAATAGTAGCACACATCATATGGATTTTCATCCATATTTCTGTCTTCTTATCCCCTTTCTACCACCCTAGTGTGGGGGAGTCTCCCCACACTGTTGTATATTCTCATTTCTTCTAAAAAAAAAAAAAAAAAAAAAAGAATGTGTATATATCAAAAACAAAATAATGGCCGTAGTATTTCCCTTTTATGTTCTTTGTTTCGGCATAACCGCCGGTACTTTGAATATTGAGGGCAATATTCATTTCTAAGTGTGGGGGGGGGGGGAATTCTCACGAATTTCATGTAATTATTTCACCCAATTCCCCCGTTTTTGGCAAAAAAATTTTTTTTTGGAGTAAGTGTTTTTCACTTACTCAGCAAATGGTAATCAGTCCGCCATGTCTAACCCACATAAGGATTGGATAATCCAGGAGCAAACGGCTCTTGGTAAAGATATCTCAAATCCGTTTATGGCTTGCAATTTGCCTAAAATTGTATGGTGTTCAACTCACCATATCTTTAAACTAGTGAAAAGTTGGCTAGCCCGCAAGTTTATGGCTTGTGGTAAAGGCAGTTGAAAATCCATAATTGGTAATCGGCTCACCAAAGATAATATTGATAATTTATCTAAGAGTTGGCTAGTACAGAAGGGTACGGCTTCTGGTAAAGACAAACCAAATCCGTTGAAAGCTGGTGGTTTGCTCAAAATCACATGGTTATCGGTGTACCATGGTTCTTACTTGAACTGAAACATTTGGCTACTCCAGAAGTAATGGCTTTTGGTAAAGAGATTAAAATCCATTATGTTTTCTCAAATCATTGCTAGGGACTAGCAATATCTTAGTGTGGGGGATTGATGAGTGTCTAAATACTCATCATTTTTATACTGTTAGAATGCCAAAAACATCTGAAAACACTCAGAAATGCTTCAAAATGATAAAATTATCACAAACAAGTGTTTTATATGTTTTAAATGCAAAAACATCAAAATCTGGTGAAAAACGTATCAAGTTTGCATAATTGGCAGTTTTAGTCCCCCAAGTTACAAAAGTTGTCAAAATCAGTCCCTGGTAATTCAAAAACTTGCAAAATATCATTTTAGGTCCATGAGATTCAAAAGTTGTCAAAATAAACCATTTAAAGTTTAAAAATCATAAATTGACAACTTTAGTCCCTGAACTTTGGAAAAATGTCAAAAATAGTCCTTGGTTAAATTAAAAAGTGAAAATTATCAAGTTTTAACCTTGTTATATTTATAAATGACAAAAATGGCCCTTATGATAAACTTTGGAGAAAATTACAATATTGGTCCTTATAGTTTCTAAATTGACAATTTTGGTCCCTGGATTTGTAAAAATGGAAATTTTCAACAATGGTCCTTGTACTATTCTTACTTGGCAGGTTTTACCCTTGTGATAAAGTTTGGATACTTGTAAAAATCAGACCTTCAACTTTCAAAGAATTGCAAGATTGGTCCTTGTTGTTAACATAAGCCAAACGGATCCAATATAACAACCCAAGCCCAAATCCAGTCCAAACAGTACCCGGCCCAATATTTAAAAACGGTTAAACCGCGCTCACTGTTCACCTTCTTCACCCACCCTTGTAACTCAAAACCAGAGGTGGTTTTCTCACCTCCACCTCACCATTTCCACCTCATCCACCATTTCCAGCTCACCCCCTCCTCTCATTAGCCCACCTTGCATTTAATGCATCCCCACCATTGAACCTTTACTGTTTATCTCACAATATCTGTTTTCTCTAAAAAATCAACCTAAACCCATGCCTACTTCACAAATTGTCTCCTACACCTCACATAACACTCCAAACTTCTTTAATTGGTTTGAAACTGTCTCAAGCTACCTTATCTCAATTTTGGCGCCAAAAGCAAGTTTAATGGCTAAGATGTGTTTGACTGTTTCAATGGTTGAGATTGTTGGTGGGATGTGATCAGAAGCTTGTGGAGTATCTCAAAAAGCTATAAAGAGAGAGGAAGAGGCAATGGAAGAATCTATCTAGTGTAATTTTACTTTTTAATGTCGTTTAAACTTAACTTTTAATTCAAGTGTATCTTAAAGCTTTTTAATCTTGTATTTCATGTTTCCAGTGTAACATAAACCTTTTGATATCATCAATTTCAGTTTCAAGCTATATCTCAAGTTATGCAATTTTCTTCTTATTCAAAAATCTCAAATATGTTGAACTGTTGTTAGAAGTTGTTACTTTGGACTGAGTAAGTCATATAAGCTCCTAAGAAAGCTTATTGAAGCTTTTAGAAACTTTAAAATATAGTTTAGAAGTAAAAACAGAAAATTACCAAAAATACTAAAAAATTCAGTGAAATTCAAAAATCACAGGATTGATGTTCAAGAAGGCTGGAGCAGGATAAATAGTGGATGGTCTTGGGTGTAGTGCTTATTGGTAAGCTATAGGATATGTTACTTGGTCCTAGTTCTCAGTTTGTGAACTCAAGTCATTTGTAAGCAGTTTGATCATTTTGGCATTTCAATATTACAGTTGTTCTTTAACTTAAATTCCTGTTTGTTTACGTTTATTGGTCATATTTAATCACAACTAATCAATAAAATAGATAGGTTGTTCTTTTAAATCTGTATTTAGAAAAGAATCTCATCTTGACAGTTTTATTAGCATAGTTGTAATTTCTCTGTTCTAAGTGGTTATTGCTGTCATTTAATGTTTCTTTAGTCCTAATAATTAATATTATAAAGTTTGTTATAAGTATAATGTTTTGAATCTGTGATTCTCTTTGAAAAAGTTCCAAGACAGTATCATATAGGTGTGTTTGGTTAAGCTGTATTAACTGAGTTCTAGTCTAGTACAGTGGTATTCTCTTCTTGGTTCATGCTTGTTAAGTCCTTTTGGACTCATACCTGTCTTAGTCTGCACCTACAATACACCTAAAGTCAAAATTCCTTAAATTTCTCTTTAACTCTTTAACTGTTGAGATCTTAACACATCAAACTTTTGTTTTGTGTTCAAAAGTCATCAACAAAGCTTGCATAGGTTTCATTTCAACCATTTACATCAATCTAAGTAATTAAAATCAGTGGCAAAGTTCAAGAAAGTCAAAGTTAGAAATCTGTCAAAAGTCAAGATACTTGAAAAAATGGTTTTGAGCCCAACTGGGTAGATTTATCACAGACTCATATTTGGATCAAAACAAGTCAAACTTTGGGTTTTGTAACTTTTCTTGGTCTAGTTTCTTATAAGCATTTTTTCAGATTTTTGTTAATTTTTCTAAAGCTTCAAATAAGCTCATCAAAAAGCACTTATGTGCCCTGCTCCAAAGCTTGTTCAGAACTGAGATTTTCCAAGCTTTTTGCTAAGCTTGTACTGAGCTCATAAGAGTTTCTCAGGATCTGATTTTTGGTTCTAAGACAGTTAACCTGGTCCTTTTCAAGTTCCAAGTTTTAAATTTGCATTTGCAGCTTATTTGATAAGCCTGCAAGAGCTTATCATTTTGTCCCATAAAACTCAGCATTCACTGAGTTTTACTCAGTGAATTCTCAGGTTTTGAAATAGCTTCTCACAAGCTCATTTTAGCTTGTTTTGATTTCATCTTTTGTTTCTAGGTAGCCAACCAGGTCTTTTACAAGTTTCATTAATTGCTTTTCAGCTTTAGCTTATTTTGTGTTCTGTGCAATAGCTTAAAGTAGTATACCAAAATCTGTTTTGCTTATCAAGCTCAAACCTCAAATCTGTGTTAACTTATAATCCAGAGGTTCAAGCTTGTTTTTTTTTTGGTTGCAATAGAGTTCTTTTAGCTTAATATAGCTTCTGTGAAGGTTTGGTAGTCTTTGGTCAACAATTGGCTTTTTCAAGTGCTTAATAATAAGCAGTTACAACTGCAGTTGCTAATTTCTCCAAACAAGCTCATGTTTTTCTATTTTTCTTAGATTCAGTAGATTAAAATAGACTTTTCCTGAAATTTTCATTATTTTTCATAACTGTTTGCTATTTTTCTAAATTAAAAACAGTTTTTAGGTATTTTTAAATAGCTTTTAATACAAATAAATTATAAAAAGTCCAAAAAAAAGATTTTTCAATTTCCTTAGGTTAAGATAAATATAAAAGTAATAAAAAGTATTTTTCCATAATTTTCTTAGTTTAAAAAGTATTTTTTAGCATTTTAATTAGTTTTAAATAGTTTTAAATTAATAATAAATACATAATAAGTCTTAAAAATATATTTTTAGTTTTAAAATAAGTTTTATCATATTTTAGATTTTTCTAAGTTATAATTTAATTTTTCTAGGTTAATTTTGTATTTTCTTGTATTTTAGTGCAATTTAAATACTTAATAAATAGTTTTTAATTAATAATAATTAAATAAATAGTTGTAAAAATAATTTTCTTTTTCTAATAATTTTCTTTTATTATTAGGATTGTTAAAATATCATTTTCATATTTGTAGCTCTTTTATTTCTTTAAAACTCATTTTTTATTTTGTACGTAGACGTAATTTTATTTTAAACGTAAGTTTTAAGTTTTAGGTTTTAAACGTTCATCGCCTTTAAAAATAGTGATAGCGTTTATTTAATAGATTTTATCTTTTATTTCTTTTAATTTGCATTTAAGTCGCTGTAATTTGTAAATCTTTTCTTTAGGTATAATTTTCCATCAATACCCTTATTGATCACTATCCTTAGTGATTATTCGACATCTGAAGTGTTTTTACACCAATTCATCCTCCGTGGGACTTAACGACCCAGGAATTCCCTATATTCCTCTGATCTTTAATTGCATTAGTGTTTGAGCAGTTTTTAGTCTGTTAGACTTGACTGTTTTGGACGCAATCAATTATTAACATCAAGTTGAAAAAGAGGCCATTTGTTTTTTACAGCTAAGGCAATAAGACATCTAACAGTAGACATTTTCACAACAGGAGAAAAAGTTTCATCATAGTCTATTCCTTCTCTTTGGTTATAGCCTTTAACAACTAATCTAGCCTTGTATCTATCAACTTCACCATTGGCTTTATATTTGATTTTAAAGATCCATCTGTAACCAATAGGAGTTCTATTAGGAGGTAGATCAGTTATATCCCAAGCATGGTTTTCATTTAAGGCCTCAATTTCAGAGTTCATAGCATCAACCCAATTACTATCAAGGATAGCTTCTTCATAACAGGTAGGTTCAATACTTTTATTAAGACTAGAAGCAAAGCAGTAATTTTCTTTGTTAAGATTAGAGTAATTAACAACCTTTTCAACACCATATTTGACTTTTCCTTCTACAATAAAGTCATTAAGATTACTGGGGAACTTAGAAACTCTGGTTGACCTTCTAACAGTAGTGGCTGGAAAGCCTCTTTCTTGTTCAGCAGAATCAGGTGATGTATCAGCAGAATCAGAGGATGCATCAGCAGGATGTGATTCATGTGATATGGTGCCCTCATGGTGTGTATTAATATGTTTAAAAATCAATCTTGAGTCCTTAAAATCAATCTTGAGGCCATGATGATCCATACATGAAACTAGTTTTACTTTGGTGATTTCATGGTTCATAAAGAAGCTATACAAGGAAGTTAGGAGCTGAAGTTAAAGGATAAATACAAGAGTCTTCTAAGGTTTAAAAATCAAGTTGGTTAAGTTTTGGAAGCAATGGTTAAAGAGTACAAGTGATTAGGAGTTTGTTAGTGTCCTTGTTCTTGTTAAAATTCACCACCAAACCTTGTAAGATTATGCTTATGTTCTTCCTATTATTTCAATATGGTTGTAATAGCTAGATGTATATCTGATGTATTTATATGATATATGTATAAGTATGTATGTATTTGATGTTGTACACAAGCTTTAAAACATGAAAATCAACTTAAACAAGTCCTAGGTAACTTTTTGAAAACTGAAAATCTAAACAGTCCCTTTGAACGAATTTTATAAAAAGATAAGTGAATCATGAAACTTAGGAAATATAATAGGGTGGTAGAGCTATGTCTTTTGGTCGTTTTGCCCCTTGGCTCACCTTGTAACTCATCCGTATGAGTAAATTAGAGCCAAAATGATAAAAGGTGTTGAAAACTGACCAATAGATTTAATTGGACTAAACGGGACGGTTCTGGTCTTTTCTGGAACACGTCGGGCTTTTATGAAATGTAGCTAAGTCATAAACTTAAATGTAGGAAAAAGCCTCGCGTCCTAAAGTGTTGTAGAACTCAAAATATGACCTTTACCGCAGGACTGTTGAGTGCTGTCCAAATTTCTGTAATGAAACGCAAGTATAAACTAGAAACTTTAATCATATTATGATGTAATTAAGGTTATAAAGTCACTAGAAATCATGTATACATTTAAATACAATTCCAATGACATAAGAAACAATTCATGACCTTTTAGGTGTTGGTAACAATGTAGACGTAAAGTAACTCTTAAACCGAAACGTGACGAAAAAAAATATAAATTTTGACATATAAGTTATATTAGAAAAATGTTATGAAATGACTATACATGTAAAGACAAAAATATATATTTGAGAAAATAGAAACAATGTCATAATCCTTTATGACCAAAAACCATATATATTTTCCTAACCAAAATAACTTAATAGAAACTTAACGTTATCGAATAAATATAAATTAGAACCACTTGACCACGTTTACTTGCAAATCGTAGTGGTAAGACCCACTACCGATAACTAGACTTGTTTTATCTTACGATAAAGACTTGACATAATTGATAACGGAATAGCGGACTTTTAAAAGTATTTTAAACTTGAACCTTAGAGATACCTAAAAATAGGGATTTGTTAATATTTTAAAAACTTGATTCTTGACACATATTTAAATTTATAAATGTGTACAATATCTAAATACTATAAATACTTATATATACGTTTATTTCGTAAACTCTCGTCGTATATAATAACCTAAGACGCATATTATATCTTTAGGTTATCACTAAAGCTCGCGATCTCTCGATATGTCTTATATCACTGTACACTACTGCTGATCACTACGGTGAGTTCATAGCCCCACTTTTTATTACTTAATTGTTTTTTCAAACCCTTGGGGGAGATACATGCTTTATTTTTAAACCGAACACATTGCTTTGAAACTGTGTGCTTATCTGAATGTATTATGTGCACTAAGTACCACTATTGCCAAACTTAAGTCCCTATTATCATGAACCATTAATCACTTGCGGGTGAACGCGAATAATGTGGATAGATCTATGGGGATTGACGAATCCCGTTTGTTTGACCAAGTCCGGTAAACAAACGCACTCTATTTGAAGAACCATAGGTTTATTGGCAAATTACCTATTAGGGCAACTGTTTGACCAATGACCTGGCAAACTATTATATCAATTTCTATTGACAAGCTGTTAACATTTTCGGTGTCATGAGCTTAGTGCAATAATATCTGTTTTGTTTTCAAAACCTTGGTGTGAGTCTAATTAACTCACACTACCAACATAATGTGTTCAACCATCAAACAAACTCTATGAATTTCACTCAACCTTTGTGTTGACAGTTTTAAGCATGTATTTCAGGTCCATAATGTCGGAAGCTGGCACGGAAGGGCAAGATCAAGAAGGCTATATATATAAATAATTTATCATTCACAAAACATCAAAAACTTTATATTGATGTGTTTTGTAATCAATGGAACCAACTGGGACCTATTTTGTAAACTCTGATATATTTGAATGATAAAGCCTTTTTAAAACGACTCTTTTAGAGATCGTTTTCTATTATTATGACTGTTGTGCCATCAAGTAACACCCAGTTTGAATTCCGCTGCGTATCACGAAGTTAGGGGTGTTACAGATTGGTATCAGAGACACAATTATAGAAAAACGGGTCTAATCGAGACTTAAACTATAACTACTTTTTCAAACAAAAACATTTTATAGCCTTCCGTTCTTCGTGCCTTCCATCCTTCAGACGATTATGTGACTTTTAGGCCTTTTAAGCTATACAAACATACTAGTATATTGATATATACACTTGACATAATTTCAATCATAAACAAAGTACTCAACATATCTGCGTATGCCTATTTTGAGGCATTACGGCACAATCATATTTTCCCAATTTCCCAATCATGCATCTACTCATGCATTTTAGGATTACAAAACTTCCTCCAAGACATTGTAACTGACTACAATGGTCTTTCCTACTTCCCAGACATTATGAGATACAATGTTCTCATTCATTTTTCAAGACACTATGAGATACAGTGGTCTCTATTACATTATCAGACACTGTAAATCCTACAGTGGTCTCTATTACATTCTCAGACACTGTAAATCCTACAGTAGTCTCATTTATTTCTCAAGACATTGTGGGTTACAAAATGGTCTCTCTATCATTTCTCAAGACATTGTGGGTTACACAATGGTCTCTCCATCTTTTCTCAAGACATTGTGGGTTACACAATGATCTCTCCATCCTTTCTCAAGACATTGTGAGCTACACAATGATCTCTACATCATTTCTTATACATTGTGAGTTGCACAATGGTCTCTATTATTCCCTAGACATTGTGAGTTGCACAATGGTCTCAACTACTCCTCAGATATTGTAAGTTATACAATAGTCTCAAAAAAATTATCTTATAAACATTATATGATATTGTTTTACATGAAACCCGTCACAGTCTATCAATTTCCCTAATGGAAATACAAGAAATGGGATTTCTAAAAGATAAACTGACTCATCATCCACAAAAGCTGAAGTTCAGCAACTTTCTCTACATTCATAAAAATTCTCTTTTGAAACCTTCATTATTAAAGGTTCGTGATTCTAGCCAAGTATGGTCTATTTTAGAATTACTTAAAACTTTCTTTTCACACGTATCTACCCATATTATCTTCTATGCAATGGAATGTGAAAACATAGGTTACAAGTCTTTTATAGCCAGGACTTGCAACTAGATGGTTTGATATCGCCTTTGCTTAGTGGACAATTTCTCAAAAGCTATGGACATTCACAAGTATACCTAATTTAGGTATTTGAAAAATTTATCGAACCTCGGCTAAATATAGTCTAGTCACCTATATTTAACCTAGGGATAGTGGAACATAGTCTGACTAACTATGTTCGACTTAAAATTTTCAAATACTGGGAATAGTTATACAAGTGTTATATTCAGGTTGATTTCCTTCTTAAACTCGATAAACCACCAGAATTCATTAAAAGGATCTAGAGACACGATAGTGTCTTACCACTCAGCAAAATCTTAACATCTTATTTATACTACCTAATTTCATTCTTGAAATTTTCATACATGAGATAATCCGAACTACTATATTGGAATAGTCATCCAATCTTCTCGTCATTTCTTAGAAGTACTAGCCTGTTTAGGTTTCAAGGATATCATTCCGCCATAATCTTTTACAATCCACTTTTGATTTTAAAACAAACTTGACATCTCTACCTAAGAATAATGGTAAACTTACACTACACTATTCTAATCGTCAACATATCAAGTCAGTACGTAAAACTTCACTGTACCACGTTTCTTTCAAACACTAGTAGACAGAAACACTATAGCCTTCATCCAGAAACCACCTAAGACATGATCAACTTTGGAAATGGTTTGGATAGCCACTTGCCACTAGCAAGACTTTCCTACAACAATTATCACATCATTATAAACTATCTCACATCAACAACATCTTACACCTTTGATTAACAACAGTTACCCTAACAACAACAAAACTATTCCATTTTGAGGCACTATATAGACGAATGTGTTAATTAACCATTTGCTGAACTAAGGTGTCAGAGATCACCCACGAAACAACTAAGGAAACCTTACAAATACAAATTAGGCTCCATGTCGTACACTATCACCAAAAACTCCATGTTAGAAATAAAGGTTTTATTGATAGCCTCGATATAATAAGGTATGATTCGTTTTGAGAATCGGGAAAAGCCAAACTTGAGGTATATTGGACTCTATAAAATTTTAACAAAACCCTTTAAGTGATTAACTTAAGCCACAACCAAAAACATAAAATGGTACATAACACATTCTATGACCAGAAACATAAGAACGCAAAGATTAGAATCCGGCGCATATAATCATATTTTCCTAGACACTTCAACATCATATAACACCCATTGAATTCCGGGACGGAATTCCCATTAAGGTGGTGAGACTGTAACAACGCGCATTTTTCAAGAATTTACTATTCACTTTCACTATTCATCCCGTAAAATTTTATTTTACATTCTCGTAAGATAAATTATTTTAGTAATGATCTGAGAGTTTGACAATCGTTAGATCATTTTCGCAAAAGTTATTAAGAAAACATCGTCTTAAAGTTACATTTTGGTCGGAACACCATTTCAACATCCCGCGCATAACAAAAACCAACTCTGACAATTTTCCTCACGTCAGATTAATTTTTAGATCACTCATAATCAATTAGAGAATTTTTAAGATTTCATTTAAATGTTACCAAATAAACCCTGAGCCGTACGAGACTAAACTTACGTTTTAAACAATTCTCCTATAAACCCACGACTTATTTTAGATTATAAAATTGAGTATATTGATTAGTTTTAACGTTTTTATAAACTCTACAATTTTATGTTATCCGGTTTTAAGCTTTGTGATTTAAGAATTTAATGTTAGTAATCATCAGAATCAAACTATAACATCAAATTACTAAATTGTTAATATAGCCACAAGATGAACATAATTTCTACTTTCTTTCTTATTGTGCCACGTTTAAAACCTATGTCTCATAATTGAGGATAGTAGTATATCTAAATTAATATTTATGTGTTTCAAAAGTCTTACTAATCTACTAAATATCTAGAAACTAAACTCAAGACCAAATTGTCTTCTTCTTTTTTAGTGACTCACGCCAACACAACAATATAATATGTTTAAAAATCAATCTTGAGTCCTTAAAATCAATCTTGAGGCCATGATGATCCATACATGAAACTAGTTTTACTTTGGTGATTTCTTGGTTCATAAAGAAGCTATACAAGGAAGTTAGGAGCTGAAGTTAAAGGATAAATACAAGAGTCTTCTAAGGTTTAAAAATCAAGTTGGTTAAGTTTTGGAAGCAATGGTTAAAGAGTACAAGTGATTAGGAGTTTGTTAGTGTCCTTGTTCTTGTTAAAATTCACCACCAAACCTTGTAAGATTATGCTTATGTTCTTCCTATTATTTCAATATGGTTGTAATAGCTAGATGTATATCTGATGTATTTATATGATATATGTATAAGTATGTATGTATTTGATGTTGTACACAAGCTTTAAAACATGAAAATCAACTTAAACAAGTCTTAGGTAACTTTTTGAAAACTGAAAATCTAAACAGTCCCTTTTAACGAATTTTATAAAAAGATAAGTGAATCATGAAACTTAGGGAATATAATAGGGTTGTAGAGCTATGTCTTTTGGTCGTTTTTCCCCTTGGCTCACCCTGTAACTCATCCGTATGAGTAAATTAGAGCCAAAATGGTAAAAGGTGTTGAAAACTGACCAATAGATTTAATTGGACTAAACGGGACGGTTCTGGTCATTTCTGGAACACGTCGGGCTTTTATGAAATGTAGCTAAGTCATAAACTTAAACGTAGGAAAAAGCCTCGCATCCTAAAGTGTTGTAGAACTCAAAATATGACCTTTACAGCAGGACTGTTGAGTGCTGTCCAAATTTCTGTAATGAAACGCAAGTATAAACTAGAAACTTTAATCATATTATGATGTAATTAAGGTTATAAAGTCACTAGAAATCATGTATACATTTAAATACAATTCCAATGACATAAGAAACAATTCATGACCTTTTAGGTGTTGGTGACAATGTAGACGTAAAGTAACTCTTAAACCGAAATGTGACGAAAAAAAAATATAAATTTTGACATATAAGTTATATTAGAAAAATGTTATGAAATGACTATACATGTAAAGACAAAAATATATATTTGAGAAAATATAAACAATGTCATAATCCTTTATGACCAAAAACCATATATATTTTCCTAACCAAAATAACTTAATAGAAACTTAACGTTATCGAATAAATATAAATTAGAACCACTTGACCACGTTTACTTGCAAACCGTAGTGGTAGGACCCACTACCGAGAACTAGACTTGTTTTATCTTACGATAAAGACTTGACATAATTGATAACGGAATAGCGGACTTTTAAAAGTATTTTAAACTTGAACCTTAGAGATACCTACAAATAGGGATTTGTTAATATTTTAAAAACTTGATTCTTGACACATATTTAAATTTATAAATGTGTACAATATCTAAATACTATAAATACTTATATATACGTTTATTTCGTAAACTCTCGTCGTATATAATAACCTAAGACGCATATTATATCTTTAGGTTATCACTAAAGCTCGCGATCTCTCGATATGTCTTATATCACTGTACACTACTGCTGATCACTACGGTGAGTTCGTAGCCCCACTTTTTATTACTTAATTGTTTTTTCAAACCCTTGGGGGAGATACATGCTTTATTTTTAAACCGAACACATTGCTTTGAAACTGTGTGCTTATCTGAATGTATTATGTGCACTAAGTACCACTATTGCCAAACTTAAGTCCCTATTATCATGAACCATTAATCACTTGCGGGTGAGCGCGAATAATGTGGATAGATCTATCGGGATTGACGAATCCCGTTTGTTTGACCAAGTCCGGTAAACAAACGCACTCTATTTGAAGAACCATAGGTTTATTGGCAAATTACCTATTAGGGCAACTGTTTGACCAATGACCTGGCAAACTATTATATCAATTTCTATTGACAAGCTGTTAACGTTTTCGGTGTCATGAGCTTAGTGCAATAATATCTGTTTTGTTTTCAAAACCTTGGTGTGAGTCTAATTAACTCACACTACCAACATAATGTGTTCAACCATCAAACAAACTCTATGAATTTCACTCAATCTTTGTGTTGACAGTTTTAAGCATGTATTTCAGGTCCATAATGTCGGAAGCTGGCACGGAAGGGCAAGATCAAGAAGGTTATATATATAAATAATTTATCATTCACAAAACATCAAAAACTTTATATTGATGTGTTTTGTAATCAATGGAACCAACTGGGACCTATTTTGTAAACTCTGATATATTTGAATGATAAAGCCTTTTTAAAAGGACTCTTTTAGAGATCGTTTTCTATTATTATGACTGTTGTGCCATCAAGTAACACCCAGTTTGAATTCCGTTGCGTATCACGAAGTTGGGGGTGTTACACTTTTGAGGTAACCCTTTCTCAAAATCAATAAGCAATGCGTGTAGTTCAGTAACTGTCTTCCCTACACAGTGCATATTGAAATTTCTGAAAAAACCATTAAAATCCTTGTTAAGGGATCGATTAATCAGATTCACAGCCATGTCATCATCATAAGTTTTGCCAAGTGCTTTGAGCTAGTTCATGTAACCTTTCATTTCCAGCACATGAGCACTCACGGGTTTACCCTCTCCCTGCCTACAGCTGTGTAACGCGTCGGTCAAGTCATAAATCTCGACGGCAGCTGGTTTCTCAAACATAGTTCGAAGTTCATTGAGCATATTATATGGGAAATGATGTTCGAACTGCTTTTGAAGAGAAGATTCCATCGTTCCCAACATAAGACAAGCCACATCGTTATGACGCTTATACTCAAGTTGCCAAGCGTCCTTTTCAGCTTGAGTAGCTGTAGGACCAGTTGGTTCAGCAGGACAAGGTTCATAAATGTATTTCAACCGGTCAGCAACTCTACAGACAATTCTCAAAGAGCGGTGCCAATCATTGAAATTCTTAGAGCCAGTCAACTTTTCTCGATAAAAAAAGGTTTTGAACGCAGAAGTTAGAGCAGTGTTAGTGTTATCGGTGTTTTGAGCCATTTCTACAGAAAAAAGTTCAAGTATTAGTATTTTCGATAATACACTTTTCAAGAAAATAAATATACCCAACGGTAATATAAACATATAACCATATAATTTTCTCGAAAACTAGGATCCAAACTATCATATGTTCATTACATCAGTTGATCTGCTAGTAACGAAAATACATAATAAGGTAATCTGTCGAACATTAATTGGCAAACAATTTCCAACTCCTAGATCATTATGGGATTTATATTTTCCAACGCTATTGTAAATATAAACATGTTTCATCCCATCTTATGCCATTGAGTCCAGGTCTCACTTCCTACTCAACTTAAGTGTCTAACTTAAAGAACTGCAAATATGTCCATGTAAGGTCTGACTTTACATAGAGATTTACCTCTCCATCACAATCTAGCCAAGTACTGTCATGACATAAATTGCAACTTCAAGTGTTCCTTTTAATTAGATGGCATATTCTTAATTTAAAAGGGTACTAGTTTTGATTTTATGTGGTCAAATCAAATATGTACAAAGATGTCACGCATTCATCTTGTAGCATAATTTTAATAAAAAACTTTTTATTACCAATTCATAAAGATCAAATTATCAAAGTTTTGATTGAGGTATTGGGTTCACCAATCAAGGAATTTAGTGTTAATTATAATCCATTATACCGTACTTTTGCATAAGTGTAAACACTTAGTGTTTCGGATAATTACCACCGAAGTGGCGCATGGAATTAAAACTAATTTGCCCTTAAGATGAGCTTGTACGTTTTATGGCTTACTAAGTAGCTCCATTAGAACTTACAGAGGGCAGAGGACCAGGTAAGCGCAAAAGCATAACCTTAGACATCCTTTCAGTGTGACTGTGCGCACTTCTTAAATAACCCCTTTATAGTTCATTCTAATGGGTGAGCCGTTCAGTCATTGTACCAAAGTCACCAATCAATTAAAATATTGAAAACTTAACTCTTCCAAAACAGTTAAATTTCGCCATTGTTTAGTCCGTATTATTTTCTATTCAAAATTACCCTTTGCTTAAAATTGTCAAACATAATAAACAAACAAGTAACAAATAAAAAATAAACTACTAAAAAACAATGCGCACATAATAAACAATTTATACGTGTAAACAAGTAGCCACATGCAACTTATTCGATAAAACCCTATTAATAATCAATATCTAGGTTAAATTAATGTATATATTAATTTAGGGTTTTCACTCCAACATTAGAAAGTGAGCCACATACATCGATGAATCGATTGCGTAATCCCTTAATTAAATTATACCAAATTGCACATAATTGATTCATTAATATATATATAATTGGTGTAACACCCCAACCCGACAAGGGTAGAAGTGTCACATTCTGGTGTTATATCAGAACATACAGTTAAAAACGGAAGTCTTAAGAATAAAGTATCAAGTCATTTAAACAATGACTTACAAGGAAATTTACATAATCCAAAATGTTTAAAATAAAATGAGATCACCAAACAAAAGCCCGACAAAATAAAACCAAATGATAAGGTAACTAGGGTTGGTCCACTCAAATAATCCAACTCTCAGCCCATCAAAGCACATCTTCAAACCTAAAACCTGCCGCAGGAAAAGAAATGCGGCTGAGCTTAAAAAGCCCAGTGAACAGATATAACAAAGCGAAAGCTAAATAAAATCTGAAATGAAAAATGAAACAAAGGAACGGATAACAAAGTCGCAGTGAAATGAGAGTAATGAGTCAAAGAGGATCCTGCAGAACACAATTATACAGATATCCAAAACGAACAGATAACAAGGAGAAAGAAGCAAAGCAAAGCATCGATGACATATAAACAAGCACATACAAACCAGGCATACAAAGACTGAAACATAAGCAAACATAGCAGGCATAGCATCCACACAACGTTTATGTCATACAATCAATTCAGGAAACCAAAATACATACAAGCCAACACAGATATCTACAGGAAAGCGGAAGCAATTAATTAATCAGTGAGCATGGCAATTCACACAGGTCAAAACTCTTAATTGAAGACATGATCAGTATCATAACGGTAGTCAAAATATGGCAGTCACAAGTAACAAGTAGGAATACAGTAAGAACACTATAATTAAATGAATTAAATACATAGCAGGGCAATTAAACAAGTTATCAAGCTAGACTTCATAAATTGAACCATTTACCTAATCAAACCATAGCATAAACAGAAATGCAAACATGGCAGATCAACAACAAGCAGCTAGGGACACCACGGATAGTCATAGTCCACGAGATTAATCGAACGAGGTACAAAAGATAACCAGATCAACAATCGGTTTCACACAAGCACAGTTACCAGACAAATCAAAGGATCACATAACAGTAAGATAGCATATCATCAGATGACAACTGGTAAATCTTATATCGCATACATACATATCATACAGAGTAATCAGTAGTCGTATAAACATGAAAATCATAATCAATCCAATGACATATAATAACCCGGTACGTGAATGGAACCATAGTCTGAAGTAACGGAATGAAAGTGTGACAGATCAATGTAATGGAGTATCTATATCTTGGTAAAAGTGAATCATATAAGGGTATTGAGTAATGAACAAGTAATACAGATTATGGTGCGTTGGGGAATACGGAAGGTACAATATAGGTTTATCAAAAGTGTAAAGGTTATCAGAAATCTACCCGAGCCCGGAAACATATCATATCATATCATAAGTAGCCATTGTATTCGGAGGGGTGACCTCGGAATACCATACATAATAGGAGGGGAGACCTCAGTAACAAATGGAGTAGCTAGCTCCCAGAATTGTGAAGACGCGGATTGCACCCGACATCATTCACCATATAAAGCTCCAATCAGATCAAATCCCTCGAAACATATCATATCTAGGATGCATCCATACGTCCCCCGAAACATATAGTGGCCAAATCATATACATATAGTGAGCTCATAATCATATCATAATGGGGACGGTGTGGAACATCACTCAACCACACTAAAGTCATGCCATTGGTGCATCAATGACACGGTCAGGTTACCTTCCTGACTAGGAAACATATTTGGCTCGGGTATCAAACTGACGGGTCAAAGCATAATCATATCATATCATAAGGGTTCATATCATAGTTCCTACCAAAGTTCATATCAGAATTCATATCAAGGTTCACATCAGAGTTTCATATCAAAGTTCATAATCAGAAGGTTCATATCAAAGTTTCACATAGGAGATTCAATCCAAGGGAGCATAGTAAAGTTATAGGGAAGCCTTAATAAGAAGGCTCAGAGCAAAGGATAACAGTTCCAAACAAAAATCGAAAGATGTAAACGAATCATGAGAAACCCCTACCGAAAAGGGATAGAATATCTGTACCTTAGCAACGAAATCAAAGCAAACAAGAGAGTTGCACCGGGAAGCAACGTCGTATCTCCTTCAACGTATCTACACGAATTGATATCATATATTACTTATATACTCATTTTATAAGCTTCTTATGCATGTGTAAGTGTTTTACTTATTGATATCCTTGTTTTATCTTTCCTTTTCTTAAACTCATATTTGGACTAGACTTTAGCGATTTTTATAAAATACTTACTTAGCTCAAAAGAAATCAAGTAAAATCCCAGGGGTTCCGATATGAGTTAAAAGAGTCTCCAAAAATTGGTGGGTTCTATCTCTATGCCAAATGGCCTATGGAAAATCACAAGTCCAAACCTGCCCAGAAAGTGGTCAGAAAATACACCTTAAAAGTTTACACCTATTGGACCTGTTTAGACACCTTATAAAAATTCCCAAAACTCCCAGAAATTAATTTATAACCTAAATGTAACTTCTGTAAAAGGAGAGCTCCCAATTCTTTATGGTTTGAAAATGAAAAATCAAACAATCCAACCAAATTTCAGACCCGTTTTATCAGCTTTGACACTTGATCTTGTAAAATTCAAAAATACGACTTAGACAACTCCAAATTCGACCAAACCACTTGGAAAACTTAACTAAGACATAAAATAGACTTTTCCAATAAAAACCCAGATTATTTCACTTACAAAATTCGATATATGACACACACAAATTCGACATATGATGCTGTCTAGTTTTAGGGTCCATTGAAACCATTATAATCACATGTTTTACGTATCCAAACGCACCCACTTCGATCCAAAACAGCCCCCATTCAATGTTTTTGCTCTTTTCTCTTCTAATCTTTTTGGTAACAATTTTATTATACGACTACGTTATCATTTTATGTGACAAACATATCCCATCATTTTATGTGACTTATTTTCATATTACAAGCCCTAGAAAAGCTTCATATGCCACGACTTGAATAAGAAACAAAGAGGAAAAAGACTTGAGATGATGATACGTTACCCTAGTAGCGTGTACGTGACAAAGGAACAAGAAATAAACCACCACGATCAAAACCAAGCCTTCCTTGGCTATATCAACCCACGGCCACAAACAAACACCCACGTCCAAGCTTTAATTCGAGCCAAACACGATCACAACGTCCACAAATCAATCACACACGATCACAAGCCTCCTAGGAACCTTTGTTTGTTGGATTTTCAGATGAGAATGGAGAGAAAATGAAGGTAGCCGCCACTTTGTGGAGAAGGAGAGATTAGGGTTTACTATGTGTGTTTTTGAATGAGATGGAAATGTGTAAATGAGGTTTAATGTAATTGATATGGTGATTAAAGGGGGGAGCCTATATGGCCGGCCATCAAGGGGGGGGGGACCAATTCATTTGACTTTCCAAACTTATCTTTCCAAGTGTATGTAGTATCCTTTCTAGTCTAGGTGAATTGTGTACATGTTGAAGAGTTATTTGGTACATTAGGACTTATTTATTTGTGTTCTTTTAATTCATAACATAAGTTAATTATTTTCATAATGTGTATATATTATTGATGATATAACTTGTTAAATGATGTTGACGTGTTTTCCGAGTTTGTACAATTTTAAGTTTGAGGGCAAAATTGTCATTTCACGCGTTTGAGATTTTAGGGTTTTACAATTGGAGTCTTCCCCGATTCAAGATTTATCGTAAATAAACATGTCATAACAATTAAACAATATCAAAGCAACTTATCCATGACTAACATGCATGTATAATCATGGATACATCATAACAATTATACAAATAGTCACAAGATCGCATATAAAATTCCATGACACATAACAAATTATTCACGAATTAAGCACGTAATCAATATTAATTCTAGGTTTTAATAAGGTTAGCAAACAAGTTTCAAAACCCTAAAAAATTTTATACATGTGTCGACTAAAATAAATAGGGGAACGCCCCAAAAATTAAAAAAAATCGACCATAGCATAAATTAAACATAAACCCTAGATAAACATAGCAAACAACATACAAGTATTTGTTTTATTACGCGTTTATGTAATTAATTACTCATTAAAACCAATGACTCGTGATGCCACTGTTAGAATTATATAACATGACATTCAAATAAATAACCACAAAACATCAAAGTAATCAAGCGGAAGCGTATAGGATGTATTAACGAATAATTAATTAACATAAAAGAATATGCGTACCTTTTCTTGATTCTAGCCGAACAAGAATCAAATCCACAAACTAGCAACGGATGAACCCTAATTTGATTTAAATAGGATTATGTGAATTATCCCTTACCTTTTTGTAATTCAATCCAAGATAATAACAATAATGTGTTATTACTATGTTCTTGTACACACGTAGTAACCGAATTAAAGTAATGCTAGTTTTTATAAAACAAATAACTTTGTTTGTGGAAAAAGAGTGTGTCCACACCTTAGGGTGTTCGACCGGTTTTGAGGACAAGAAACACACACAAAACAATTTTAGGGTTTAGCTTATGAGCACAAGAGATGGAAAAATAAAACCCCAAGCCTTGTTTATATACCCAAGCAAACTTGGTGAACAAGTTGGTTTTTCTTTCCTTGTTTTGTGTCCCTATGCCGATCGGTTAAGGAGTCCCCAAAGGGATTCCGGAACCGTCCCAACTTTTGCAATTTAGTCCTTTTCCATAAACATTTAACGACCGTTAGTCCATTACATTAATTACTTAACGTCCGTTAGTTATTTCGTTTAATAAATAAATAAATACAACATTTATATTTAATTATTAACTTTAAATTCTCATACGTAAAGTGTGCAATCCCATAGTCTCGAGTTCGATCCTAACTCACGTCTACTAATTTATATCCATAAAACCAACAGTTCTTAGCCAATAAGATGTCTCCCTATAGATTGTAATAGGGCATCAAAAACGTCAGTCATAAAAAGCCGATGATAGGGATTACCTCTCCTCATCCAGGAGCATACAAGCATTGTGGCATACCAGCAAAGCTTTATGGCGTTTGGATCTTTCAGCAGAATGCATATGATGTAAGTATCTTCACATTAATTGAATAGAATATGATGTAATCCAACATATTATTGTATCATTTAGAATTCATGATTTATGAGTTCTCTAATTGAGCATGTGCGTATTCCAAGTAAGCAATCTTTACTGTTTTCGAATGCCATGCTGGCCAAATCAATCGAATAGGATGGAAAACGTGGTAAGTAGACAACAAAGTTATCTTTGGATAGAGCTTTCTTGGAGTTGAAATAGACATATCCAACGAGTTATTATGCCATTACTGCTAATAGAGAAGTGGCACAAATTGCACTTAAATTGCCTTGACCATGATACTTTCCAATTATTGTATACACAAAAGGTTAGATAGATCACTTCATATAGAGCGGTTAGGTTAAAAACCGATCTAACAAAGGAAAAAAGGGAAAAAATGTAATACATAGATCGGTTGTTTATTTAATAACCGATCTATTAAATTTTGAAACTAGTTAGATCGGTTCTTAAATATGAGTATGAAAGAGTTTTTATATTAAATATCTTTATATAAAAAATCAAATTTAAATAAAAGTTACCTAATAAGGTATGAATTAATTTTTTTGAAATGAAAAATTCCCGTTAAGAGTTTTGTTTTATTATATAAATATATAAAAGATTATAGGTTTAATAAACTCAATATGCCATGTTTCATAAGTTCAATAATTTAAGTAAACATTATAAAACTTTATTAACTTAAGTGATTTTTTTAATTTTTTTTTTTTCAAATTTTAGTAACTATTTTGTATATTAACCCACACATAAAACTAAAATTATAACAAAACTATACCAAAGCAACTACAATATTTTATTATCGGTCTTATCTTGATTGTAGTTTTAAACCATTTTTAACCGTGATTTTTAAAAAATTATTTCCTTCACTTGCATAAACGTAAAAATAAAATGAAAATTTGCAAAACTGACTTCCAAAATACTCCCTCTTCAAACTTTAAACTAAAATATTTTTATTTATGTTTATAATATTTAATAAAAATTATATCAATAATAATATATTCAAAACTCAATCTATTCATATATTTTGCGCCAGAAGTGAGAAGTGCTCTATCATGAGAGGGAACACAATAATTAATTTTGTAGTATTTCGTAATACATCACATTTGATTTTTGAAATGTCATTTTTTTGTTTCTTAAGTTATGAAACCCAAAATCTTCAATAACGAATGTATTACAATATTTTGCGAAAAAATTGTAAGAAAAGCTTCAACAAAATTTAACAAAATGAACATCAAATTAAAGAGGATAAAAAATTTGATTATTGGTATAAAGTTTTTGATAAGAAACTTTATAATTTTACAAATATGTAGAATCAAAAGATGATGGTTGTATAATTTGCAATAAAGAGAATTCTGCCAAAAAAAATGACATAAATGATATTCGTATTTAGAGAGAGGACAACTTCGGGTATGTTTGGAAAAATAAATTGTGCTGGTGCTGGTACTGTTGCTTATACTGGTGCTGAAAAATATTATAAAAAGAGATTATTTTTTTATAAGCTACATGAAGTAACCTTTTATTTTCGGAAATTATGGAAGATTATTTTTTTTATAATCTCTTATAAGTTCTGACTGCCAAACAAAGATTATTTTTTAAGTAGCTTATATTTTGAAAAAATAAACATAATCTCTTCATAATCTTATGTGCCAAACATAGCCTTCATCATTTAAAAAAAAAAGTCTTATTTTAGCAATATTTCATAAAATTGAGTTAATCTGGAAATAAGTGTCATCTCGAATATAAGTTTTACAATTTTTCCGAATAAAATTATGTTTGTAAATTACATTTTTTTTTCTTTTCCAAACATTTAAAACTCACCCCTAATATAAAGGGGTATATGGAACTTTGTTTCCAGTTCCGTTTTTTATGGCCTTAATTAGGCCCGTTTGTTTTGCCAATGCATGAGTCAATAACCACTCAATAATAACGGATACATTTTTATTAATTTTTTTCTAGTGAATAATATTATTTTGTTGGTAAATGTACATTATTATAGGGGAGTGCTGCAAAACATCACTGTCACCCATCATAACTTCATAACCCTAAATTGATCTCATATCAATTCAAAATCATGGAAGAAGAAAACGAAGATAGAATAAGTTTGTTACCGGATTGCTTATTACTCGATATCATTTCTAGAATCAAAATCATTGACAAAGAAAGAGAAGAAGAGAGATTAATGTCCACAAAAGAGGTGATTAAAACAACTACACCTATCTCCAAACGATGGCGATATCTTTGGACTCGACTTCCTACTCTCGTTTTCATAGATGAGGATGTCATGAAACCCGGAGGTCATGGTTTTATTGATCTCATCAACTACTTATCGTTTATCGACGGAACCCTAACACAATGTCCTATCATTGTGAACCTTAAAAAATTCAAACTTCAAATGTTAGACGTTGGCCAGCCTATGTCGCAAGTCAATAGTTGGATACGTTATGCTATTACGCGTAATGTTCAAGAGATTGAGATTGATTTAAAGATAATGGGCAAGTTTAGCTATGACGATGAGTTATTTTTCAACAATTCATGTCTTATAAGTATGAAACTTTCACGTTGTGCATTTAATCCTCCTAATGGTCCTATTCGTTGGGATAAACTCAAGTTTTTGTGTATTGATGAAGCAGAATTAGATGAAGATTCAATAGGAGAAATATTATCCGGAAGTCCTTGTTTGGAAACTTTGGAGTTGAACCATTGTCATTTTGATGGGCTTATCCCGATGTCCTTGTTTGAAAACTTTGGAGTACTTGAACGATTGTCATGTGATATAAAAACTTACGAAAGGTTTAGCTATGGCAATGAGTTGTTTTTGGACGATTCATGTCATATCATGAGTATGAAACTTTCGCGTTGCGTATTTAATCCTCCTAATGGTGCTATTTATACGGATAAACTTATGTTTTTATGTATTGGTAATGGGAATTTAGACGAAGATTCAATTGCAAAAATATTATCCGGAAGTCCTTGTCTGGAAACTTTGGAGTTGGAAGAGTGTGATGGTTTTAGGCGGATTGATGTTACTTCAAAGAGTGTTAAGAACTTGGTGCTCTCTGGTTACGGCTATAGGCATCCTGTGGTGGATTATTATATAGATACACTAGAAATCAATGCTCCTTATATCTTGTCACTAACAATGAAAGGAAAAATGTATTTGGAGGAGTTTTTGTTGGAAAATGTGTCTTCTTTAGTGAAAGCTAACTTGAATTACCTAGGAAGCAACCATTTTGCGGAAGAACTTGAACGAGATCGAGATGATATAGAAGAAGAATTGCTCCAAGGACTTTTATTAAGCCTTGGCCATGTCAACGAGATTGCACTTGGGGATGATAATTGTTTACAGGTAATATTAAAGAATGTCTTTTTTCTATTCTTTCCACTTGGTTTTGTGTGTGTGTGTTTTGCTAAGGGGTGTGATTGCTAGTTTTAATATCCGTTTGCCCTGATTATTATTAGTTTATATTCACTGCACTGTTTTCATAGTGTTCTCTTTCCATTGGTAGGCTCTCTCCCGTTTGGAAGCTACTGGTTTCAAGTTTCGTAAAGGTTCAGATCGACGCGGTAGATATCCCCACAGCTACAGAGTTTTTTCATTAATTCATAACTGATGGCTTATTTTATAAGCAAGTTTTTTCATTAATTCGTAATGGTTCAGATCGACGTGGTAGATATTTTAATAAGCAAGTTTAGCGAGAGGAAGTTCGTAGCAGATGTTTTTGTGTGTTTATTATTGACTTGGCTAATAAAGATGTTCTGCCATAGTGAAAAATGCAATGAATTTTAAATGTTAACAGATGGCTTATTTTCTTTTACCACATTCTATAGATGGTCTTTAATTTAAGATCCGCATGTCATATCTCGCACTGTAACTGTTAAATCAGTTAGGTTACTAATATCTGCTCTCTCTAGACGTCGTGTCGTTTTTGTGGCTGAGTTAATCAGGAACAGAATGCTCACACCTGCAGTTTTTTGGCCCTGCAACTCTATGACATATGCAACTGCTGTGTAATAAGGCTGGCAAACATAACTTTTATCACAGTGGCCGTTTGAAGTTGAGTAAGTAAGGCTCTTCACTATTTCTGGTATTGTCCTATTGCTGTCAAGTGGTATTTAATGTTTTTTGTGATACATGTTATCTGCAGTGTGGATCATGCGAATCTTATGACTATACATTTCTTATGTGGTATATCTCTTTTGCATTAGATAGTTGAGGTTGTATGATACGTGTTTTAGCTCTTGTTATCGAAAACATAAAGTTATTTATATTATCATTCTAATAATACTTCACTTTAATAATAATGAAGGCAACAGATATTTATAAAATCGGGACAAAAAATTGTAAGCGGGTCAACCCAACCCGGCGTGACTATTTTACGTGTACCTAAATACGACGTTGTGTTGATCTGAAGCACATTTTTACCCAAAAGTCTTCTGACAAAAATTCTTTTGTCTTTTTAATGCAAAAAACAATAATGTGTCGTTTGGGTGAACTAATTAACTGTTTTAATGCACAATATTGTTCTTGGCCAATAAGATGCCTCTCTAATTGTACCACATCATAGGGTTGTTTATATTCATTGCACTGCTTTAATAATGTTCTCTTTCCATTCGTCGGCTCTCTCTCGTTTAGAAGCTACAGGTTTCCAGTTTCGTAAAGGTTCAGATCTACGTGGTAGTTTTCCCTACAGCTACAGAGTTTTTTCATTAATTCATAAGTGATCGAAGAATCCGTAGTTGATATTTTTATAAGCATGTTTAGCGAGGGGAAGTTTTTATAAGCAGATGTTTTTGTGTGTTAATTACTGACTTGGCTAATAAAGATGTTCTGCCTTAGTGAAGAATGCAATGCATTTTACATGTTAACAGCTTGTTGGCTTATATGGCACAGCATGTCATATATAAATTTTATATGTTAACAGCTTGTTAGCTTATATGAATTTTATAGTGTGAACGTAGATGAGCATGTCATATCTCGCATTATAATTGTTAAATCAATTCAGTTCAGATGGCACAGGTGTAAAGTTACTAAAATTTGCTTTCTTTTGATATTGTATCGTTTGTGTGGCTGGCTGAATTGATTGGGAACAGAATCCTCACATGTAAACGGATTTCTGGCCCTGCAACTCTATGTACATATGTCTAGCAAACCTAACTTTTATCACAGTGGGCGTTTGAAGTTGAGTAAGTATGGCTCAATTCACAATTTCTGGTAATGTTCTATTTCTGTCAAATAGTATTTATTGTGTTTTGTGATAAATTTTATGTGCAGTATGGATCATGCAATTCTTACGACCATACATTTATGTTGGATTAATGTGTTTTTTTGTTAGCTCTTTATATTGGATAGTTTACGTTGTATGATACGTGGAATAATACTTCACTTTAATTATAGTGAAGGCGACAGTTTGGTTTTGAATCGGGAACTAGGCATCATGTTTTTGGGAACTGGGCATCATGTTTCAAGCAACACTAGTTAATTGACGACAATACAGCTCTTGGATAAATCATCTTAAATGGATTGAGTCATTTAATGTCTGTGATAACATGTGGTTGAAGAAGCTCGGAATGACCCGGCGTGCCATCGGCTATGATAAGGAAAATGGGTGGGGCCGGCAGGTTTGGAATGTATCGGGTGTGTTGATCTGAAGCACATTTTTACCCAAAAGTCTTCTGCCAAAAATACTTTTATCTTTTTAATGCAAAAAACATTAATGTGCGTTTGGGTAGAACTGATTACCTGTTTTAATGCACAATATTGTTCTTGGCCAATAAGATGCCTCTCTATAGATTGTACTCCGTAATATTTTAGACCTAAGGGAATCAAAAACGTCATTCATAAAAAGCCGGTGATAGGGATTAGCTCTCCTATTCACAAGAGTTCTGACAACTTGTACCACATCATACCTCATCTAGGAGCATACAAGCATTGCGTTTGGATCTTTCAGCAGAATGCATATGATGTAAGTATCTTCTCATTAATTGAAGAGAATATGATGTAATGCAACATATTATTGTATCATTAGGAATTCATAATTGAGCCTGTGCGTAGTCCAAGTAAGCAATCTTTACTGTTTTCGAATGTTGGACTAATCTTGAGTCATGGCTCAAAGAGTTCATTATAGTTTAAGTGAAAGTTCAAGGGCTACATGTACTCAATGGAAGATACAAGGACCAAAAGGGTTTACTCAAAACCCTACAACTGCAAAACGGTTATATGGGAGAAACGGGACAAATCCCAATCGACATAACGGTTCAGAAGGGATACGTTCAGAAGGGATACAACGCTTCAACATGATGCTTCACATAGTATAAATAGGATTCGTTTGATCTCAGTTTAGATAACCAGATATTGTACAATACTTTAAAACCATTACTTTGATTCAATACAAATCGTTTTTGGATCAGTTATTGTTTGTTAATTTCGTTTACTTAATTTGTTCGTGTATTATAACCCCGTTGGGACAACAAATTGGCATCAGAGCTTGTTTGTGTTTGTGATACAAGATCGAAGAAGTGTAGGGGTGAAGGTTTTCTGGAAACACTGAATCAAAAACCATAGCAGCCTGCTGTTTGGTTCAGGCAGAAACAAGGAAAGGAACTCGTGTTCCTTGACGAAGGGATTAAGGGCAAACGAAAAAGAAAAGGTGCTGTTTTTTTTTCTCTGTTGGTTCGAAAACAGAAGAAACAAGAAGCCTTTTGTTGGTGTTACTGTTTTTCGAAAAAAAAAAAAACAAAAAAAGGAACGTTTTTTTGTTAACTGCTACGAAGGAAAATAAACAAAGGGAAGAGGTTGTTGTTTTTCTGGTTTCGAAAAAAAAGGGGAAGACACCAAGGAGAGTGTTTGGTTTTTTGAGTGTACGAGTTCGTTGGAACAAGTGCAGGAAGAAGGAAAAACTGCGTTGGTGTTGTTTGATGGTTCGAAAAAGAAAGGAGAAAGGGGAACACAAGTCTTGTGTTTTACTGTTTCGAGAAAAAAAACAAAAGGATTGTTTTTTATTTCTGGGTCGAAAAAAGGGAAAAAAGGAAGAGACACCAAGGGAGCGTTTGATTGATTGTACAAGGAAGAAATTTTTTTTTTTGTGTTCTACTGGTTCGGAAATAGGACAACAAATTGGAAGTTGTTCGGCGTTTTGTTTTGGGCTATTTCAAAGAAGGGCAGAAAGAAACAAAACATTGGTTTGGTGTTTTTAGTGGTTCGAAAAGGAAACAGGAGGAAGAGGAACAATTGTGGTTACTGCTTCGGAAAAGATAAACAAAGGAAAGATTTTTCTTTACTTTCGGGTTCGAACGGAATAAAAAAGGAAGAAGACACCAAGGGATGCGTTTTGGTTGTTTGTACCAGGAAAGAAAAAGGACACATTGCGGTGTTCTTGCGGGCTCCGAAAAACAACAAGGATAGAAAATGGTATCGTGGAGGAATCGCAGAATTCGGGTTTTATATTCTAAAACTAAAATCTGAATTTTATAATTTTTAGTCTTGTAAGATTAGAATTTTTTTGCTTTTGATTCCTAGTTTGAATTATAGGATTCCCCATATTCCTACTTTTAATTCCCTATTAGAATTAGGAATAGTTTTTAGGCACAATGTCAAGAGATAAAAACAAGGAAATTGTAATTCACAAGGAGGTTACATCATTTACCCAATTTCAATGTCCTATTTTAAAACCTACAAACTACACAGTATGGGCTCTGCGTATAAAAACCATACTAAGGGCAAACGGGCTTTGGGAAATAATAGAACCTAAGGGTAATGATGAACTGGATATAAAGAAAGATATGGCTACAACTACATATCTTTACCAGGCATTACCAGAGGATATGATTTTGCAAGTGGCTAGTTGTAAGAGTGCAAAAGAAATTTGGGAAGCACTACAAACTAGGCACATAGGTGTAGATAGAGTGCAAAAAGCACGACTACAAACTCTCAAAACCGAATTTGAGATGTTGAAAATGAAAGAAGATGAAAATATTGATGCTTTCTCGGCAAAGCTCAATAGTATTGTTACAAGGGCTAGTGGCTTAGGATCAACTTTTGATCAACAAACCTTAGTACGAAAACTATTATGTTCAGTACCCAGAAGGTTTATACAAATCATGGCAGCCATAGAACAATTTTCTGATCTAGAAAATACAACTTTAGATGAGACTATTGGAAGGTTAAAAGCCTTTGAGGAAAGAGTGAACCTCTTTGATGGAAGCCCTAGTGACGATCAGGATAGGTTATTGTTCACAAAACATGGCAACGAGTCGAGTCATGGGAAAGGTTTTAAGAACAGTAAACAAGGAAGAGCTAATTCGTCTCAAGACAATTGGTATGACGAAAAGGCAACAAATGTTAGAAGCAAGGATGGAGATGATCGTGATTGGAGAAAGAAAAACTCTAGAGATCAAAACCGCTTCAAGAAAGGAAAACGAGGTGTAGAATGTTATAATTGCCATGAATTTGGACATATTGCTAGAAATTTTTTCCAGAGAAGAATAAAGAAGAAGAGACAAACATTGTAGAAGAAGACAACGAACCTACATTGTTGATGGCAACTATGACTGATAAGGATGAACTAGAAAAGGCATCTTCAAAAGAAGAACCAAGGCGGAAGGGAATTATCATTAATAAGAATGAAATCCCAAATGAAAGCTTAGAAGACTTAAGGTCAGAAATTGAGACTGATTTAAAAAGTAAACTGGATTTATGGAAGTATGAAATACTTAAAGAAACAAGAACTCAAGGAAGAGTTCAGAAAGAGAGAGCGAGAGTTCGAGAAGAAGATGCACGAACGAGAAAGTTCATTTGAAAACAAGATGAAGAATGAGATGACAAGTGTAGAATGTCTAAAGAAGATTCAAGAGGCTGTCAATAGTTTAAGATTTCCAAGTAAGATAGACATGAAGACTAGAGAACTTTATGAGGTGCTGGATAGTTATTGTGAGACTGCAAAGGAGATTCCAAGATATGAACCTAAGCAAGCAATGCTAGTGAAAGCCAAGGCAGTGGAAGAAGATAGCAAGGAAGCTATGAAGACTAGGATCCCACCAGAAGGGATGGAAGTTACTGCAGGGCTAAGAAGAGGTTATGTAAAAGGCATAGACGCCAATGATGGAATAAGTGCAGCTAGAGAACGACCAGCAAAGAAGTGGAAATCAACGAAAGAGAGATGACTTGAAATGATTGAAGAATACAAAAGAAGTGAAGACATTCAAGACAAAGAGGTCAAGCAAAGAATGAGCAAAAAGACAAAGTATAAAGACAAGGACTTTCTACGAAAGACGAATCATGAAGTATGAAGGAGCTACTAAAGCATGATCAAGATTAGGGGGTGATTGTTGGACTAATCTTGAGTCATGGCTCAAAGATAGGCGTTCATTATAGTTTAAGTGGAAGTTCAAGGGCCACATGTACTCAATGGAAGATACAAGGACCAAAAGGGTTTACTCAAAACCCTACAACTGCAAAACAGTTATATGGGAGAAACGGGACAAATCCCAATCGACATAACGGTTCAGAAGGGATACGTTCAGAAGGGATACAACGCTTCAACATGATGCTTCACATAGTATAAATAAGATTCGTTTGATCTCAGTTTAGATAACCAGATATTGTACAATACTTTAAAACCATTACTTTGATTCAATACAGTTTTTGGATCAGTTATTGTTTGTTAATTTCGTTTACTTAATTTGTTCGTGTATTATAACCCCGTTGGGACAACATCGAATGCCATGCTGTACAAATCAATCGAATAGGATGGAAAACATGGTAAGCAGACAACAAAGTTATCTTTGGATAGAGCTTTCTTGGAGTTGAAATAGACATATCCAACGAGTTATTGTACTTCATATTTACACAACAATGTATCATAAAAATGACATAAGAATACTACCTTTTAGTGGAAAATCCTGAATGATTAAATCTTTTATTACAGTCAAAGTTGTGATTATTGCAGTACGCATCCCTTTCAAAACTTGTTTATGATTGTAAGACACTCTTCTGTTCTCAATCGGTTTCTTTAGCATTTGAACTATAAGTTGACTTACTGCTCCACCTGATTTTGACTTCAATACATGACCCCTTTCTCTTAAAAATTTCTTTCGGTCATCCGACAGCTCAATATGGTCACCATCGATCACTGTCCAGTTTTCGTAGTATACCACATTCGGTATCAACTGCATAAAATGAGACAAATGAGAATGTTTCAAATAAAGATGTCAATTTTGATCCAATTATTTATGCATGGGTCGAAAAGGGTTCAATTTTTTCTGTAGCGTGTCAAATGGGTGAATCCTAAAAGTTAGCTAGTAGACGATGGGCAAAATAGGCGCGAACAGGACCAAATCATCTAAAGTGATTTTTTAGACATAAAACTTCCTAATTCACATTATTCCAAAATTAACTTTTTGGTATAAAAAATGCTTGCCTTTTCTTAATCATATCAGACATACTAAATGCGCGTCAATAAGTGATCAGCATTGGCTTTGCCATGCCATCTTCACATATGGGTGACTTTTTTCTGCGGTTAGAAAACAATAGGGAAAAAGAAATTACCTTGTGGTATACTCGTAGAGATTGAACAGCGTCTAAAGGCTCCATTCCTAGAATGAAGTGGTTAAGGAAGACCTGTATAACTGTTGGTATTATGTACACCCCACCACTCCCTCCGATCACCCCAACCAGTTGATCGCCTTGTCAAAAAGAAATCGAGAGTCAACGTTCAATTTTTTTAGAACTAGCGAAGCAGTCTTTAAAACTCGAGAATAATAGAAATAAGGTAACTTATAGTAGCACCTAATATTTCATATTTCTAGTGCTTTGTACTTCTTTCGAAGACGACAACTAGTTATTGTGACTATAAGATACGAAAATTTTGTCCTAAACTTTCGGATTCGTATTTACCATGACAATGATGAAAGGAGTCATGGAAGACAATGGTCTCTTGTTTGGACTGCAAAAATTCGCAGAGGAGGGATGAAGGCCGTCGGGGGATATTTCTGTAGGTGCCGAGAAGTCACCCATTTCATTATTTAGCATAATTCCGGTCGAGGGAGATAAAATACCACCACCAAATGGGTAGTTGACACTGGTCGTCATTGAAACATCAGTTCTATCTGCATCGATTATGCAAAAATGACTCGTACCGTGATCTTCAATGTGACTCCACCTAGTAAATGCACAATCCCATAAACAGATTAATAGTTAACTAAGCAATGAATGAAATGTTGGCCCTTTCGATGGATCTATGAGATAAACTTAGTCACAATATACCAAAAACAGAAAAATAGATTGTAATCTTTGAAATACAATTGTTTTATCAAATCTGTCATCAAACTTTTTTTGTTTACATGTCTTTCTGTATATACAAAACGAAAAGGCATGAGTGAAAGGTTGTGATGGTTCGATTGAACCAATGGTTGTGTCCTTTCACAATAACTTCCATATAACTAACTATCTAACTAACTTTAACTGTCTTAACTAACTTTGTTTCAATAGATTGGGATTAACCTAATATTCACCCCCTTAATCACAATCGCTTTTTCGTAGATCTTTAACTCCAATAAGTTGCCTCATTGTTAGAAACTTGATCTTCGGTAGTACTTTTGTGAGTATGTCAGCCTTTTGATATTCTCCACTTATGAATTCAACTTGTAGATCTTCTCTTTCAACACATTCTCTTATGAAGTGGTACTTTGTATCAATATGCTTACTTCTTCCCTGAAATACGGGCTTCTTCATCATTACTATAGCAGACTTGTTATCAACCATTATTGTAACCTTTTCTTCCTCTGAGTGGGGTTAGTAGTCTCTTTAACCATAATGCTTGAGTTGTTGCTGTTGTTACTGCGATGAATTCAGATTCACATGATAATAGTGCTACAGTGGCTTGTTTTTGTGTACTCCAGCTAATTGATGATTCACCATAGTAAAATATTATTCCTGTAGTTCCTTTTCCTTCTTGAGTATTGACTCCATAACTACTATCGCTAAATCCTTGTATGTTTCCTCCATTATGTTTGTAGGTGATTCCATAGTCTTTTGTTCCTTTTACATAGCGTAGTACTTGCCTTATAGCCTTCATATGTTGCTCCTTTGGTTCTTTCGTGAAAAGACTAAGTAATCCAACATAATAACTTAAGTCAGGTCTTGTGTGGAGAAAATATCTTAAACATCCAATTAAACTTCGATATTCAGTTGAGTTGACCAATGTTCCTTCAGTGTCCTTTGTCAGTCTTGTTCCCGGATCCATAGGTATTAGTGTCTCGTTGTAGTCTATCATTCCAACTTCCTTCAGGATCTTGTTTGCATACGCGGATTGCTTTATTGATAAGTCACCCCCAGTTTGTGTAACTTCTATTCCTAGATAGTAAGCTAATAATCCTAGGTCACTCATGAATTTTTCTTCCATTTGAGCTTTAAATTTGTCGATCTCCTTCTTTGGTGTACCAGTGATGATTAGATCATCTACGTAAACTCCAATCAGTAGTATTGAATCTTTTGATGTCTTCGTGTAGATAGCTTGTTCTAGTGCGCATTTCTTGAAATCTAATGACTTCAAAGTGATGTCTAACTTTATGTTACATGCACGCAGTGCTTGTCTTAGTTCATATAGAGCTTTTATAAGTCTATAGACTTTTCCATTATCTTCTCTCTTTATAAATCCTTCGGGTTGTATAACGTACACTTCTTCTTTTAATTCTTCATGTAGAAATGCAGATTTTACGTCGAGGTGATGTACTTCACATTTATTGTTAGCAGCTTTGGCGAGTAGTAATCTGATAGTTTCCATCATTGCTACATGTGTGAATACTTCTTCAAAGTCTATGCCATGCTCTTGTATGTAGCCTTTTGATACTAATCTTGCTTTATACTTGTTTATATTTCCATTAGCATCTTTCTTGGTCTTGAATACCCATTTTAAACCAATTGCTTTATGTCATTTGGGTAGAGTGGTTAGTTCCCATGTGTTATTCCTATTTATGTTGCTTCAATCAATTTTTGATCGCTTGATGCTTCCTTGTAGTTCTTGGGTTCATCCTCAACCAGTAATGATTCCTCAGTGTTCTCGTATAAGTCGCTTAATGTTCTAAAGCCTCTTATCGGCGTGTGATCAAAGTATGAAGGTGTATTAGTGGTTGAGATTGAATCACTATTACTTTGATAGATTGATTGCGTTGAGGTATTGGGTGTAGGTTGAGAATTTACTTGTGATGAACGTGTTGATGGTGTGTGAGGTGTTTGGGAATGTAAAGGAGAGCTTGTTGTAGGTGATGCATATCCGTCATCATTATTGTTAGGAAAATCACTGTCTTTTTCACTTGGTTGAATTCATTGATCATGATTTTCATTTGTGGCTTCACTTGGGTATGTGAGGGAGAGCTTCTTGTAGGTGATGCATATCCATCATCATTATTGTTAGGAAAATCATTATCTCAATATGCAATTTACCTAATTTATTAACATACTGTTTTGCATGACATTAACATCAAAATTGGACCAACGTGACACTAAGTTTTATTTTGGCCAACATGATATGATGGCAATAGGCTAAACATTAACTTCAACAATCGACCCACATGCTAAATTGCTAATAATTCGTATCATCCAACGACAGTAAGCATTTGGCGCTAAAACAAAGTAATTCTAGAGGAGCTTGTTGTTAAGGGATAAAGATAAGCCCAAGCCCGGTTTAGGGTATTAGGGCTTCACTATTATAAATAGTGGATGATTAATAAAGATTAACCTACAGGCTTCAATGTAAATATACGGTCTTACATGGTATTAGCCACATTATTTGATCCTTAAAACCAAACCCTACTTCTGCCGTACCTACACTCTAAAAACCACAATTCATATTTGTTCCTTTTCTTCCGATGCCGATAACATTACTCAAGTAGGTGAAGACAATTTGTTTTTCCTTTTCTTCAACTCTTCAATCCTACCAATCATGCCTGTTTTCTTGTTGTTGAATTATTTGACTACCAATTGTGTGGCTTATGTGTTCCACGTATAGTTCTAAAGATTCCCTAATTAATATCGCACAATCACTACATTTCTTTTATCTGGTGAATTTTAGTATTGGTGCTATGTATGTTCCGATCTATATGGTTTGAACTAAAAAAAATGATTTAATGGTTTGTTTTTGTTTTATGTCGAATCTGGGGTATTAATTCCCGAGACGATTTTTGTTGGTGTCGAATCTAGGGTCCTTATTCCCGAGACGACTTTTGTTGGTGTAGAATCTAGGGTTCTTATTCTCGAGACGGCTTTTGTTGGTGTCGAATCTAGGGTTCTTATTCTCGAGATGACTGTTTGGGATACTTTGGTTTATCCTTCAGATACTTTGGTTATCCGTAAAAAAAAAAAAAATTAGAATAGGGGATACGTGTTATCCCATTTTACTATGATTTATTGTTTTATTTTGCTTTCTTAGTTTTCTTCTTCAGTCCGAGCTTTCGCGATTTCACCGCTCGGACTGCGGGGGAGTGTTAAGGGATAAGGATAAGCCCAAGCCCGGTTTGTGGGTTTAGAGTATTAGGGTTTCACTATTATAAATAGTTGATGATTAATAAAGATTAACCTACGGGTTTCAATGTAAATATATGTAAATGCATCTAACATGTTAATTTAATAACCAAACAAAAAGCATATAGCATATCATGTATGGCATCTTTTTCTTCATATATATTGAGCCTAAAATGCAAAATAAACTTAAAATCCTTTATGTGTTATCGGATTGAACCCGAACCTGATAACATTTGAAAAATAAATCCTATCCTGACCCTATAAGGATACCGGCTCTATCGGGTTGTAGCGATTTGTGCCCAAAATAAAAAAGATAGGCTAATTTGGCAAATTTTAAAAAAGATTTTTGCACATTTAATCCCCTGACACATCTACTTTTGCTACCCTGTCTAGAGATGAGTCTCACAGGAACAGTCATGTGACATCTAAAAATGTTAAAAATAGGTTCTGCTGCTGCAAGCAGACCTAATGTTGGTAATTCTCAAAATAATAACTGGAGTTTTAATAAAAACAATAATAATAACAACAAAAAGTTTGGTAGAGTGTCCAATTTTGTTTGTAAACACTGTCACATGACTGGTCATACCATTGATAGGTGTTTTGAGTTGGTGGGATATCCACCTGGTTTTGTTAAAAAAAAGGAGGGAATAATCAAAATAATGTTAATAATGTGTTTGATAATAAGATTGATACTAGTAAGAGTACCACTCATACTCTTACTAGTGATCAGTATCAAAGGTTAACGGCTTTACTTAGTACTACAGGTGATGTTAAGAAGGCTCATGCTAGTGTTGCAGGTACTGTTATGACTTCTAATTGTGTCATAAGTTTTTTTTTTCTTGTAGATTTTTTAATTTCAATTCCAATATAAGTACACATAGTACTTATGTTGGATGGATTATTGATTCAGGAGCTAGTCAACATATCACATATACTACAACATTTCTTTTTGATATAATGGATGTTTCTCATTTAACTTCAACTGTTGCACATCCCAATGGGACTGTTGCTTTAGTAAAACAGATTGGTGGTTTTAAGTTTGGAAATAATTTGATTCTTAAAGATGTGTTGGTGGTTCCTGATTATCATGTCTGTTGTCTGTTCATAAGTTGTCTAAAGATAATAAAGTAGTTGTTAGCTTTAATGACTATGTGTGTAAAATTCAGGATTTAACTCAAAGGTTCCTAATGGGGACTGGTAGTGAGAAAGGTGGTCTTTACTTTCTTGATGAAGGTAAGAGGGTTAATAATAGTAATATTAAGAGTTGTGTTATGTCAAATTGTATTTGGCATAACAGACTTGGACACCTCTCTGATAAAGTCTTAACTGTGTTAAAATAAAATAAAAGATATCAAGATTACCAATTCTAGTCCTTGTGAAATATGTCATAAAACTAAACAAATAAAAGAATCATTTCCTTTAAGTGAACATAGGACTAAGAATCTAGGTGATATTGTTCATCTAGATGTTTGGGGACCATATAGGGTGACCAGTATGGATGGATTTAAATACTTTCTTACTGTGGTTGATGATTACACCAGGGTTGTTTGGGTATTTTTAATGAAAAATAAAGGTGAAGTGTATGATAATATTGTGAGTTTTGTTAATCTCATTAAAAATCAATTTGAAAAAACTATAAAAGTTTTCAGAAGTGACAATGGTACAGAATTTGTAAATAAAAAACTTGAAAGTTTTTTTTATTGATAAAGGTATTCTTCATCAAACATCTTGTCCATATACACCCCAACATAATGGTGTAGTTGAAAGAAAACATAGGCATTTATTGAACACTGCTAGAGTCCTCATGTTTCAGGGGGTTACCTTTGAACATGTGGACTAAATCTATTCTAACTGCTACCTATTTGATTAACAAGTTGCCTACTGTTGTGTTATCTGGTAAAAGTCCTTTTGAAATGGTATACGAAATTGAGCCCAATCTGTCAAATTTAAGGTGCTTTGGTTGCTTATGTTTTTCAACTGTGTTGAATGAGTCTGATAAATTCAATCCTAGATCTGACAAATATGGGGATGTGAAATTTTATGAAACTGTTTTTCCTTTTAAAAACAATTCTTTTGCTAAAGAATTTTTATGATCAAAATAATGATAGCAGCCAAAGTAACCTTGAGTCTGATGAACCCTATGATGATAATAGAGGTAGTGCAGATAGCAGTAACAAATCTGTTCCTGACAATAATATTCCTAGTGTCAGCACTGTAGATGAATCTGCTTTAGATAACACTCCAGTTGTATCTGATACAGCAGAAGATGCTAAATCAGCAGGAACTGCTGATAGAAATAATGAGGATGTCTTAGGTAGTACTTCCAGTAGGAAGGACACTAAGTCTAAGAAGTATGCAACAGAATCTTTGGTTTCTGATGGTATACAGAGTATTATTGATTATGATGAGAGTTATGAGTATGAGGGTGAGGACTTAAATTTTTTTGGGAAAATGTTTGAGTCACCTAAACCAGCAGTAGGTCAAACTGCTAGAAAGGCCTAGTAGGATGACTGCTTTGCCATCTAAGTATAAAGACTTTGTGCTTGATAAAAAAAACACAAGTGTAGTATTGATAAAGTTGTCAATTATTCAAATTTAAGTATTGATAATTTTTTGTTTATAACAAGTCAAAATAAAATCCATGAGCCAACTACTTATGAAGAGGTTGTTAAAGACAGTATATGGGTAGAAGCTATGAATAAAGAAATTGAAGCTTTTAATAGAAATGGTACTTGGAAAGTTGTTGATTTACCTGATGGCAGAAAAGCCATAGGTTATAAATGGATCTTTAAAGTAAAATACAAAGCTAACGGTGAGGTAGAAAGATTTAAAGCTAGGCTAGTTGCTAAAGGGTATAATCAAAGAGAGGGAATAAATTATGAGGAAACTTCTTCACCTGTTGTGAAAATTGTCACTATTAGATGTGTTCTAAGTATTGCAATTAATAATAAGTGGCCTTTGTTTCAACTTGATATAAATAATGCTTTTTTGTATGGTGAATTAGAATAGGATGTATATATGTCTTTACCAAAAGGGTTTTTTGATAAAGATGATAAAAAAGTTTGCAAGTTAATCAAGTATTTATATGGTTAAAACAGGCTCCAAGGAAATGCGATGAAAAACTTACATATGTGCTTAAAGAAAATGAGTGTGTTCAAAGTGTTAATGATTTTTCTATGTTTGTTAAACATAAGGAAGCTATTATGCTGATTTTACTGGTGTATATGGATGATATAATCATAACAGGGAATAATGTTGATGAAACTGAAAAATTCAAAAATTTTTTGAGCTCTAAGTTTTTAATAAAAGATTCGGGTAAGCTTAAATATTTTTTGGGAATTAAGGTACTGGATATTGAAAAAGGGTTGTGTTTAACTCAAAGGAAGTATTGCACTAAGCTCTTAACAGAGTTTGGTATGTTGGGATGTAAACCCTGCAGTACCCCTATAGAAGTAAACCCATATAATAAGAAGCAGATTTCTAAGTTTGGTGATCATGAACCTTTATCTGGTATTTCTCATTATCAGAAGTTAGTAGGAAAATTGATATACTTAAATTTAACAAGGCCAGATATTTCATATGTTGTGCATTGTTTAAGTCAAGTTATGCATAACCCTATGAAGTCTCATTTGAGACTTGCTTTCAGATTGTTGAGGTATCTTAAAAGAGAACCTGGTCTTCGTATAACTTTTGAAAATAACATTGATATTGGCTTTAATATGTTTGTTGATTCTGATTGGGCCAAATGCAAAGTGACAAGAAGGTCTGTCATTGTCATTGGTTATTTTGTGTTTATGGGGTAATAACTTGATATCTTGGAAAAGTAAAAAGCAAGCTGTGGTTGCTAGGTCCTCAACTGAGGCTGAGTTTAGAGCTACGTGTAATGTTTTTTGTGAAGTTATGTGGATTGCTAAAATCTTAGCAGATATGCAGATTGATGTGAAGTTGCTTATTGATATGTGGTGTGATAATAGTTCAACTATGCAAATAGCTGTTAATCCTGTTCTTCATGAAAGAAGCAACCATTTTGAAATTGATCTCTATTTTTTAAGGGAAAAAGTTGCTTCTGGTTTTATAAAGCCAAAAAAAGTTAAGTCTGAAGATAACATTGCAGACATGTTTACCAAAGGGCTTAGTATTCGTGACCATAACAAGTTTTGCAAGTGTCTTGGTTTGTTGAATGTTTTTTCAGAACCAAAAGCTGATAAAGATGTGCAGAATAACTAAAGCTTATGGGGGAGTGCAGGATGGCTAAAGCTTATGGGGGAGTGTTAGAAATATAAACTTTATCACAAACACATGGGGCAGATTGTCTATTTCTCAAAGTATGAGTTTAAAGGTGTTCCCGCTCTTATTCTTCAAGGACTGAAGGTGCCATATTTTACATTCTGGAGGGTGCTATATGAAAGGTTCTCAGTCAAGGCTATAAAAGGAAAAAGTATTTCATTCTCACATAGATCTCTCAATTGTTCTGTGTGTTTCTGAGCGTATATCTCTCTCAGTTTCTGGTTGTTATTGTGAGTTGAGGGAAACCCTTTGTTGTCTTTGTAATCTCTCTATTTTTGTGTTCTAGTATTGTAAACGGATTTGCTATTCTTAACAATTGATTGGATAAATAAAAGAGTGAGCCAAGGGGAGGTTGGCTGGGTTTATTCTAAATCAGGTTTCTTGGTGTTTAATCTGCTTTGGTTTATAAATTTTTACAGGTAATTACAGCAGAGATGGTCTAATATACGAACAAGATGTATATAATTTGATAAAATAGAATCAACCAATGTTAAGCCTTGGAAATAGATCAAAACTCGGATGGCTGCTCACTATGGTTTTATCAAAGGTATCTCGAAAATTACTGTTAATTGTCGAAATTGTGACGGAACTAAGACATGGGCTTTGTTAGCTATGATCCAAATTATAACATATAGTTAATAGTTAATATGCAATATGATAATATGACCAAATACCATTCAAAAGGATATCTTTTGCATACTATTTCTCAAACTTCTTGATTAGAAGTTAGAACACACTACACTCAAACTAAACTCGAATAAAAAACAAGTCAACTCAATGAGTTTTTGATGAACCCGCTTATAACTCTCACGAATTTGTTCGTCTAGTGTACATAATCATCGTGGAACTCGTTAAAACGAGCCATGTTAGCTAAATAACTACAAGTGACTTATATCATAAAACATAAATTTAAATTGAAAATATAAAGTGTTCTACAAGTATACAAAAACTCACCCCTAATTTAAGGGAGTATATGGAACTTTGTTTCCAATATTAGTCCCACTTTTTATGGCCTTAATTAGGCCCGTTTCTTTTGCCAATTCATGATAAAATGTACGTTATTATAGGGGAGTCGCTGCAAAACATCACCGTCATCCATCATAACTTCATAACCCTAAATTAATCTCATTTCGATTCAAAATCATGGACGAAGAAAATGAAGATAGAATAAGTTTGTTACCGGATTGTTTATTACTCGACATCATTTCTAGAATCAAAATCATGGACAAAGGAAAAGAAGAAGAGAGATTAATGTCCACAAAAGAGGTGATTAAAACAACAACTCCTATCTCCAAACGATGGCGATATCTTTGGACTCGACTTCCTACTCTCGTTTTCATAAGAGAGGATATCACCAAAGAAGGAAGTTATTCGTCTATCGACAAAATCCTAACTCAATGTTCTACCGATGTGAACCTTAAAAAATTTAAACTTCAAACTTTAGACTTTCGCCAGCCTAGGCCGCAAGTCAATAGTTGGTTACGTTATGCTATTACGCGTAACGTTCAAGAGATTGATTTAAGGATAAAGGATGACTTTAGGTGTCAGTCTTGTGATGATGTGTTGTTTTTCAACAATTCATGTCTTCTAAGTATGAAACTTTCACATTGTGCATTTAAACCTCCTAATGATGCTATTCGTTGGAATACACTTGCATTTAATCCTCCTAATGGTGCTATTCATTGGGATAAACTTAAGTTTCTAGGTATTGACGAAGGGGAAGTCGATGAAGATTCAATTGGAAAAATATTATCTGGATGTCCTTGTTTGGAAATTTTGGAGTTTAACTACTGTTATCTTGCTGGGCATATCCCGAAGTCCTTGTTTGGAAACTTTGGAGTACTTGAACGATTGTCATGTAATATGGAAACTTATAAAAGGATTAGCTATGGTGATGAGTTGTTTTTGTACAATTCAGGTCCTCCTGTAAGTATAAAACTTTCACGCTGTGTATTTAATCAACCTAATGGTGCTATTAGTATGAATAAACTTATCTTTTTGTGTATTGAAAGTGCGGAATTAGACAAAGATTCAATTGGAACAATATTATCCGGAAGTCCTTGTTTGGAAACTTTGGTGTTGGACTGGTGTCATGGTTTAAGGCGGATTGATGTTACTTCAAAGAGTGTTAAAAACTTGGTGCTCGATAGTTACGGATATAGGAAACCTGTGGAGAATTATATAGATACACTAGAAATCAATGCTCCTTATATCTTGTCACTAAAGATAGAAGGAAAGATGTATTTGGAGAAGTTTCTGTTGGAAGATGTGTCTTCTTTAGTCAAAGCTCACTTGAATTACCTGGGAAGCCACCATTTTGCGCGCGATCTTGGACGACATCGAGATGATATAGAAGAAGAATTGCTCCGGGGACTTTTATCAAGCCTTTGTCATGTAAACGAGATTGCACTTGGGGATTATAATTGTTTACAGGTAATATTTAAGAATGTCTTTTATCTTTTCATCCCACTTGGATTTGTTTGTGTGCGTGTTTTTTTATGAAGGGGTGTGTTTGCTAGTTTTAATAATGTTCTTTTTTCATTGGTAGGCTCTCTCTCGTTTGAAAGCTACAGGTTTCCTGTTTCGTAAAGGTTCAGATCGACGTGGTATTTATCCCCGCAGCTACAAAGTTTTTTCATTAATTCATAAGTGATGAATCCGTAGTTGGATACTTGATTGTTTTAGCGAGAGGAAGTGTGTTTATTACTGATTTGGTTTAAAAATATATTTTGGCTCTTCATAATTTCTGGATTATTTTGTTTAACTGCATTTTATATAGTGTAGACGAGCATGTCATATCTTGCATTATAATTGTTAAATCAATTCAATTATTATCTTTTGATATTGTTTCGTTTGTGAGGCTGAATTGATCAGGAAGAGAATGCTCACATGTAAACAGATTCTTTACATCTGCAATTGGCTCTTCACAATTTCTGTCAAGTGGCAATTAATGTGTTTTGTGATTATACATTTCTCATGTTGGGTTTAGTCAGATTTTAGCTCTGCTTTTTTTTTTTTTTTTTTTCATCTCTTTTGCATTAGATGGTTAACGTTGTATGATACGTGTTTTCACTCTTGTTATCGAAAACATAAAGTTATTTATATTATCATTCTAATAATACTTCACTTTATAAATAATGAAGACAATAGTTACTTATAAAATCGGGACAAATAAGTGTAAAGGGTCAACCCAACCCGACGTGACTATTTTATATGCACATTTTTACCCAAAAGTCTTCAGCCAATAACACTTTGTCTTTTTAATGCAAAAAACATTAATGTGTTGTCTGGGCTGAACTAATTAACTGTTTTGATGCACAATATTGTTCTTGGCCAATAAGATGCCTCTCTATGGATTGTGATAGTTGAGTATGAACCCACTTAAGAAGCAATATTTTAGACCTAAGGGCATAAAAGATGTCATTCATAAAAAGCCGATGATAGGGATTACCTCTCCTATTCAAGAGTCTTGACAACTTGTACCACATCATACCTCATCCAGGAGCATACAAGCATTGTGGCATATCAGCAAAGATTTATTGCGTTTGGATCCTTCAGCCGAATCCATATGATGTAAGTATCTTCTCATTAATTGAAGAGAATATGATGTAATCCAACATATTATTGTATCATTAGGAATTCATGATTTATGAGTTCTCTAATTGAACCTGTGCGTAGTCCAAGTAAGCAATCTTTACTGTTTTTGAATGCCATGCTGGCCAAATCAATCGAATAGGATGGAAAACATGGTAAGCAGAGAACAAACTAAATATATGTAGACATTTCAAAGATAATTTTAAACAAACGAGTTATTATGCCATTACTGCTAATAGAGGAAGTGGCACAAAATGCACTTAAAACTGCCTTGACCATGATACTTTCCAATTATTGTACTTCATATTTACACAACAATGTATCATGAAAATGACATAAGAATACTACCTTTTAGTGGAAAATCCTTAATGATTAAATGTTTTATTACAGTCGAAGTTGTGATTATTGCAGTACGCATCCATTTCAAAACTTGTTTATGATTGTAAGACACTCTTCTGTTCTCAATCGGTTCTTTAGCGTTTGAACTATAAGTTGACTTACTGCTCCACCTGATTTTGACTGCAATACATGACCCCTTTCTCTTAAAAATTTCTTTCGGTCATCCGACAGCTCAATATGGTCACCATCGATCACTTTCCAGTTTTCGTAGTATACCACATTCGGTATCAACTGCATAAAATGAGACAAATGAGAATGTTTCAAATAAAGTTGTCAATTTTGATCCAATTATTTATGCATGGGTCGAAGAGGGTTTTATCTTTCTGTAGCGTGTCAAATGGGTGAATCCTAAAAGTTAGCTAGTAGACGATGGACAAAATAGGCGCGAACAGGACCAAATCATCTAAAGTGATTTTTTAGACATAAAACTTCCTAATTCACATTATTCCAAAATTAGCTTTTTGGTATAAAAAATGCTTGCCTTTTCTTAATCATATCAGACATACTAAATGTGCGTCAATAAGTGATCAGCGTTGGCTTTGGCCATGCCATCTTCACATATGGGTGACTTTTTTCTGCGGTTAGAAAACAATAGGGAAAAAGAAATTACCTTGCGGTATACTCGTAGAGATTGAACAGCATCTCAAGGCTCCATTCCTAGAATGAAGTGGTTAAGGAAGACCTGTATAACTGCTGGTATTATGTACGACCCACCAGTCCCTCCAATCACCCCAACCAGTTGATCGCCTTGTCAAAAAGAAATCGAGAGTCAACGTTCAATTTTTTTAGAACCAGCGAAGCAGTCTTTAAAACTCGAGAATAATAGAAATAACGTAACTTATAGTAGCACCTAATATTTCATATTTCTAGTGCTTTATACTTCTTTCAAAGACGACAACTAGTTATTGTGAATATAAGATACGAAAATTTTGTCGTAGACTTTCGGATTCGTATTTACCATGACAATGATGACAGGAGTCATGGAAGACCATGGTCTCTTGTTTGAACTGCTAAAATTGGTAGGGGAGGGAGGAAGGCTGTCGGGGGATATTTCTGTAGGTGCCAAGAAGTCTCCCATTTCATTCTTTAGCACAATTCCGGTCAAGGGAGATAAAATACCACCACCAAATGGGTAGTTGACAGTGGTCGTCATTGATACAGCATTTCTATCTCCATCGATTATGCAGAAATGACTCGTACCATGATCTTCAATCTGACTCCACCTAGTAAATGCACAATCCCATAAACAGATTAATAGTTAACTAAGCAATGAATGAAATTTTGGCCCTTTCGATGGATCTATGATCTAAACTTAGTCACAATATACCAAAAACAGAAAAATAGATTGTAATCTTTGAAATACAATTGTTTTATCAAATCTCTCATCAAACTTTGTTTGTTTACATGTCTTTCTATATATACAAAACGAAAAGGCATGAGTGAAAGGTTGTGTTGGTTCGATTGTACCAATGGTTGTGTCCTTTCACAATAACTTCCATATAACTACCTATCTAACTAACTTTAACTGTCTTAACTAACTTTGTTTCACCAGATTGGGATTACCCCAATATTCACCCCCTTAATCACAATCGCTTTGTCGTAGATCTTTTTTTTTTGGGTAAAGGGGAGTAATCCTGCACCCTGGTAAATATATTAACCAAATAAATGTTTAAGTACAATGTATATGAGTGAGATCCCATATATCAGCCCGTTACATAGGCATAGAGCTTACATAACAAGATACTTCCAATTATCTAAACAAGAAACGAAACACTACTCAAATGATAACATATGACACAACGAAATTATTTCCTAGGACCTTGAAACGTTGTGCCATACATGGCATTAAAGGCATCCAAATTCCCAGGAAGATCACGAACCTGTTTCGCATAGTCATCGAAGTCATATTCATCATACTCATCTTCATACCCTTGGCCACCACCAAATATATTAGCAGACTCATCAAATGGGTTAGCAACAACCTCATCTTCAGAATCAGACACCTCAATCTCTCCCACTTTAGAAAAAGGGTTAGCTCTCTTAGTAGAAGAGGTAGACGGAATAGGTTGACCATCATCATCCACAAGAGTAGCTTTCCCAGCAATAAGTAGTTTTTCAAGCTTACCAATTTTCTCAACTATGGGAGTAGAACCAACATCCATTGTTCCCATTGAATCACTCACAAGCGGTACATGTGATGTAGAACCAGTCTTATTTAACACATCCTCATTAACCTCCATTGTACGACCCTTATCCACATCTGCTTCCTTAGAACAACCAGTAGAATCCCCAATCATCGCCTCCTCAGTATTAGAATCAACCACAGGACTTTGAATGCCCGTGTCCTCATGCACCTCAAGTGTCCCAAAAGAGTTAGAAGTAGTAACAGGAGTACCTGTAGCATTAACAGTAGCAACGTCCGGCGTCTTCTTCTTTGGGATATAAACCTGCTTCCTAGGAGCAAATTTAGGACCCTTACCCATATTAATACCACTAGACAACTTCGGACCTTGGGGTTTGGCTTTCCGATTCTGCACCACCTTAAAACCATCATCATTCAGATCCAAGGTCGAGGTGTGAGCATCAGCATGATGCTCCTTAGGAGACTTAGGACAACAAGCATTATCATGCCCAAACACTTTACATTCCATGCAATGTGGAGGTTTCCATTCATATTCAACCTTGATACTAGCCGTCGTAAAACCACTATCATCCTTCTTAGGGATAGCCATAGTTACCACATGTTTAAGATCAGCTTCCGATGATAACTCAACAAGAGCACGAGAAAAACTAATACGACCCCATGAGTCAACGCACATGGAGCTAGTGAATGCATCTAACATGATCGGCTTACCCACCTGAGTAGCAATAAGGCTCAACCCGTCTTCCGAATATGCAAGTAATGGCACATTATGCAATTTAATCCACACAGGCACTTTGGTAACCTCACTTTTGGACAATAGCACGTCAGGAGTCCATTTAGTGAGAATGATAGGAGAATTACGAATTATCCAAGGTCCTCGTTGAAGAACATTCTCAACACCCTCTTTAGAATCAAATTTAAAGAGAAATACACCATCATCATTCTTCATAAGTTTCTTTAAACCAAACTTACCCCATGTATTGGTGACATAATTCTTGACCAACTGAAATGCAATATTCTTGCCGACAAAGAAGCCAACAAGAGTATTATCATAGCGGTTAAACACACCCTCCATAGCAGCCTTAGGAAGAACTGTATCATGATTATCAATTCGATTCTCATTCACCAATGAACGGAAGTTAACTTTCCTAGATACACGTTCCGAGTTTAACACATTAGCAAACGACCTCACTTCATTGTGTATACTATCACTCACATTAAGACCAGAAGTAGAAGCATTCTTACCATCCATCGAAGCATTAAGATCAGAAGTAACACTATGATTAGTACCATACATTTGGGATTGCATAGCCACATCAAAACTCGACAGAGGAGTATTTGCAGAGTAAACTTTAGTACCATTAATACCACTCGAGTTGTTCACATCAGAAGATGAAGCCATCTTAGCAATATCACTGTCAATTTTATTCATTGCTGCATCAAATTTCTGATGCGCATTAGCAATCAACTGCTCCACATTAGGCTGTGAGGCCGAATCAGAAGCAGGTATATCATGACTAGGGCTTGAATCAAGTGAAACCGGCTCCACTTGTCCATCAGTACCAACAAGAGGTGTACCTTTGTCGGACGCAGCAAAATAATCAGAATCCATACCACCAATAGTACCAGTAGACTGGGCAATCTGCTCCACACCCAAATTATTATCAACCAAACCAGTAACCGGCATAGGTTCCTTAAGAGACCCAAGTTGATCGGCCAAGTTGGTGGCTGGACTAGCAGCTTTCTTCGACGGACATTCCTTGTTGAAAAACCCTTTCTCCATGACACGAAACCCCACACACAATCACACAAACCCACGTAAATATGACAAACCCCAGCAGCACCATAAAACGACCAAACTAAAATAAGAGAGAAAACCCTAACAGGATGTTAGGGTTTAGGCGATAATCCCACAAAAGACTAACCAGGCTCCATGTTATGATGATACACACAATCAATAATCATGTATACACTATCCAGTGAACAAATAAAGACCAGAAAAGAAAACAAAAAATGAAACCCTAACAAACGAAGAACCCTAACTCCTAAGCGATCACAAAAATCTGAAATAATTAAGCAAATCACATAAGTAATTGCATAAGAATAACAGATTAGAGTAAAGGATTAAGAGAAAAGAGCAGAGGAGATCGTTGTTTGCAGAAGTAAGGGTTTCGGTTTTCCTTTTGGTCGCCAGAGAGAAAAGTCGACTTAGGGTTTTTTTAACTCCAATAAGTTGCCTCATTGTTAGAAACTTGATCTTCAGTAGTGCTTTTGTGAGTATGTCAGCCTTTTGATATTCTCCACTTATGAATTCAACATGTAGATCTTCTCTTTCAACACATTCTCTTATGAAGTGGTACTTTGTATCAATATGCTTACTTCTTCCATGAAATACGGGGTTCTTCATCATTACTATTGCAGACTTGTTATCAACCATTATTGTAACCTTTTCTTCCTCTGAGTGGGTAAGCTTGCTTAGTAGTGTCTTTAACCATAATGCTTGAGTTGCTGCTGCTGTTACTGCGATGAATTCAGATTTACATGATGATAGTGTTACAGTGGCTTGTTTTTGTGTACTCCAGCTAATTGGTGATTCATCATAGTAAAATATTATTCCAGTAGTTCTTTTTCTTTCTTGAGTGTTGACTCCATAACTACTGTCACTAAATCCTTGTATGTTTCCTCCATTATGTTTGTAGGTGATTCCATAGTCTTTTGTTCCTTTTACATAGCGTAGTATTTGCCTTATAGCCTTCATATCTTGCTCCTTTGGTTCTTTCATGAAAAGACTAAGTAATCCAACATAATAACTTAAGTCGGGTCTTGTGTGAAGAAAATATCTTAAATATCAAATTAAACTTCAATATTCAGTTGAGTTGACCAATGTTCCTTCAGTGTCCTTTGCCAGTCTTGTTCCTGGATCCATAGGTATTACCGTATTAGTGTCTCGTTGCAGTCTATCATTCCAACTTCCTTCAGGATCTTGTTTGCATAGGCGGATTGCTTTATTGATATGTCACCCCCAGTTTGTGTAACTTTTATTCCTAGATAGTAAGCTAATAATCCTAGGTCACTCATTTCGAATTTTTATTCCATTTGAGCTTTAAACTTGTCGATCTCCTTCTTTGGTGTACCAGTGATGATTAGATCATCTACGTAAACTCTTATAAGTAGTATTGAGTCTTTTGATGTCTTCGTGTAGATAGCTTGTTCTAGTGTGCATTTCTTGAAATCTAATGACTTCAAAGTGCTATCTAACTTAATGTTCCATGCACGCGGTGCTTGTCTTAGTCCATATAGAGCTTTTGTAAGTCTATAGACTTTTCTATTATCTTCTCCCTTTATAAATCCTTTGGGTTGTGTAACGTACACTTCTTCTTTTAATTCTCCATGTAGAAATGCAGATTTTACGTCGAGGTGATGTACTTCCCATTTATTCTTAACAAGCTATGGCGAGTAGTAATCTGATAGTTTCCATCCTTGCTACATGTGTAAATACTTCTTCAAAGTCTATGCCATACTCTTGTATGTAGCCTTTTGCTACTAATCTTGCTTTATGCTTGATTATATTTCCATTAGCATCTTTTCTGGTCTTGAATACCCATTTTAAACCAATTGCTTTATGTCCATTGGGTAGAGTGGTTAGTTCTATGTGTTGTTCCTATTTATGGAATCGAACTCGATCTTCATTGCTTCAATCCATTTTTGATCGCTTGATGCTTCCTTGTAGTTCTTGGGTTCATCCTCAACCAGTAATAATTCCTCAGAGTTCTCGTATAAGTCGCTTAATGTTCTAAAGCCTCTTATCGGCATGTGATCAAAGTATGAAGGTGTATTAGTGGTTGAGATTGAATCACTCTTACTACCTCTGTCCCATATTAATTGTCCTGTTTGGACTTTTTAAGTCTTTCTTTCTCAACTTTGACCTTAAATATTTTTGTTTGTGTTATGTAATATTTAATAAAAATTATACCATTAAAAATGACATTTAAAACTCAATATATTCGTATATTATGCATCAAGTATTGTATAATACAATTAAAAATATTTAAAGTCAAAGTTGTAAATGAAAGACCTAAAAAAAGCAAAGTGGACGGTTAATATGGGGCGGATGGAGTACTTTGATAGATTGATTGTGTTGAGGTATTGGGTGTAGGTTGAGAATTTACTTGTGATAAACTTGTTGATGGTGTGTGAGGTGTTTGGGAATGTAAGGGAGAGCTTGTTGTAGGTGATGCATATCCATCATCATTATTGTTAGGAAAATCATTGTCTTCTTCACTTGGTTGAATTCCTTGATCATGATGTTCGTTTGTGGCTTCACTTGGGAATGTGAGGGAGAGTTTGTTGTAGGTGATGCATATCCATCATCATTATTGTTAGGAAAATCATTATCTCAATATGCAATTTACCTAATTTATTAACATACTGTTTTGCATGACAATAACTTCAAAATTGGACCAACATGAAACTAAGTTTTATTTTGGCCAACATGATACGATGACAATAGGCTAAACGTTAACTTCAATGATCGACCTACATGCTAAATTGCTAATAATTCGTATCATCCAACGACAGTAAGCATTTGCCGCTAAAACAAAGTAATTCTAGAGGAGCTTGTCAATTAAATCCAAAATGCATCTAACATATTAATTTAATAACCAAACAAAAAGCATATAACATATCACGTATGACATCATTTTCTTCATATATATTGAGCCAAAAATTCAAAATAAACTTAAAGCCTTTATGTGTTATCGGATTGAACCCGAATCCGATAACATTTGAAAAATAAATCCAAACCTGACCCTATAAGGATACCGACTCTATCGGGTTGTGGCGATTTGTGCCCAAAATAGAAAAGATATGATAATTTGGCAAATTTTGTAAAAGATTTGTGCACATTTAATCCCTTTTTTTCTAAATAGGCATGTATTGCTCATTTAAAAGTTATAGAGGTATTAATGGGCACATATTTTTTTTACAATTGGAAACCATTATAAGTATTTTTAAAGAAAAACTTATTGATGTAATATATTTAATTTTTTAAATATGAATGAGATGTTCTATTTGAGGAATTTATTTCGTCGTTTTGGCTCTTTTCTAAAACGATTCGTATAACATGTGACCATTTGGCCCATGCCCGTTTAGCCCGTGCATGTTTAAGCATGTGCCTGTTCGGGCTCGTGCCCATTTAGCCTGTAGCCCGTGCCCGCCCGACTCGCCCATTTTGCTACCTCTAGGTTGACCCGGTTAACACGATAAACATAGTTGGACCCCGAATGAATCGACCAAATAAGGCTTTATCGGGTTCGGGTCGGTTTCGGATGGTATCGGCTCAACCCATTTAACACCCCTAATTGTGATGATGTATGTGACAATACTTTAGTATTTGACTAAGTTCAAAGTAATTTGCATCTGTTGGTATACGAGAAGATATCATGGTCTTGGTTCTTTTAAATTTTAAAAACCGGTTTATTTGTGTTTACTATTTTGGTACTTATTTGGATATGTGTATAACGAGTATGAAGGATATGTTTTAAGGAATTATAAGTTTTTTTTCTTCTCAAAGCTAATGACCATTGTTGGTTGAATTTGTTATTTGAGTTCTTAGTGTTTGTTTGTTCAAATTTGTGTTCTTTTAAGGTATGATTTTGAATCCTGGAATAAGCCGTAATGATGCTTAATTTCTCTGCTCTATCTGAAGAAGACATGTTCCTTTTTAAACTAAAAATAACACAATTCTTTGTGCACCTTAGCTTTGCAATGATCATCAATTAAGCTCAAGGCCAAACAATTCCAAATGTGCGTGTGTATTTGCCCGATTATGTTTTCTCACATGGCCAGCTTTATGTTACGTTGTCTAGAGGGATATCACGTAGAACTACAAAGGTATTAGTGGATCCAGTCAAATATTCGGTCAAGGAAGAGTCTACAACTCAAATATCATGTAACAAGATGTTTTACGCGACGAGTAACGTGCATTGTTACTTATTATCTCATAATTGTTGTAATGTTTTATGGAAAACTAGAAGGGTGGTTGAATAGTTTTACCAATTTAAAACTTTCTTTTAAATATTTAGATCGACTTATGTCAATCTATTTGGTTGTTTATGTTGGACGTTGATAGATAGATATATAAACGTGTAAAGAAAGATAAAGAGTAAGAAGCACATCACCACGACACAAGTATTTATAGTGGTTCGGCTACAAGGACACCTTCATTGCCCTACTCCACTCCCCGAGTCACCTACTCGAGAGTTCGTAAACACTACACCAATCTCCTTATGGCGGAGAATCCTTCACAACGTCGCTTATCCTTTTTCCGGTACAAAGCTAAATACCGAGTTCTTTCACACCAAGGCGAACCACACCTAACACAACGTCGCCTACCCTTTATACGGTGCTAGGCTAACCAACGGATTCTATCACTCCAAGGTGAACCACACCTACACAACATCGCCTACCCTTTATTAGGTACTACGCTAAACACCTAGTTCCATTACCATGGAGGAACTACTACCCATCACAACACAACACCTAATCTTAAGGAGATCTACTCCTTGTTACAACACCATCAAGGATATCAACATCCTTGGATCTAAACAAATACTATATGTATAACGATGCACCTCATCGATTATACGACATAGGCATTCTTCCCTAATGCCACTTGATTTGATTCATAGGCATCCTTCACTAATGCCTTTGACACAACGCTTGGCACCTTTCACTAATGCCTTCATCTTGACACCTTTTGCATTCTTCACTAATGCTTTGACACGGACGTTTAGCACCTTTCACTAATGCTTTCTTCTTGACTTTTTCGGCATCCTTCACTAATGCCTTCAACATCTATGGAGGTAGAAAGAACTATCAACAAGAGAACCTCAGTTGTCTTGATGATGACGAAGCATGGCAACTCATGGACTTGAGTTTGCTCGACTTCAAGAAGTGGTGATCTCGCCTTTAAGAGGAACCTAGAAGATCACACAAAAACAAAACTACAAACATAGATCTCTTGGATCTGAGGTTAGAGAGTTTTAAACTCTTGGGGAAAGTATGTTAGAAAGGAGTGAGAAACAATGAAGAAATGGCTCACTATTTATAGAGGAAAAATTCTACTATTCCCCAGATCCCACGGATCCCTTCCACAAGGGATCCGTCTAGCGTAAAGCTAGGGATCCGTGGGACGCTCTCTTTTACCCATGAGTATTTTGGTTATGGGTCATGGGTCATGGGTTGATCCATGGATCTTTAGTTAGATACAATGTATCTCTTGAGTGCAATGCACTTAGTCACTTGGGTATGGGTTGATCCATGGGATATGGATATTATCCATGTATGATATAAGCATGATGTCATGCAATGGGTTATCGGTCAATGGGTCATGGGCTTTGGGTTGTACCCAACCACATTCAATGTATTTTCCCAATGGGTTATGATACTTAAGTTTCTACCCATTTATATTACCCAATATACTACATACTAGTTATGCGTATATTTTACCCAAATATATAAACACTAGTTGTTGTACATATGTAATATTAAATTATAAAATCAGTTATACTTGTTTTAGTGTTTTATGTGAATATGTTAGAAACTATTAGTTCAAACCATTTACGTATTTTATTTGTTTCGCGAAAATAATTTTACGTTTGTTATCGACAAAACATTAGAAGATCGTAAAATATAAATTAACTTTTTTACGGCTTATTTGTATTAACAATCTCCCCCTTTTTGTTGATGACAAAACATAAAATTATTTTAAGGAAAAGCTAAAATTCGTAAAAGTTTGAATTTGTAGTTTTTACTTTCTTCTCCCCCTTTTTGTCGAAACAAAAAGAGCTTCGAAAGAAAGCAACACATTGTTTTTAAGAAAAACATGTGAAAGAAATAAAAAGAAATAGAGAGCAAGTAACGGGAAAGGATCTCGTCTTTACTCCCCCTTGACGAGTCCATCCCTATGTAAGGGCATCAAGAAAGTAATACTAATCTAGTTTGTTTGCAAGTAAGTTTGCAAAATATTTCGTCTAAGTGACGAATGTGCTCCCCTTTGATGATTGCAATTTTGCAAGGGGATGTCACGAAATGTAATCCTAATATTGCAAGTAATTTGCAATGTATTGCTTTGACATAAATCTCCCCTAGCTTTAGGATGTCAAAGTCTTCATGTGTTAATTGAATAACTACAAAACAAATGTTAGAAAACAAGTATAATTCACAATTTCCTGCAAATATGGTCCAGGTTAGTAGAAAATAGTTTTCTGTCTCATAGGTCCCACGGTTCCCTCCTAGTAGGGATCCGTCTAGGCAATTCTGAGGGATCCGTCTATCTGATGAATAAAATCAGTAAATGGTGGTATAACAAATAGTGTTATCACCAAAGTGAGATATGTAACATCAACATATACTCAGAAATATAGCAAGTAGCATGTAATTTTATTTAATAAAACTAGAGTTATGATATACATGACTCTAACAACTAAGAAAATAGACGATACATGACTAGGAATTTCTAGACCAACTAACGCTTGATGCTAGGACACCACTAAAATCTTCTAGCTCAAGTTTTGTTTAGGTTTAATCTCGTCGAAACGTTCGAGGAGATGATAGAACATGAAACGTTGGTCTTCTCGTACTTCATGTATCAAACTTTCAACATGTTGACAATGATAGCAATCTTTGTCATGGCTAGGTATTGGTGGTGGAAGAAATGAAATGGCTTGATGCGAAGGATCAAGTGAAGCGGCTTGTGGAGCTTCAAACTATGGATGGATTGGTGGAGGCGCATTTGAGAATGGCTCGACCAAGAATGATGGTGGTGGTAGAGAAGTGTCAACTTCCATATGGTCGGGTGGTTGACTTTGATTATTTCTCATAATCCAAATGGGATTATATGATGGAACGGCGAAAAGGAAGCTGGATCAAGTGTTGACTCAACACCTTGACTTTGTATCATTATTCCTCCTAATCAGGAGAATGTTGTCGGCGGAAGCGGATGAGACGGCCTAGGAGGCAAATCCTCTAAATTGTAGAGGTGTGACGATGATAGTGGAGATGTAAAAGAAATAGCTCTAGGAACCAATGGTGATGGTTTAGTGGAGATGATATGATTTGGCCTAGGAGGTATGGTGGTGTGTTAGGAATTAGAAAATTCCATAGTGAAGAGTCGGTCACCCCAAATATTATCTAGCATAGTTTAGCTCGTAGACTTGTCGTTAGTTACGTTATTTATCAGTTTACTAATTAGTTATTAGTTTAGTTTAGCGTAGTGTAACACCGTGGAGGAAGGACGAGTCTTTACCCACTGTATGCCTGATCCACAGTCCGATAGGAGGACGGTATGTTTGTAACTATAAATACCCCTTCCATCCATGGAAGGGGTGGTGCTTCTCATTCAATCTAATATTCCATACTTTTGTGTAAACCTCTAGCAAGAACACCTTCTCTCTCTACTAACTCTCTATCTATGGCAAACATGTATTTTGATCATCCAAGACCACCCGAATCATCAACACAATAAATATTACGATCCTACAATTGGTACCAGAGCCAGGTTCTTGTGTTGTGTTTATTTGTGTGGTTTTGTATCATAGTTATGTGGGTTTTTGGATCATGTTGTATACTGTTTTACACTATTTTTTGGTCGGATCCTATTCGTGTGGCAATAGTTTTTTTTACAAGTTTTATCTTATAATGTGCTTTTGTATCCTGGTCAAAATAGTCTCATGGTCCATCAAAACTTACAATATCTGTCGTGTCTCAATCTGCTGTCCAAGGCAGTACTTTTGTATCATCTTTTGGCTGTTGTCCAAGGCAGTACTTTTGTATCATTTTTTGTATCAAAACTTACATGGTCGTTATTCTTGGTCAAATTGAGTCCAAAAATATGCATCTTTTTGATGTTTTTCTGGGTTTTTGAAGCTGAACGGAAATATTGGTCGGAAAACTCAACGGAAAACATAAAAAGTCTTGCTAGCGACTTGACACATAACTGTCCAGATGCATTGTATTTTTTATAGCGACTTGTCTTTACAAGTCGTAGCGACTTGGTCGTGGCGACTTGGCCGTGGCGACTTAGTCGTGGCGACTTGGCCGTGGCGACTTAGTCGTGGCGACTTGGCCGTGGCGACTTAGCCGTGGTGACTTGGCCGTGGCGACTTAGTCATGGCGAGTTAGTCGTGGCGAGTTGTGTAAAATGGTTTTGCGACAGAAAGGTAGAAGAAGACAAGATCCAAGACCATAGACCACAAATAACATACACCAAATACCAAATGGCTCGTGTGACTTCAAGGTTCTAATCCCATAACCAGTCCAAGAAAAAAAAAAGATAATGTGGATCTCAGTCATGTTTCCTTTCATATGATGCTAAAGCATATCAAGACAAGAGGTCTTCTAAACGAAAGAAACATATCAATCATCGATCCAATTGTTTGAAGCTTTCACTTCCCTTATCTATTCGACACTCTAAAAGATAAAGATTAATAACAAGTTTGGTATTATCTTTGTCTTTAGGTCGTTTTAATGACTCTCTAATAAAAACGAATGAATAAAAACAAACCTACCTGAGTTCTTATTCATTCAAGACCTTGAAGCCTCTAACACATCTTGATTAAAATCGAGTATCAATGATGACAAAGGTCACGGAATGGTTGCATTTGTGTTTATGGGTTTCGATTAGAAGGATTAATATATTGGATAGATGATTTGAGATGAGATGCGACTTGATAAGATGGTGATAGCAGATTCGTTGAGATCTAGATCTATTTTTGGAGGAGCGTTTTGGGGAGAGGATATAATCTGAGGTAGGCGTATTTTGTCCAAAGTAATTTTAGGGTTAAATGATAAAATGTGTTTAGGTCATTTTATCACTAAACCGGTTATGTAACTGATCATATGGACTGGGCTTAAACGTTTCTAGACTGAATAATGGATTGGGTTATGGAATTCGGGCTTCAAGTTTTATCACAAGGTTGGATTGGTTATTGGACTGGAACTAACATTGAACCTACTCGAAATATCACATGACTCATGACTGTCGTGTATGGATCTCATAAAATTTGTTATCCTAAAATTTGTTTTATAAAAAGTTTGGATACAATTTTTAATATCTAATATCATGAGTGGTATTTTTGGTATGATAATTTTCACGGAGAATACAAAAATTCACGGCTTGAATGAAAATTTGACAAAATGTTGACTACGGGGATATTTGTTCGGTATTTTTCATTTGGATTTGAAGTGACGTTTTTCTAACGCGTTTACTTATTTCGTCTTCTTTCTTTCTAACCTTCCGTGAAGATGACTTGTTTGGGCGTTTATTGAGTGTGATAAAGATTTGGCTATTTAATTACGGTTGTGATTCTTTCTCGCTTAGACCACAACGTAGCTATCACTATGGTGTCTCACGCAGTTGAGGATATGTCAAGAGGTTTGGTACATTGGGTACACTGTTTCTTTTTCACAAGGATTAGTACAAGTTTAAGTAACAAATCTGGGGAATTTCACTTCATGATCAAGTTTGGCATATCGGGTTTACTTCACCATGTTGTCACTGCAATAGCCGACAGAATGCGTGAATGATGTGTTTACCAAAGTGTTTACTGGATGGTTGATGATATTGTTGATGTTGGATAATGAACCGTTGATGAACCGCTGCATGTTCCCCTAAAACAGATATTCACCGAAACCAAAATGGCAATAATACATTCAAGCTTAAATTGTTTACGGTTTTGTCTTGATTTTGTAAAATCCCGCGAAAGAACCTATTTCTCGGTTTAAATCATAGACTTGTAAAATCCCGTAACAATGGAAACATCCTGATAATAGTAAGGTGCATTTCCGGATCTTTACGGTTTATTCTTGGTTTTGTAAAATCCCGCGAAAGAATCTATTTTTCGGTTTAAACCATAGAGTTGTAAAATCCCGTAATGATGGAACCATCCTGGAGAAAAGGAAAGTGTATTTCGAGATCTCATCTGCTGCTGGTGCTACAATTTCTGTTTCGAAGAAGGGATAAAAGGGTGTACTTCATGAATTGGGTGTGTGTTTGGGTTGTCTTCATGGCAGTTTGGTTATTATATGGTTTTACGGGGTTCTGTGCTTTTAACCATTGTCGGGATGAATACCATTATCATAGTTCACTTTAAACATCAAAGGAGGCTAGAATTGAGCTTTTAATCAGAAGATGTGACAACGGAGTTAATTCACTATTATTTATTTGAGGTTGAAGTGAATTATCACGGGCGAGTGTACTTAGCATCTGAAGGTATCGGGGGTGGATGGATGAAGATTCTTCAAGATCCTTGTTTGAGCTTATTATCAAAAACGAAGACTTGGAAATCTAGTTATTGTTGGGTGACTTTTACCTCTTCTTTTACCACTTGGGGGAATTGGGCTCTTATCACCTCAAAATAACTATCACTTAAAGGGGTTACGTTGTAGTGCTCAGTGTCACATTCAATTGTGGATTCTCAAGAGGTAATGTACGTCTATTACTTGATGGTTGGTTTTTTGAAGAGTATAGAGTACTTAGAGATTCAAAGGGGCATGAATTCTCGACACCGATCTTTGTTACATATGTGCAAGTTTAAGTCACTAGTTCAGGGTAGTTTAATTCAGGGTTAAATTCATCATATTGGGTTTTCTCCATCAGTTGTCACAACAAAGAGCCTACTGAATGATAATGGGTTGATTACATGTTTTGCCAAAAGAGATGATGAAAAGAGAGAGATTATGACGTATGAACACATCAGTTCATGCCTCGTTCTCTAAAGAAAAGAAATGTGTACGTTTCAGTGCGCATTATCTTTGAAAGAAGAGAAATCTTCTTATGACGTATGAACACAACAATTCATGCCTCGTTCTCTAAAGAAAAGAAAAGTGTACGTGTCAGTGCGCTTTATCTTCTGAAGAAGAGAAATCTTCTTATTATGACCATTCTCATCAACATGCTTCATACTTTTTCCATGTGCTTCAGTCATCAAGTGAACCGGGCTACCATTGATTGTTTTCTTATTCCACTTGCTCAACTATAATGACGATGGCGACATCATGTGCTAATTTTACGGGGGAGAAGTGTGAATAGAATACTTTTGGATGATTTCACTTATTCAATCAAGAATGGCAACTCCGTGTGCAATTCTTGAGGGGGAGAAGAAGTGTGAAATTACTGTATGGTTGATTATTATATGAGAATAAGTGGTCAAACGGCTCAAAACTCATGTAAGAACCGAGCTTCTTCTTATCGGGTCATCTTCACATGGAGTTTTCTTCTATGAGCCATTGGTTGACGTCTTCACTCGGATTGATGAGTTTATCGACAAAGTGCTTCCGGTTAATGCTTCACGTATACATCAACATGATGATTCCGAACAATCTATCTGTTCTTGTTTGATGTGATTGGTAGTTTGGTGTTACCATCTTGTGTGTTCGTTGCGGCCTGATTGCTAATTTCCTTGATGAACATCTTTCTGTTCTTGTTTGATTGGGAGGGATTTTAGTTAAGGGGATTTGCAAGATGTAAATTAATCGGGATGCTTTTTTGGTGGGATGCTGTTTGGTGTGAGTTGAAGATGTTAACTATCTATTCCCCAACTGCACAATCTTGAAGAAGGTCGAGTCTACAGTCTGTTCTACATTTTCTGCTGCATGTTAGAAGACTAAAGACGAGTTGCATTTGATTATCCAAAAACTTCTTCATATTCCGGGCATTGTCAGTTTAGGGGAGAGCACTAATTGGGGGAGGGTGAAATATCAGATTTAATCCCCAATTAGACCTGCTCACATTATTCAGCATGTTGATTCTCACAAGAGTTCAAGTGTTCTTCTCAACAAATTTCTAGTATACGATCTTACAATGAGTTACTGATTCTAAAGTGTCAAAACCAGCAAGGGGGAAGGAGACACGTATCTAAACGCGAGTAAACTTGATGAACTTAATACTTCTAAGTAATTGAAGATATCCCGGGAAGACAAATGTCATTACCGCAGAGAAACTCAAGGTTTGACTCATGGCGTTTAGTGTTTATTCCAACTAGGTGGGGGAAGTGATGTTAGAGTTAGTTTCTGAAGATGAATGAGGTATACTGGTGTGTGATGATCTCGATGTTATCGCAATCATTAGGGGAGAGAGATTGTGTACATTGGGGATGCTCAGCTGTTTTACTTGAGGGCTTAATCTGTGATTCAGAGATATAATCACTTATTCCGGTGTTGACATCCGCAGAGATTGTCACCCGCAGAGATAATCAGTGATTCGGCCTGCTTCTTCAATGTTATCGGTTGTTCTCTCTTTGGGGAATGTGTGTACTTTGGGTCATTGAGCTTCATACACGATCATCAGGGAAGAAAGCCATTGTTTACCACAAACATTGGGGAGGTGTTTTCCTTCCGGGCATGATGTGTATTCGGGAGAGTTCTTGGATATTGGTGTACTTCGGGTGCTTGAGCTTCATACGCATTCATCAGGGACGAAAGATGTGAACATTGGGGAGTTGTTCTTCATTACCCTCATGATGTGTATTCGGGAGAGTTCTTGAGCATTATACAAAGAGACTGACTGCATCAATTCAACAACTTGGGGGGAATTGTTCTCTTGACACCTTTTGGAATGGATCGCTTTAGACGTCAGTTGAAAGGAAATTTGAGAAGTGTTATTTATGTGTGGGATGATATGTTGCTGTTCTTATGGATGATATAACCCCGAATGGAGAATCTCGATTATCGGCCTTAAAAAGAGCAGAGGGATTTATGATAATGGTGTGCTTCTCTGTGCACGTGGCTAAGGAAAGCTTGAAATAGAGCTTTGAATCTGCTCATCTAATGGATTTTCGGTTTGGGGGAAGCTGCCAAAGTCTCTCTTTCTCAAAGGCTCATGTTCTATTCTGGAGCCTCGGAAGCTTTGGTGGTGGAAGTTTAAGAGATGACGTATTCTATCTTCTACGACGTGCTGCTTGATATCCTTATCTCGGTACTGGTATCATCATCCTCTTAAATTATATCATCTACTCTATCTGTGTATATATTTTTCAAAAAAAAAAAACCAAATACAAAAATATAAAACCAACAAAACAAAATAGAAAAATATAAAATCTTCAAAAAGCCATAAAAATCAGAAAATTTGAAAAAGACCAAAAATATTGTTTTTCAAAGACATGTCTTCTGGTATCGATAACATCTACAGTCTTAGAAATGTCATTCAATAATGGCACGGGACCATAGATGAAGTTCGAGCAGGAGGTGTAAATATTCTTTTCTAAACATGTCACAAATCAAATGGTTTACAGTTATTTCAGACTGTAACCCGGGCTTTAAAACTATGGCTTGCAGTTACTTCAGACTGTGACCCGTGCTTAAACTATGGCTTGCTATTATTTCAGATAGCAACCCGTTTTTTAAAGTAGGAAAGTGCTACGCTTAAACTATTTTCAAAATATTCTGTGCACTTATCCTAAAAACAAAACAAGGAAAGTATGTCGAAGGACTGCTGTTCCTACACAAATGTTTTTCCGTCTAAAATTCTTCAGAAAAATATTTGGTGTTTTAACAAAATGGTGGTTAATGAGTTGCTTTAAAACCAATCAGATTCAGAGTTCTATAAAATTTGAAAACTCAATCAATGACTTCAGCGCTTTTAAACTTTCTAGAAAAATGAGTCATTGATTGAGGGGGAGAATGTTTTCAAATCTATATTATCTAATGGGCTTTCTTAATTATCCTAATATGCTTAATAGAAAATGTTGTTAACCTACGTTGAAGGACTAGGTGCCTAGGATAATATTGTTAGGATTAGATGATTAGAGTTTGATTAACACATAAACCCCATACCTTATATGATCTGATTGACATGTTGAATTGACTGTTATTAGTCGATTGCTGTTTGGGTGACGTCGACCACTGATGAGTGTGTAAATACTCATCATTTTTAGTCAAATCTGAACTGCAAAACACTTAAAAATGCTCAGAAATGCATCAAAACATTGAAAATATTCCAAAATTGCAATTTATATGTTTCAGATGCAAAATGTTTAAAATCAGATGAAAAATGAGCAAAGTTTGCATAATTGGCAGTTTCAGTCCCCCAAGTTTCTAAAATTGTCAAAAATAGTCCCTGAGTCAAAATTTCAAAGGAAAAGTCACCAAAGGTCCTTTTTAAATCATAACTTGTCAAAATTAGTCCTTTGGTGAAAAATGTAAAAAGTTTGAGAAAATTACAAAAATGGTCCTTCAAGTTTGAAATTTGGCAAAAATGGTCCCTGGAAAATGTGAAATTGTCAACTTTGGTCCTTGTAATATTAACACTTGTCAATTTCAGCCCCTGAAGCATCTTTGATGAATTGGCAGTTCTAGTCCTTGAATTTTCAGAAATGGCAAGATAAGCCCTTGAGTATTAAACCTTTCCTACACCTTTGGCCCTTGTCAATTCTACTTTTGGACCCCTGCCTTACCAAATGACCCCTGCCAATTGCCTTTTTGAACCCCTTGCTATTATTAAATCCCAAGTCAAATCCCCTTGACTGCTTTTCCCTCCCAAGTCACGAGATACCCACTTCTTCATCATCAAACCTGCAATCTCACCTGCAAGCACTCAACCATCATCACCTTCCCTACTCTACCCCCCCTCCAAACACTTAACTCCAAAGGATCATTAAATGCACCCTCTACCTACCCCTGCCCTCCCCAGCTGTTAAAACAAGATTTGGCGCCAAAACACTTTAAACGGCCAAGATTGATTTGAGACATCCAATGGTCAGTTTTATGAGTGGGATATGTCCAGAGAGATGAGAGAGACACTTTGGGTGTATAAAAAGGCCAAGAGAAGCAACAAGCAAGGACTTAGTTTTTAATTATTAGCAATGTATGTCGTTTAATGTTTTTTTTAGTCTAAGTTAGATTTGCAGTTGTAATTTAAAGTTCCATTGTGTTCAAGTGAACCACTTCAGGGTATCTCAACTTTACTTAAGCACCAATTGCAGTTCATGTTCAAATTCCATATTATATATCCACTGTGGAAATTTACATTTTCAAAATCCTACATCAAATCTTCTAGTCACTTGTTTTTAAGATCAAACATACTCAAACTAGCTTAGCAAAGCTTTCCATAAGCTCACATTTCAGTTTCACTCACTTTTGGACCTTGGTCAACAAAAGTCAAAAAGGAGCAAAAATGGTGCAGAAATGGGGATGGGTTGATGCAGGCATGGATTTGGGGTGAATTATAGTCATATGGGTTGGTTTGTATTAGGTAGTGGTTCTTTGTTTCACAGTTGCTAGCCATAGTGGCTTTGGACCATTGTAAGTGATTTACAAGTTTCTATGCATAATCAGTAATTGTAGTTTAAATCTGTTAAAATCTGTGGGAATAGTAGTATTTAGGTTGTCTTAACTTAGTTTGATCATAATCTGTGTTTGTCTAGTGTTAGCTTAGTTTTATTTTGTTAATCAGTAGAATATAGGGGTGTTTGGATCTGCTAATCTATCTGTCTTTTAGGGTTGTTCAGTGGTTAATTTCTCTTGTTTCATGTTTGTCTAGTCTAAGTTTGTTCATTTGAATCAATAGTTTGGTGCCTGCTACCACAAAAGTCAACATTACACCAAAATCTGTCTTACTGCTTACTGTTGTAGTTTTAGAATTGCAGATCACTGATTTGTGTTTAGAATCATCAAACATTGCTTGCAGTAGTTTTAGTTTATCATACAACATCAATCTCAGTCACAAAAATGGAATCAAAGTTCACTTAAGCCAAAGTTCATCAATTTCTTCAAAAGTCAAAAGTGTGAAAAACCTGTTTTGAGCTCAGTTAAAAGGATTTTTCTTGAACTCATCTTGGGGTCTTATCAAGTGGGAATTGGCATTTTAGAAACTTCATCTGGTCTAGTTACTTATTAGCATTTTTGTGAAATTTTGCAATTTATTTAAAAGCTTCAAACAAGCTCTTCTTTTAGGCCATAATTGCCCTGCTCCACTGATCTCAGTCATAAGCTGAGTTTCTCAGTTCTTGCAGCTTGTGCACAAGGCTCATAAGAGCTTCCCAAGGTCTGAGTTTTGGTACACTTGGTCTCACCCAGGTCTAATCTAGGTTCCAATTTGTAGTTTTCATTTTGAGCTTATTTTACATCTTGTGCTTGTGTCCCAAGTTAGTCCCCAGAATCTGTTTTTAGCCTTGTAGCTCATTTAATCAAATCATTGAAACTTGCATATCAGTGGTTGTAGCTTGTTGATTTCTGTTGCATTTGGTCACTTTTAGTATATCATAGTTCCTGTTTTCAGTTGGTAGCTTATTTTGCTCATTTGCTTATACAAGTGCTTATTTCAATAAGCACTTGATTCATCAGTTCTTAATTTCTCACATAAGTGCCTGTTTTTCCATTTTTCTTATATTCCTAGTATTAATTTAGACTTTTCCTGAAATTTTTAGATTTTTCTAAGCTTGTTTGCTATTTTTCTTAATTTAAATTAGTTTTTAAGCATTTTTAATTAGCTTTTAATACAAAAAATTCAGAAAAGGTTCAAAAAATTAATTTTTCAATTTTCTTAGGATTAGATAAATATAAAAAGTAAAAAAAGTAATTTTCTAGATTTTTCATAGTTTATTTTGTAATTTTTAGTAATTTAATTAGTTTTTAATAGTTTAAAATTCATAAAAAAATAGAAAAATAATCAGAAAAATACAAAAATAGTTTTGAAAATTCTATTTTGATATTTTAGATTTTTCTAAGTCTTAATTTTATTTTTCTAGCTTTATTTCCTATTTTCTTGTATTTTAGGTAATTATTTAATAGTTAAAAATAGTTTTTAATTAATAATAATTAGATAATTAGTTATAAAAATAATTTTCTTTTTCTAAATATTTTATTTTATCATTAGGATTGTAAAAATATCATTTTCATATTTTTAGGGTTAATATTGTGTAAGTTTCACTTTTTAATTTGTACGTCGCGTAGATTTTAATTTCAGTTTTGTAAAAACATAAAAACAAAAACATCATTTTAAATATAGTGATAGCGTTTATTTAATATTTTTTATCTTTTTAACTCTCTTTAATTTGCATTTAAGCCGTTCTAATTTGTTGGCTTTTCCTGTAGTTATAATAATCCAAATTCTCCTTTCCCGTTCAAATCTCGCGATCACTATACGTTTGATAATCCATTGCACAGCTCGCTGGGACATAACGACCCGGGGAGACACTATACTCCTCAGATCTTCATTGAGTTCGTGTTCAAACTGTTTTAAGGTTCTTACGGTCTGCCATTCACAAGTGGCAGGCTTGTGTGAGAAATCTTGACGGTTTTGCACGAATCAAATTTTTGGCGCCGCTGCCGGGGAGCTGTGCTATTTGTCCTACGTTTAGAAGATTAGTTGTTTGAATACTCACTCATTTGTTCATATCATCCATATCTATCTATATATATATCCATATCTTTATAAAAAATCCAAAAACCCAAAAACAAGCAAAAACGTATAAAACACAAAAATATTTTTCCTTTTGTTTCTATATATGTATCAGATATAAAAAAAAATACAAAAAGATTCGTCGTTTTCTTTAATAATAACAACTTAAAAGATTACCACCGAAAACCAAGGCAGTGCACTACCTAACTGGGGGTGCGACCATAATAAGTTCCCGAACTAAAGATTTAAAACTTGCCTTTGTGTCCTTGTGAGTGGTGTACCTTTTTCAAAGAAGCCATTCATCTTGTGATTATTGGTTAAGTTCACTGTTGTTTTGCCTCGATTTTGTGTTAATTGATTTTGTTGTGATATCGACGTTTCAGAACCAGAAAACCCATAAAGATTCTTCTCACCCCAGATTTTTATAAAACGTCTTCATAATTCTCATTCTCATCTGAAAGATTTTCATAATTCCATTTCTCTCCTTAACTCTGAGTTTCCTTAGAGTTAACTCTAGTGTATGCGCACTCGCTCTTCTAGATCTGTGAGCCCACTTCGTGAGCTTGTCAAGATTCCAAGAAGGCGTGTTCGTAGACTTTCTGCTCCTTCAGTCGGATCTGAGATCCGGACTGCTCACACTACTTCCGTTATCATGGCGGAAGAACGCCCTATGTGTGAGCTTCTCCAGGCACCCATCGACGGGTATGGAGATGCTATCGTTGTACCAGCCATCGTGGCTGAAAATTTTGAACTCAAGACCGGGTTACTGAATCTTGTAACCTCAAATCAGTTCTACGGTTTTGAGCGGGACGATCCTCATGCTCATATTCGATGGTTTAACAAGATTGCATCTACCATCAAGTATAAGAATGTCCCTACTGATGCTGTTAAGCTTCTTCTGTTCCCATTTTCTCTTGAGGGGCAAGCCCAGATTTGGCTTGAAAAACAACCCCCTCAGTCTATAGAGACATGGGAAGATCTGGTGAAGAAATTTGTGAATGAATTCTATCCACCTTCCAAAACCACGAGTCTTAAAAATGAAATCATCAAGTTCACTCAGAAGTTTGATGAATCCTTCAGTGAATCGTGGGATCGTTTCAAGGAATTGCTTCACAAATGTCCTCATCACGGTTTCTCCGAGTTGATGCAACTCGATACTTTCTACAATGGAGTGAGTCAATCTGATCAAGATTCTCTCAATTCCTCCGCGGGAGGAAATTTCCTAAGCAAAACTGTCAAAGAAGCTTTAGCGATAATCGAAAACAAGCCGGTTGTTTCCCAAGTCAGTGTTGGTCCTTCTTCTTCTTCATCGCCCGTGAGTCAATCTAGCACCGATGCTAAGATTGATAAACTCACGGAAGCTATCCAAGCTTTGGTTCTCTCCAACCAAAAGAAAGTCTCTTTTCCACAAACTTCACCTCCTGCTGAAGTGAAGAAAGTGGAAGTCTGTGTTACCTGTGGTGGCCCCCATGCTTACTATAATTGTATGGCCACCGACGGTAACCCTTTTGAAGCTAATGTTGTGGGCGGGATGTCTAATCAAGGAGGCAATCAATATCGTGCTCCTATAGACCCGAACCACCGTCCTAACCACTACTCTGGACCTCCCGGTTTCAATCAAAACCGTAATCAGAATCAGAATAGACCAAACCAAGGTTTTCAAAACCAAGGTCATTTCAATCCAAATAACGGTTTTCAGAATCAGAATCAAAATTTCCAACACCAAGGAAATTACAATAGAAACCCAGGTCAGGGAAATTTCAATCCAGGGTATTTTCATGCAAACAACCAGGGAAATTTTCAAAATCAAGGCCCTAATCCTAACAATAGAGGCCAGAATTTCCCTGTGCAAACTCAAGCCATTGTTCCAACTGGCCCATCATCTGATGAGTTGTTGAAACAATTCATGAAATCCCAAGAGGAAATGAATCGGTTGTTGGTCAGCCAGATTTCTGACATCAAGAAGTCTTTAAATGATCGACCCTCGGGCTCAGGTACTTTACCTAGCAACACGATCGCTAATCCGAGGGGCGATGCAAAGGCGATCACAACCCGAAGTGGTGCTTCTTATGCTGGACCCGTTATTCCTACTACCTCTTCTTCTTCTCTCCCGAAGGTAGTGGAAAGCGAGCCTGAGGCGACAAAGGACAAGGAACTTCCTACTAATAACGAAAGTCCCAGTAATGTCCATCCTCAGGTTGTCCCGAAACCCAAGACCAATCCTGGATTTGTTTTTGAACCTCCAGTTGTTGACCCTAAATCCAAAACTTCTATTCCTTACCCCTCACGGTTACATGAGCAAAAGCTCCGCGAGAAAGCTAGTCATCAAATGGAAAAATTCTTTCAAATTTTCCAAGAGCTTCATTTTGACATAAGCTTCGCGGATGCCATCATGTTAATGCCCAAGTTTGCATCTACTCTGAAACACATGTTGAGCAACAAAGAAAAGCTGTTTGAAATGGCTAAGACTCCTTTGAATGAAAATTGCTCAGCAGTTCTGTTGAAATCCCCGAGAAGCTTGGAGATCCCGGAAAATTTCTTCTTCCTTGTGTTTTTCCTGGGATGATTGAATGCTTTGCCCTTGCCGATCTTGGTGCAAGCATCAATCTGATGCCGTATTCAGTGTGGAAGAAACTTTCTCTTCCGGAACTTATTCCTACCTGCATGACTCTTGAGCTTGCAGATCGTTCTATCTCGCGTCCTCTTGGCATTGCCGAGGATGTTTTCGTGAAAGTAGGAAAGTTCCATTTTCCAGCTGACTTTGTGGTCGTTGATTTCGATGCTGATCCTCGAGTTCCTCTCATTGTTGGGCGGGGATTCCTGAGGACGGGCCATGCTCTTATAGATGTATTTGAGCAAGAGATCACTCTACGTGTGGGTAATGAAGCTGTTACCTTTAACCTCGATCAGACTTCGAGGTACTCCTCAAATTATGATACTGAATCAGTTAATCGTGTCGATTTAATTGACATTGCTTCAGAGGAGTACTCTCAAGAGTTTCTTGGTTATCTTCATAATTCTGTGAGTGGGAATTCCGATTCCACCACATCTTCTCAACCTATCATTGCCGACTCTTCCACCTCTCTCACTCCGTTTGAGGGAGGTGACTTTCTTCTGGAAGAGATCGATGAATTTCTGGCTACTGATGAATCAATTCCGCCTGGAATTGATGGTGTTTATGATTCGGAGGGGGATATTCTTTATCTTGAGCAATTGCTTAATGAAGATCCATTACCTTCACTCCCTCCGAAAGAAATCACGATTGAGGAAATCAGATCAGTGCAAACTTCTACTGATGAATTTCCCGAGGTTGAACTTAAGGACCTACCTCCTCATCTCGAGTATGCATTCTTGGAGGGTGATGATAAATTGCCCGTCATAATTGCTAAAGATTTGACTGAGGAGGAGAAAACTGCTCTCATAAAGGTCTTGAAGTCACACAAGCAAGCAATTGCTTGGAAACTCTCCGATATTAAGGGTATCAACCCTGAGTTTTGTACTCACAAAATCTTAATGGAGGATGACTTCAAACCAGCAGTCCAACATCAGAGAAGGGTGAATCCTAAGATTCACGAGGTTATCAAACAAGAGGTTCTCAAACTTCTTGATGCCGGGTTGATTTACCCGATCTCTGATAGTCCTTGGGTTAGCCCAATTCATTGCGTTCCAAAAAAGGGTGGCATTACTGTTGTCACGAATGAAGAAAACGAGTTAATTCCGACTCGATTGGTTACGGGATGGCGTGTGTGCATTGACTATCGTAAGTTAAACGAAGCCACCCGTAAAGACCATTTTCCTCTACCCTTCATGGACCAGATGCTTGAGAGATTAGCAGGGAACGAGTACTATTGTTTCCTTGATGGTTTCTCGGGTTACTTTCAGATCCCCATTGATCCGCTGGATCAAGAAAAAACCACATTCACCTGCCCATACGGGACGTTTGCCTATAGACGTATGCCTTTTGGCTTATGTAATGCTCCTGGCACGTTCCAAAGATGTATGATGGCAATTTTCCACGACATGATCGGGGAAACTATGGAGGTGTTTATGGATGACTTCTTGGTCATTGGGGATTCATTTCATACATGTCTCTCCCACTTAGACAAAATGCTTAAAAGGTGTGAAGACACCAATCTATGTCTAAACTGGGAGAAGAGCCACTTTATGGTCAAAGAAGGCATAGTCCTTGGCCATAAGATTTCTAAGAACGGGATTGAGGTAGATAGAGCAAAAGTTGATGTTATTGCTAAACTACCTCATCCTACTACCGTCAAAGGTATTAGGAGTTTTCTAGGTCATGCCGGGTTTAATCGAAGATTCATTCAAGATTTCTCTAAAATCGCTCGGCCTATGACTCATCTTCTCGAAAAAGATGCTCCTTTTATCTTTTCTCCCGAGTGCATCGAAGCTTTTGAAACACTCAAGAAAAAGCTTACGGAAGCACCCATTCTAGTTGCCCCCGACTGGGATTTACCCTTTGAGCTCATGTGCGATGCAAGTGATTTTGCTATCGGTGCAGTCTTGGGGCAACGCAAAACCAAGCATTTTCAGCCAATCCACTACGCAAGCAAAACTATGACTGAAGCTCAGACCCATTACACCACTACAAAAAAAGAATTATTAGCTGTGGTGTATGCGTTTGAAAAGTTTCGGCCATACCTTATCTTGACTAAATGCGTGGTATACACGGATCACTCGGCACTCAAATATCTCTTTGCAAAACAAGATGCAAAGCCGAGATTGCTCCGTTGGGTTCTCCTCCTACAAGAATTTGATATCATTATTCGTGATAAAAAGGGAGCTGAGAACATGGCTGCTGATCATCTTTCCCGATTAGAGAACCCTCACCAAAATGTGTTCGAGAAAAAGGAAATTAACGAAACATTTCCTCTCGAAACACTCAATATGGTTTCTTTTCGTGGAGACTCTTCTACCCCATGGTTTGCTGACTTTGCAAATTACCATGCGGGTAACTTTGTGGTGAAAGGGATGTCGTCCCAACAGAAAAATAAATTCTTTAAAGATGTGAAACATTATTTCTGGGACGACCCCTACTTGTTTAAAATTTGTGCGGATCAAGTCATCCGGCGATGTGTATATGGTCAGGAAGCCATTGACATTCTCAAGGCTTGCCATTCTGGACCTACTGGGGGACATCATAGCCCCAACTACACCGCCAAGAAGGTGTTTGATTCCGGATTCTATTGGCCCACAATCTACAAAGATGCCCATGAATTTGTCAAAACCTGTGACGCTTGTCAACGTCACGGGAATATCTCACAAAGGAATGAAATGCCGCAAAACGCCATTCAAGTGTGTGAGATTTTTGACATATGGGGCATTGACTTTATGGGGCCATTTCCTTCTTCCCCGTGGTAACAAATACATACTCGTGGCCGTTGACTACTTGTCAAAATGGGTTGAAGCTAAGGCTTTACCCACCAACGATGCCCGAGTTGTGGTGAAATTCTTAAAATCCTTATTTGCTAGGTTTGGAACTCCACGAGCCATAATCAGTGATCGTGGTACGCATTTTTGCAATGACCAATTTGATAGAGTCATGCAAAAGTATGGTGTAACTCACCGTCTATCCACTGCGTACCACCCCCAAACAAGTGGGCAAGTGGAAGTTTCTAACCGGGGGATAAAAAGAATTCTTGAGAGGACGGTTGGTGAAAACCGTGCCTCTTGGTCGGATAAGCTAGATGACGCACTCTGGGCCTTCCGTACAACTTACAAAACACCCATCGGGTGCACTCCATACAAGCTTGTATACGGGAAGGCGTGTCATCTACCGGTCGAGCTCGAGCACAAGGCATACTGGGCCTTGAAGCATGCTAATTTCGACATTCAGACAGCTGGTGATCATCGGAAAGTTCAAATGAATGAATTAAATGAACTCCGTGATCAAGCTTACGAGAACTCTTTGATCTATAAACAAAAGATAAAGAAGATTCATGACTCAAAAATCAAAAACCGCGTTTTCAACGTTGGTGATCGAGTCCTTCTTTTCAACTCAAGATTGAAGATTTTCTCGGGAAAGCTCAAGTCCCGTTGGTCTAGCCCATTTACCATCGCTAAGGTTTATCCTTATGGTACCATTGAGTTATCTCAACCCGATGGTCCTAATTTTAAAGTGAATGGTCATCGAGTGAAGCATTACTTTGGAGAGGACATTCCTTCCATGGTTGTCCCGGATGTACAAACTTTCCCCATGAACCAATGAATGCGGGGATCGAGTCAAGCTAGCGACTCGGTAATCAAAAACAGTAGCATGCCATATGGGTTGTCACCCATATTTCTGAGCTGTCTTAAGTTTGTTACGGTTAGTCATTCACAAGTGGCTAGCTTGTGTGATAAAACTTGACAGTTCAGCTTTTTCTTTCTACTTTCTACCACCCTAGTGTGGGGGGGGGGGGGGGTTGCCCCACATGTTGTGTATATAAGTTTTCTCAAAAAAAAAAAAAAAAAAAAAAAAAAAAAAAAATCATCTTTCTAAATAAAGGTCGTAGTATTTCCCTTTCACGTTCTTTGTTTCGGCATAACCGCCGGTACTTTGAATATTGAGGGCAATATTCATTTCTAAGTGTGGGGGGGAATTCTCACGAATTTTATCATATAATTATACCAATTCCCCCGTTTTTTCTCACGAATTTTATCATATAATTATACCAATTCCCCCGTTTTTGGCCAAATTTTTTTTTGGAGCAAGTGTTTTGCACTTACTCAATTGGTTATCAGTCCGCCTTGTCTAATAAACAAAAGGATTGGCTAATCCAGGAGCAAACGGCTCTTGGTAAAGATATCTCAAATCCGTTTACGGCTTGCAATTTGCCCAAAATTGTATGGTATTCAGCTCACCACATCCTAAAAAGTGAAGAGTTGGCTAGCCCGCAAGTTTATGGCTTGTGGTAAAGGCAGTGGAAAACCCATAATTGGTAATCAGCTCACCAAAGATAATTCTGATAATTAATCTAAGAGTTGGCTAGTCCAGAAGCAAACGGCTTCTGGTAAAGACAAATCAAATCCGTTGGAAGCTGGTGGTTTGCTCAAAATCACATGGTTATCGGTGTACCATGGTTCTTACTTGAACTAAAACATTTGGCTACTCCAGAAGTAATGGCTTTTGGTAAAGAGTTTCAAATCCATTAAGTTTTTCTCAAAATATTGCTAGGGACTAGCAATAGTTTAGTGTGGGGGATTGATGAGTGTGTAAATACTCATCATTTTTAGTCAAATCTGAACTGCAAAACACTTAAAAATGCTCAGAAATGCATCAAAACACTGAAAATATTCTAAAATTGCAATTTATATGTTTCAGATGCAAAATATTTAAAATCAGATGAAAAATGAGCAAAGTTTGCATAATTGGCAGTTTCAGTCCCCCAAGTTTCTAAAATTGTCAAAAATAGTCCCTGAGTCAAAATTTCAAAGGAAAAGTCACCAAAGGTCCTTTTTAAATCATAACTTTTCAAAATTAGTCCTTTGGTGAAAAATGTAAAAAGTTTGAGAAAATTACAAAAATGGTCCTTCAAGTTTGAAATTTGGCAAAAATGGTCCCTGGAAAATGTGAAATTGTCAACTTTGGTCCTTGTAATATTAACACTTGTCAATTTCAGCCCCTGAAGCATCTTTGATGAATTGGCAGTTCTAGTCCTTGAATTTTCAGAAATGGCAAGATAAGCCCTTGAGTATTAAACCTTTCCTACACCTTTGGCCCTTGTCAATTCTACTTTTGGACCCCTGCCTTACCAAATGACCCCTGCCAATTGCCTTTTTGAATCCCTTGCTATTATTAAATCCCAAGTCAAATCCCCTTGACTGCTTTTCCCTCCCAAGTCACGAGATACCCACTTCTTCATCATCAAACCTGCAATCTCACCTGCAAGCACTCAACCATCATCACCTTCCCTACTCTACCCCCCCCCCCCCTCCAAACACTTAACTCCAAAGGATCATTAAATGCACCCTCTACCTACCCCTGCCCTCCCCAGCTGTTAAAACAAGATTTGGCGCCAAAACACTTTAAACGGCCAAGATTGATTTGAGACATCCAATGGTCAGTTTTATGAGTGGGATATGTCCAGAGAGATGAGAGAGACACTTTGGGTGTATAAAAAGGCCAAGAGAAGCAACAAGCAAGGACTTAGTTTTTAATTATTAGCAATGTATGTCGTTTAATGTTTTTTTTAGTCTAAGTTAGATTTGCAGTTGTAATTTAAAGTTCCATTGTGTTCAAGTGAACCACTTCAGTGTATCTCAACTTTACTTAAGCACCAATTGCAGTTCATGTTCAAATTCCATATTATATATCCACTGTGGAAATTTACATTTTCAAAATCCTACATCAAATCTTCTAGTCACTTGTTTTTAAGATCAAACATACTCAAACTAGCTTAGCAAAGCTTTCCATAAGCTCACATTTCAGTTTCACTCACTTTTGGACCTTGGTCAACAAAAGTCAAAAAGGAGCAAAAATGGTGCAGAAATGGGGATGGGTTGATGCAGGCATGGATTTGGGGTGAATTATAGTCATATGGGTTGGTTTGTATTAGGTAGTGGTTCTTTGTTTCACAGTTGCTAGCCATAGTGGCTTTGGACCATTGTAAGTGATTTACAAGTTTCTATGCATAATCAGTAATTGTAGTTTAAATCTGTTAAAATCTGTGGGAATAGTAGTATTTAGGTTGTCTTAACTTAGTTTGATCATAATCTGTGTTTGTCTAGTGTTAGCTTAGTTTTATTTTGTTAATCAGTAGAATATAGGGGTGTTTGGATCTGCTAATCTATCTGTCTTTTAGGGTTGTTCAGTGGTTAATTTCTCTTGTTTCATGTTTGTCTAGTCTAAGTTGTTCATTTGAATCAATAGTTTGGTGCCTGCTACCACAAAAGTCAACATTACACCAAAATCTGTCTTACTGCTTACTGTTGTAGTTTTAGAATTGCAGATCACTGATTTGTGTTTAGAATCATCAAACATTGCTTGCAGTAGTTTTAGTTTATCATACAACATCAATCTCAGTCACAAAAATGGAATCAAAGTTCACTTAAGTCAAAGTTCATCAATTTCTTCAAAAGTCAAAAGTGTGAAAAACCTGTTTTGAGCTCAGTTAAAAGGATTTTTCTTGAACTCATCTTGGGGTCTTATCAAGTGGGAATTGGCATTTTAGAAACTTCATCTGGTCTGGTTACTTATTAGCATTTTTGTGAAATTTTGCAATTTATTTAAAAGCTTCAAACAAGCTCTTCTTTTAGGCCATAATTGCCCTGCTCCACTGATCTCAGTCATAAGCTGAGTTTCTCAGTTCTTGCAGCTTGTGCACAAGGCTCATAAGAGCTTCCCAAGGTCTGAGTTTTGGTACACTTGGTCTCACCCAGGTCTAATCTAGGTTCCAATTTGTAGTTTTCATTTTGAGCTTATTTTACATCTTGTGCTTGTGTCCCAAGTTAGTCCCCAGAATCTGTTTTTAGCCTTGTAGCTCATTTAATCAAATCATTGAAACTTGCATATCAGTGGTTGTAGCTTGTTGATTTCTGTTTCATTTGGTCACTTTTAGTATATCATAGTTCCTGTTTTCAGTTGGTAGCTTATTTTGCTCATTTGCTTATACAAGTGCTTATTTCAATAAGCACTTGATTCATCAGTTCTTAATTTCTCACATAAGTGCCTGTTTTTCCATTTTTCTTATATTCCTAGTATTAATTTAGACTTTTCCTGAAATTTTCAGATTTTTCTAAGCTTGTTTGCTATTTTTCTTAATTTAAATTAGTTTTTAAGCATTTTTAATTAGCTTTTAATACAAAAAATTCAGAAAAGGTTCAAAAAATTAATTTTTCAATTTTCTTAGGATTAGATAAATATAAAAAGTAAAAAAAGTAATTTTCCAGATTTTTCATAGTTTATTTTGTAATTTTTAGTAATTTAATTAGTTTTTAATAGTTTAAAATTCATAAAAAAATAGAAAAATAATCAGAAAAATACAAAAATAGTTTTGAAAATTCTATTTTGATATTTTAGATTTTTCTAAGTCTTAATTTTATTTTTCTAGCTTTATTTCCTATTTTCTTGTATTTTAGGTAATTATTTAATAGTTAAAAATAGTTTTTAATTAATAATAATTAGATAATTAGTTATAAAAGTAATTTTCTTTTTCTAAATATTTTCTTTTATCATTAGGATTGTAAAAATATCATTTTCATATTTTTAGGGTTAATATTGTGTAAGTTTCACTTTTTAATTTGTACGTCGCGTAGATTTTAATTTCAGTTTTGTAAAAACATAAAAACAAAAACATCATTTTAAATATAGTGATAGCGTTTATTTAATATTTTTTATCTTTTTAACTCTCTTTAATTTGCATTTAAGCCGTTCTAATTTGTTGGCTTTTCCTGTAGTTATAATAATCCAAATTCTCCTTTCCCGTTCAAATCTCGCGATCACTATACGTTTGATAATCCATTGCACAGCTCGCTGGGACATAACGACCCGGGGAGACCCTATACTCCTCAGATCTTCATTGAGTTCGTGTTCAAACTGTTTTAAGGTTCTTACGGTCTGCCATTCACAAGTGGCAGGCTTGTGTGAGAAATCTTGACGGTTTTGCACGAATCAACCACCATATATCTGTTTGTGTTCACTAACGTATGCAGGTATTTTGGTATAAGAATGTTCCCGATCCGGATCCCACATAATATGATGATTGGATGCTGAAAGGAAAGGGTAACTATATCTTGGGTTGACAAATGAAGAAACGGAGCTTAACTGGACTTCCAAGGAGAGTTGGCATAAATGCAACGTAAGAGGTCTCACTGCATCAGCAGATGATTTTCTTCTAAGTGATTGAAGAAACAGAACTTAATTGGACCTCAATTGGCATTAAAATGCAACGTAAGAAGTCTCACTGCATCTGCAGACGGTTTTCTTCCAAGCCCTACAACAACATCAACAAAAGCAGCTTATGATTCTCTCCACCTAACGTATCTTGTGCAGGAAAAGTAGTGAATGATACCATCATTAAACAATTTTTGAAAATATTGTTTTGAATATGGAAAAATATTGTTTTGAAAATAAATTGGTCTTAATTTTGAAAATCACCGGACTTCATTTTATCAAAACCTTAGTCACTCAATTATTGACTTCTGTCATGGATTGAGGGGGAGAGTGATTTAAAATAAAATATTTTCAAACGATGTTTCTTCACAAATGTTCCGTCTTGTACAATAATAAGTGGCGATCTAAAGATTTAATGTTATGTCATGGTATGATTTTTTCTTTAGAATCAAGGTCTATCAAAATGAAATTTTTTCTGTTCTTGTTTGATTGTGAAATTGTTTTGTTTTACTTAAAAGATCTCTTAAAAACTATCATACCTGACACTAACAATCTTTAGTGTCTTAAAATGGTCCTTTTCTGTCATCTTTCAAAATTGAATCTTGCCACGTCTTTCCTTAAAACTTTTCTAAATAATTTAAATCAGATGGGATCACAAGTCTCAAATGGTTTGATATTTTTGATCAAGGGAGAGATCGTGATTTAAATCTCAAATCTGTTTTTATGGAATTTGTTTTAGTCCTTCAAAGGCACTCCTGCCTCCATGTGCCAAACAATTTCAAATACACAATGCACATGTTGAGGAGGAGGATTTATCCAAAAACCAGATGAGTATTTAAACAAGGCCACATTTTCTCCCATGTTTTCTAAACCTTATTAAATCACTTGGGATCCAAAATCTCAAAGGGTTTGATATTTTTGATCGGGGGAGAATTTGTGATTTAATAATGAAATTTGATAAAAGGTGATCGATTTGATGAAATTGTGCAGGCTGCTCTCTCATATGTGCTAAACGCTTTCGAATCTAGAAGCACATATTGAGGGGGAGCATAACTATCGAGGTACAAAAGCTTTTTAAAGAGATTTATAAAGTACCTTGATTGAGTTTTCAAATGGTTTCTTAATGGCTTTTGTGATCGTGGAGGTACTTCAAAAGAACTCTTGCCTCTATGTGATAAAATGATTTTAAATATCCTATGCACATATTGAGGGGGAGAATTTTACCATGAAAATCAAATGGCTTTTTCGTATGAAAATTATGATCAAAGAAAATATTTCAAAGTCCTCTTGCCTCCTTGTGCTGAACAATTTCTAAATCATACGCACATGTTGAGGGGGAGGTTTTCTAAATGATCAAAACTATTAAGGTACAAAATGCTTTGATCTCGTATCACAAGTACCTTGATTGTTTTTCCAAATGATTTTTCAATTGGTTTTAAGGAAGAATGAACAATACCAAAAGACCGACCAATTTACTTTATGCATGGTGTTATAAGGATGGTTAGGTTAGGTATTCGTTCCCATGATCCGCCAGAACCGGAGGGATCTTCCCAGGGACAATCCACTAGATAGTGTAGAGTCCTTAGGAATATTGAAAAAAGGAGAAAAATGAGAATATGGGAAGAGTGCGGACTGAGACAGAGCTAGTACTGGAACAAACCCAACAAGGTTCTAGTTATGAAGTCTCGGTAAGCACTGAAGGGGTTGAAGAATGAAAAAGAAATGAATGTGAAAAAGGGTGAAAATAAATTGCCCTCCATCAATTCAACCTTAGGGCAGAAACCGGGTTCAATACATATGCTACTGGTTGTTACTAAGGTAACACTGGTATTGAAGACAAGACGTCATGGACCCAGTGACGCACTGCACTAAACTTCCCAAGCCACTCAAGTTCCTCTTAAAAGGGCTTGTTTCATTCTCACGGGGAACCGACATAATCTATCGACTTTCTCTTAGAGATTGTTGATATTGAAGAAGGGACCCTCTCCCTAGTCTCCGGCACAGGAACCAAATGAGCACTAATTGAGTATAGAGCCAAGAGATCATCCACAATATCTCATTAGGACACTATTCTTGAAGACTTGCTGTTTCACACAATGTGGAAAGTAAGAATATATTTAAGAGTCATACGCATTATCCTTGTGGTATTGCCAGAACATCTGAGTGATATGTAAAAATATTCACGATGAAGATGGAAATCTTTCTAGAGCCAACATCAAACAAGCTCTTGGTGGGTGACATGTGAAATCTCGTAAGATCAAGCTTGTGACAACTGGATAGAAACGATGGGGAGATTCATTCTTGAATCAACCTTGGTCCAGGAATGGAATTGACGAATACTTTTGGAAAAACCGTTCGATGTGCAAACCTTCTTTTCTCTAGCACGTCAAATGTGTATTCATTTCAAATTCAAAAAGTATCTCTGATTGAAAAATACTTTTAGAAAAACCGTTCGATGTGCGAATCTCTTCTTTTCGCTAGCACGTCGAATGTGTACTCATTCTCTAATACAAAAAGTATTTTGTTTGAAAATTGATCTTTCTCATAAAACCTTCGTCGTATTGCAAAACTCTTTCTTCTAAGCAATACACGATTGTTTTTCAAATCATTTTTCATCAATCAGTGAATCTCAATTCGCTGGTTCACTCACTCCGTGTTGTCTTCTTTGAAACGTTCCGGTTTGAGAACAGCTAGAGCAGCTGCGAAACCCTGTCAAGGAGATTCTTAGGAATCCTACTTATCACAGACAGTACTTGTACTGATCAACGGGGAGCCGTGGGCCATGTACCTCAATTCAACGAAAGTGGTCTAAGACACTTTCGTGTGTTTTATTGCTAACTGTTGTTTGCAGGTACATTTGGACGGTTGCAGCTGATCAGAATTGAGCGGTCAATCCAAAGCCGCATGCTCACAACATCCACACTTAATTGAAGAAATCATGACTGGTGCATATCTACATAACCTGGTTCTGATATTTTTATACTATGCTTCTGCTACGCTGCTACAAATATCATGAACCAGTAAAGCTTCCGCTACTCTGATGGAAAGATGTCATGATTCAAAAGTGTGAGCATGTCGGTCCAAAAGTCACAACTTCACATGATGGCAACACAATAAAGGGTGATCCAGAGATTTACTGTGGCTGGTGATCTTAATGAAAGCTCGAAGATCATCAAAGATGTGGATCAGTTAAAGGCCTCCACTAAAAGTACAAATCAGTACGGACTTTGAAGAATCAATACTAAAGCACAAAGATTGTTGAAATAAAGAATTGAAGTCTACGAGCTCAAGAACAAAGACAAGAATAGAATGCTAGGATTCGAAATGTAAAACATGGGGTGACCTCCCTTAGGGGGAGATTGTTAGGAATTAGAAAATTCCATAGTGAAGAGTCGGTCACCCCAAATATTATCTATCATAGTTTAGCTCGTAGACTTGTCGTTAGTTACGTTATTTATCAGTTTACTAGTTAGTTATTAGTTTAGTTTAGCGTAGTGTAACACCGTGGAGGAAGGACGGGTCTTTACCCACTGTATGCCTGATCCACAGTCCGATAGGAGGACGGTATGTTTGTAACTATAAATACCCCTTCCATCCATGGAAGGGGTGGTGCTTCTCATTCAATCTAATATTCCATACTTTTGTGTAAACCTCTAGCAAGAACACCTTCTCTCTCTACTAACTCTCTAACTATGGCAAACATGTATTTTGATCATCCAAGACCACCCGAATCATCAACACAATAAATATTACGATCCTACATGGTGTTTGCCATAGGTAGTTTTGTGGGTACTATCCTTTTCGGAATTGGTTTGATTGGTTGAGAAGAGATCCTTGCATTCGTTGGTTTAACCGGAGATGATTCGGTTGAAGAAATTTCGTGTACAACACGAGCAATTTTCTTGGGTGGTTCTTTGGTGGATAGGTTACTACTTGGAGTTTTCCTCATGATGAGATGATTTCAAGAGGTTTGTAAGGGTTTCTAAAGTGCTGAAAGTTAGGATGAAGGTGATGACTATGGAAGTCCTAACAATGTGGTTTATAAAGCAAGAGATTTGGCAAGTGTATTTAATCTTTAAGCCACTAAGATTCATTGGAATGTGATGATTAACATGCACAAGAGTCAGCTTCAGAATTTGTACTAATCCAGGAACTCATTTAAGATGAGATGGAGTGTTTGAGTTAGAAAGATGAGTTGAAATGATTGTTTTAGCAAGATTTGACATAAACTATTATCTGGATCCCACGGTTCTCTCCTCATAGGGATCCGTCTAGGCTAATCCTAGGGATCCGGCTCTCAGCAGCTATGAAAGAGTGGAAATGATGTTTCTAAGATCTAAGATCTATATCACCTTGAGTGTTTCAGTCCTCCCAAGTGTCTTAAATGAAGGGGTGCTTAAGTACTTGAATGTAATGAGTGATGTAGCTAATGATTGCCTTTTATGGAAGGAATTGAAACTTTCATGAGTACCAATGAATGAACAAGGATGACACTAAAGATGAGAGTGTCAATTGAAGCTAAATGATCCTAGAGATCAGATAGTGACTTAGATTAATCCTTTGGAAAATATCCTAGAGGCTTAAGATGGAAAAACTAGGATTTGATCAATTTTGACTAACTTTGATGTAAGGATGATTATGATCAATTTTGCTATAAAAGATTTCCTAACGTTTAGATATGAGGGATCATGTGAAAAATGATGTGTGAGATTTAAGAGCGGAAGAGTAATGGATTAGAATGAAATGATAGATCTACAAGCGTCTTTGAGTATGATCTAGGTGAGTTATGTGTGAGTAGGAAGGATCTACTTAACTTGATAAGGACTTAATTTTCCTTAGGACACTATGTTTAGCTTAGTGTGAGGTGTTCTAGAGACATGTTTGAAATACAATGATTGTAATTGCATTGGAGCGGAAATATGGTGAGTTTTGGTGAAGTGATAAATTAAAAGCACCTTGAATGTGATCCTAAGTTAGCTATGAGTGAGTGTGAGACATACTGAGCTTGAGGAAGATATAAGTGATCCTAAAGTATCATGTTTAACTAGTCCAATAAAGACTGGAAGGTTGGATTGATGCAAGCAAGCTAAAAATGCACCTTTGTCCACTCGGATCCCACGGATCCTTCATTTGAGGGATCCGGCTAGTTATAACCAAGGGATCCGGTGTCTGAGACAGATTTCCTTAACAGAATGGTTGCATAAATATGCTTTATGTGTCGAATTTTGAAACTAATGATTTCTTACAGCAAGCATATATGTATACATGTAAAACATAGCAATGAGAGCATGTAAGAATAGCACATAAGCAATTAATATGAAATCTAGCTCACAAATAACATAGAGGTTTATCAAACTTAGCAAGCACTTATTAAAGAAGCTCAAAACATATTTACGATCTAGATTAGTATATCGTTTATATTAACAATGACATGCAAGGTATGTTGAAGGATAAGAGACACATGTATATGCGTCTTTAAGACAGTGAATTGTTTAGAAGGTTGTTTTGGTTTAGTGAAGGTAATGAACTAAGTATAGTTATTACAGATGGTTATTAGCATACAATGAACTTCATCATTGAAGTATTGTAGCTCTTCTCGATCAAAGCAAGATAATCACTTGATGAAGCAAGTGGTTGTGATTAACTAAAAGAAAAATTAATTTTACAACTTGTCTGATTAGTAATCCTAAGATCAGGAAAACATAAGAGTATAAATTTCTCAAGTGAGAGAATGAATATGAGACTATTACTAGCGGTGCGCAATTACGGCTAAACACGACCATTTTTACGGGCGATTCCACATACCCAACTTCTATCAAGGAAGCAATTCAACCGTTAGGTCAAATTGAGTTTCTAGTGCAATAAGTTCTCCAGTATTCAATCTCAAGTTAGGAAAATTTATATTCCTACAATGTCCTATCGAAGAGTAACAATGATGATACTTTGCTTCGTTTTTATTAATATAATACTTGAAACAACTAAGGTGAAGAAGGTGTCAAAAAAAATTAAAAGTTGTCCATATGGTGAACAAAAAAATGGTTGGATGAGCTAGTTCAACATATGTTGTTGGAAAGCTCGAGTTTGGACTTTCGGATATGAACAATTATATTTGCGTTGCAAAATAATTTATTTGAGTATATCGGATGAAATAATCAAGTTGTCAATCCTACTATGAAGCTTGGAGAGCGATCATGAAAAGGAAAACGGGAGAGTACATCATCAACACAAGTGTAGGTTATGATCCGATGTACATTCTTGTTGTTTTTTAGAAAATGATACAAGAAAATATGAAATCAAGAAATCATATAGGCACATAAAACATTTATGTTGCACACATGACAAACTCAATCAAAAAGCCATTTTAGTGTGTTAAATGTTTTAAACATTTTTCAACTTATAAAACTAACATTTTCGACACAACTAGATGTTATCCCAAACACTCCTTCAAGTAGCACATTGATTAATAGAAAAATACTAAATCAACAAGAAAGAGAGTGAATAGCAAGGTAAGGAAACCACATATGATAATCAATCAAACAAGCACAAAAGCTATTTGAGATAAGCAAATAATCAAGTAATGCAAGGGAAACAATTTATCATTTAGCATAGCATACGAAAGTTCTTTTCATAGCTTTGTGTTAAACATGTATACCAAGGTTGATTAGTTTCCTTTATAAATATGATCAAAACCTTGAATTCAAAAGAGGACACATTGTTATTCAAGGATGAAAACATCTGTCTCCAATTAGATAAAAAGTTTGTGCAAAAGTTATGACCGAAAAATGACTTTCTATTATAAATCAATGATTCTATAAATTTTTGTTTTGAATCAGTTTATGAAATCAGTTTTTAGTGAAATTAGACTCAAATACCTTTAAAACTATAGGTGGCATGACTTCTAACGACTTACGGTTAATTAGTTATGAATTTTTGAAATTCAGACAAAAACTTTCTTCTGTACCACGGATCCCTTGCTTGAGGGATCCGTCCAGTGTAACCTGAGGGATCCGTGGATCTGACACAGAATTACAAAAATGTACTTTTTGACCCGACAAAAAGGTTTAACCTTTGTAGACTTTTAAGTGAAGTTATATTAGCCATTTTCACCTTTATTCAAGCTTGATTAACAAGATATCTAACAACAAAACTTCAAAGAGAAAAAGATCAACAAAAACACTTTTCATTTTATGCTTATTATAAGATAGTAGCATATCTCACCATTTTATCCACAAGCAATTTAGCACGTTTTTTTACCAAAAATTGTAACTAAGAAAACATACCTTTGCTATATTCCCTTTTTATGGTTTTAGAAACCATAGACGCGAAATACTTCATGTTCTTCTAAGATACCCCAATCCTTTGCTAAATATTCTTTTTAGGGAAAGATATATTTATAGAAATTCTTCATGATCTTCTTAGGATGCCCACATCCAAGTATGGAGAATACTTAACAAGGAAAATGTTAGACCATTCTATCATTGTCCAACAATAAACATTATAATGATTTTTAAAACATGACTTTGAAAAATCCTTCTTTGTAGTTTTCAAACATACATGGATCGTATCAAGTTTTTAAAGTACAACATACTCTAAGAAACTTGGTAACGAAGCTTTGATACCAAGTGTGGAAAACTAGAAGGGGGGTTGAATAGTTTAACCAATGTAAAACTTCCTTTTAAATATTTAGATCGACTTATGTCAATCTATTTGGTTGTTTATGTTGGACGTTGATAGATAGATATATAAACGTGTAAAGAAAGATAAAGAGTAAGAAGCACATCACCACGACACAAGTATTTATAGTGGTTCGGCTACAAGGTCACCTTCCTTGCCCTACTCCACTCCCCGAGTCACCTACTCGAGAGTTCATAAACACTACACCAATCTCCTTATGGCAGAGAAGCCTTCACAACGTCGCTTATCCTTTTTCCAATACAAAGCTAAATACCGATTTCTTTCACACCAAGGCGAACCACACCTAACACAACGTCGCCTACCCTTTATACGGTGCTAGGCTAACCACCGGGTTCTTTCACTCCAAGGTGAACCACACCTACACAACGTCGCCTACCCTTTATTAGGTACTAGGCTAAGCACCTAGTTCCATTACCATGGAGGAACTACTACCCACCACAACACAACACCTAATCTCAAGGAGATCTACTCCTTGTTACAACACCATCAAGGATATCACCATCCTTGGATCTAAATAATACTATATGTATAACGATGCACCTCATTGATTATACGACCTAGGCATTCTTCCATAATGCCACTTGATTTGATTCATAGGCATCCTTCACTAATGCCTTTGACACAACGCTTGGCACCTTTCACTAATGCCTTCATCTTGACACCTTTTGCATTCTTCACTAATGCTTTGACACGGACGTTTAGCACCTTTCACTAATGCTTTCGTCTTGAGTTTTTCGGCATCCTTCACTAATGCCTTCAACATCTATGGAGGAAGAAAGAACTATCAACAAGAGAACCTCAGTTGTCTTGATGATGATGAAGCATGGCAACTCATGGACTTGAGTTTGCCCGACTTCAAAAGTGGTGATCTCGCCTTTAAGAGGAACCTAGAAGATCAAACAAAAACAAAACTACAAACATAGATCCCTTGGATATGAGGTTAGAGAGTTTTAAACTCTTGGGGAAAGTATGTTAGAAAGGAGTGAGAAACAATGAAGAAATGGCTCACTATTTATAGAGGAAAAATTCTACTGTTCCTCGGATCCCACGGATCCCTTCCACAAAGGATCCGTCTAGCGTAAAGCTAGGGATCCGTGGGACGCTCTCTTTTACCCATGGGTATTTTGGTTGTGGGTCATGGGTCATGGGTTGATCCACGGATCTTTAGCTAGATACAATGTATCTCTTGAGTGCAATGCACTTAGTCACTTGGGTATGGGTTGATCCATGGGATATGGATATTATCCATGTATAATATAAGCATAATGTCATGCAATGGGTTATGGGTCAAGCTCCATGGGTCATGGGCTTTGGGTTGTACCCAACTACGTTCAATGTATTTGCCCAATGGGTTATGATACTTAAGTTTCTACCAATTTATTTTACCCAATATACTACATACTAGTTATGTGTATATTTTACCCAAATATGTAAACACTAGTTGTTGTACATATGTAATATTAAATCATAAAATCACTTATACTTGTTTTAGTGTTTTATGTGAATATGTTAGAAACTATTAGTTCAAACCTTTTACGTATTTTATTTGTTTCGTTAAAATGATTTTACGTTTGTTATCGACAAAACATTAGAAGATCGTAAAATATAAATAAACGTTTTTACAGCGTATTTGTATTAACATGTTTATTTCAAGTTTCACTAAATGTTTTTATATCTTATTTATTACATGTTAAGAATTTTGACTTGAGTTGAATTATCGCATGTTACAACCGTTTATCATTATATTTTGATCTTTTCACGTTATTAAAGGTTACACAAAACACTTACCACAATATTGCATATCGCTAATTGTCTGCCGCTAGACGCGGGTAATCGCCTAGTTTAATATAACATTAAAATTGGTTTTTACTTTCATATTCAGCGTAAAATCTTTTATTAATACATCTGACTGAAATTTTTATCAAATTATTTTTTTTTCAGAATCTTATTGCATCTTTTACAAAATAAAAAAAAGTTCGAACACTATTCTGAAAAGTACTTATATTTAAGTAGCTTATAAGTACTTAATTTTAAGCATAAGCATAAACGAGAAGCTATTCCAAACACCCTCTTAATAAAAATTAGAAAAATACATTGCTTAAATAAGTATTTTTATTATTTCACACTTTTTGAAATGAAGTGTGTTATACAATATGAGGTAGGGTCAAATGAGAAATAAAATTAAAACGAGAAATATGAGAAGAAATTACAACCACACATCTTAGATGCATTTACAAATGTAAATACATTTATTTATAAATTTCTCTTTCTACTTTAGAGTATGTGGCTAAAATTCCTTGTCACTATTTTCATTTTATTTTTACTTTCCAATAGACCCCTTCCCATATATTTGTACCAAGAGCATCCATGATGCATTGCATCATTAAGGTTTAATACAATAGCATGTCATTTACATATCATCATTTCACATTTTATACAAGCTCTCACGATGATTGCACTTACCATAATTTAATAGAGTAAAATGCAAAAGTGCAAGTGTCGTCTTTGTCGAGACTTTTTGTGCGGATTTCGTCCATGCCTCAAAGTGAAATGAATAAAAGGCCCAGGGTATTTTAGTCATTTCATTTTAGGCCATAGATGATATCTGCACCAATAGTTTCTCGAATGCACGACGCTTGCATTTTCGAAAAATTAAAAGACTATACTTATAATATGAACACATCACAAAGACGATTTTTAAAATTTAATATTTAATAAGTATTCATATATTAAATCAGTTAAAAATAATAATAAATAAATAAATATTCGTATAGTTATGTGGCCCACTGAAATTATTCATTGGCACAATTAAAATAATATAATAATGATACATGACCCACCCAAATGATTCAATGAGAACGAGAAAGTGTGAGGCGTTTTCGCACTCGAATAAGCTAGTGTCACATGTATTTTTTAAACAAAAATAAATATAATAAAAAAACGGGCAAATCACCAAAAAATGTTGTTAACTTGCCACTTTTTCTCATTGTATGTAGCATTCTTTTTTTTCTTTCTCATTCTGTCAATAAACATCTATCGTTAGTCCTTTCTGTGTACCCGTTACCAAAAAACTTGCATCGTTAGTCCTTTATGCTAACGACCGTTAATAAATAACTTAAAATTTGGTTATCTTACGCTAAACTTGCGTCTTTGGTCCTTTATACTAGCGATCGTTAAAAAATAACTTAAAATTTGGTTTTCTTACGTTTTCGTACGTTTTTTTCACGTTTTCATACGTTTTTACACGTTTTCGTTCGTTTTAACACGTTTTTGTCCCTTTTTTCACGTTTTCATACGTTTTTACACGCTTTCATCCGCTTTTTCAGGTTTTCGTCCATTTTTTCACGTTTTCATCTGTTTTTACACGTTTTCATATGTTTTTACACATTTTCGTCCGTTTTTACACGTTTTCATTTGTTTTTACACGTTTTCGTCCGTTTTAACACGTTTTCGTCCATTTTTTCACGTTTTCATCCGTTTTTACATATATATTCGTCCGTTTTTACATGTTTTCATCCGTTTTAACACATTTTCGTCCGTTTTTGCACGTTTTCGTCCGTTCTTACACGTTTTCATCCGTTTTTACATGTTTTCGTCCGTTTTTACACGTTTTCGTCCGTTTTTTCACATTTTCGTCCGTCTTTACACGTTTACATCCGTTTTTGCACGTTTTCGACTGTTATAGCACGATTTCGTCTGTTTTTACATATTTTTGTCTGTTTTAACACGTTTTCATCCATTTTTATACGTTATCATCTGTTGTTTCACGTTTTCGTTCGTATTTGCACATTGTCTATTTTTTCGCATATCAATACGATTTCGAATGTTTTCGGCCGTTTCTACACGTTTTCATCCGTTTTTTCACGATGTCATCCGTTTTTACACATTTTCATCCGTTTTTGTTTTCGTCTGCTTTTTTACGTTTTCGTCAATTTTTTCATGTTTTCATCCGTTATTAGTTTTTGATGAAATGTGTAAACACGTATGAAAACGTGTATAAAATGGATGAAATGTGTAAAAAAGGATGAAAACGTGTAGAAACGGCCGAAAACATTAGAAAACGTATTAATAAGTGAAAAAATAGACAAAATGTGCAAATACGAACAAAAACGTGAAACAACGGATGAAAACGTGTAAAAATGGATGAAAATATGAAACAACGGACAAAAACGTGCAAAAATGGAAGAAAACGTGTAAAAACGGATGAAAACGTGTAGAAACGGATGAAAACGTGAAAAAATGGATGAAAACGTGAATAACGGACGAAAACATGTTAAAATGGACGAAAACGAGTTAAATCATACGAAAACGTGTAAAAACAGACGAAAAATGCATACAGATGAAAACATGCAAAATCGGATGAAAACGTGTAAAAACCAATGTTGCAAAAATCGACCTCGGCGGCCGATTAATCGGTAATCGGCCTTATACCTTGTTGATTATTGAAAATCGGTAGAAAAATCGGCCTGGGCAAAAATCGGTCACTAATCAGTCAAAAATCGCCCGAATCGGTCAAAAATTAGACTAATGATAAGGTTTTAAAATGTACCTTTTTGAGGGGTCGTTTAAGCCCTTATTTGATCTCTTTTGTATCCGTTATTACTTAATATCGTTCCTTTTCACTTTTTAGGTCTCTTGAAGGCAAATTGCTGTAATGGCACTTATTTGGACGAAAAGGCGCGGATATACGAAGAAAAAGGCCAAAGTCAAGAATCGAGACACTCAAGCTGCTGAAATACAAGGTGACGACGTCACTGCTTAACTGCGACGCCGTCGGAGCATTTTGTGTTGGCCCAGAAGCCAAATTTCCTATTTTCAAGTGACGGTGTCAGGCTTTAAAAGAGTAGGCCGTCGCAACTCAGACGGCCTAGATTTGATCCAGACGGCGTCAGAAGCTGAAGAGGACGGCGTCACGAGCATAAGGTGACGCCGTCGCAAGACTAACGTGGCCAAGACGAAACCCTAATGACGGCGACCCGACGGCGTCACAAAACATAAGGTGACGCCGTCACACTTGTAATCTTATATATAGAATATGAATTTTCCAGTTTTAGTGTGTAGTCTTTTGGAGTTAAAACCTAAAACCGAACCAAGGCTGTCTTGTACAGTATTTTAGGGTTCCAAACCCTATCTTACATCATGATAAGTGTTTTGCTTCATTAATTCAATTATGTCTTTGATTATTTGTGTGTATGCTTGCATGTTCTCCATGTCCGGCTAATTTACTTGTGTGTTTGCTTAGGGAATATGAAACTTAATTATTGAATATTGATTGGTTGTCTCTTATCTTAATTGTTAATGATCTAGTAATGCGATAGGTCGTTCGTTGTGTAATTAATGCTTGATTAATCTTTGTGAACCTTAGACTATAGCACTTAGAGAGGTTGTAGGCTAAACCATCCAAAGAGGGCCTTAGAGTTAGAGTTTATAATCCCTAGAGGGTTTTGTAGACGAGACCCTTTGGTAAGTTCAAAGAGTTAGGGATAAACGCATACCCTACGACTTTAGACACACAACGCGATTAAGAATAAGGACGTGACAATTCAACCATCAATAGGAGATAATTAAGGAGTAATAAAACCTAAGTGAACACATCTTTAAACTATCATACGAGCACACAATAATTAGACATAGACTACATACACCTTAGATTAGATAATTAGATAAGTAGAGTAATCGGTAGAAATACCAACCCCCAAATCCAAAGCCCGAGATTCGTACATTTCCATTTTTTAAAAAACATAAAACAAAAAGATAAAAATAATCTTCCTCAAACCTTAGCGTAGTAACTTCTCACTAGCATTCCTATTCCCCTAGAGAACGATATCAATACCCGTGGCTTACCCTAATACTACACTACAACGATTAGGTTCACTGCCTAGGGTGTTATAAAACTTGATCGAAGAAAAGGAAGTTCCTTTGACCCCGAACGACGCGTGTAGCGTTATCAAGTTTTTGGCGCCGCTGCCGGGGAATAGAATAGCTAGTTAGTAGTCCACCTCGTTTAGGTTTCTTTGCTTGATTCCTATCAAGTAAATTTTTCTCATTCTTAGCTTTCTCGTAGTCTATCCCCCTTCTTCGTGACCTTTGTTCGTAAAACCCCATCACCTTTCATCATGGAAGGTGATAACCAACCACCATTTCCCCCTACCAACCACTTTAGACAACTTAGAACCCGCACTTCCACCAAAACCCTTCTTCAACCGTTTGCAGAACCCGAAAGAGAGCTCAATAGGCGAAGAAAAGCTCTCCATGATTCGGAACCTCAAGGCACTTCCATCAACTTTGATGAAGTCACAACTGACGAGGAGTCCTCTCATTCCCCACACTCCCCTGAAACCATCATCATTGACGATCTGAGCCAACATGGCGAGGAAATTCCCGCCACTCCGGTCAATGGACCCATCAATCCTCCTGAAGCAAAATCCCTCGGGGAATACTCTTCCCCCTCTGCATCTGGATTTACTAGTGCCATTGTCTACCCTTCAGAACAAGTCAATGAGGTATTGCATGCCTCTGACATTTGGCTTATCCAAAATGTATGTCAATTCAATGGATCTACAGCGAAGACCCAATCCACCACATCAAACAATTTTTAAAAATTGTTGATGCTATCTATGCCGACGGAGCATCCAAGGAGACATCTAGACTCCGGTTTTTCCCATTTTCTCTTCATGGACAGGCCAAGGAGTGGCTCGATAAGCTCCCTCCAAAGTCTATTTTCACCTGGGAACAACTCACAACCAAGTTCACCAAGAAGTTCTTTCCCCCTGGAAGAACTGCATTGATTAGGAGCAAAATTCTTCACTTCCATCAAACAGATGGAGAATCTATCATTAACTCCTGGAATCATTACAAAGATCTTATTCAACAAGCCCCACACCATGGTATCAACCTTTGGTTGCTTGTTCAAAACTTTTACGACAATATCTCCCGTAAGGATCAAAAAGGCATTGACTTTTCAACTGGCCGAAGAATTTCCAATCTCACTGCGGAAGAAGGGTGGAACCGCATTGAGGAATACGTTCAATGCCAAGACAACCATTGGAATGAGCCAGTAAACGCTATTAGCATCTCTACTTTCTTGAATGATTTATCATCTTTCGATGATCGGATTAAGAAAGCACAAGAGAAGCTTGCATACCTCACAAAATCGCCAGAACCAAAAAGGTTATTTAACCCATACCTTGTATGCGACATTTGCGGAGGGCCACATGAGAGTGATGAGTGTGATGACACACGCAAAGAGAGCGTCTTCCTTTCCAGTCATGATATTTATGATGATCCTTCCCTCCTCACATTTTATCAAAACGATGAATGCAACCCTTGGGGCAATCTAAAATGGAAAAATGAAGGAAATGAGGGATCTGAATACACCATCAGTGATACCTTTGAAAAAGAACTCGGGCAGTTTACCATAGAAGGGGCCACACTCTTAAAAGGTCTTGAGGAATTTATTCAAGAGCAGCAAGCTGAATTAGAGAGTCAATTCGCCACTCTCCACAAAAGAATAAGCGAATCTGGCCCTGCCCATCATGATCCAACTTGCGCTATCACTACTCGATCAGGAATTACTACTAGGGACCCCCCTCATCCTGACCAGAATCCCACCACCAGGGAACATGTGTTAGGAAATGAAGCAATTCCTGAACCGCCTTCAACTCCTCACGATCCCCCTCCACAAACATCAGCACCTGCCCAACGACCAACTCTCACACGGATTCCTTATCCCTCTCGTCTTAAGAATCAAAAGGCTGAAGAAGACAATGAGAGAATATTGTCTTATTTAAAACAAGCTTCCGTCAACATACCACTTCTTGACGTATTCTATCACATCCCTAAACATAGCAAATACTTCAAAAGGTTAATATCTAATCGGAAGAAACTTGAAGGGTTGATATCAATAGGAGAAGAATGCTCGGCTATCATCCAGAAAGGCCTGCCCAAGAAGAAAGAAAATCCAGGTAGTTTAACCATCCCTTGTTCAATAGGGGCGCTCTCTGTGAAAAATGCCTTGGCAGATCTTGGGGCTAGCATTAACCTGATGCCTCACTCCCTATTCCTCAAACTCTTATATTCAGGACTGAAGCCAACCAGGATGAGTATTCAATTAGCGGATCGATCAATCAAATATCCCATTAGGATTTGTGAAAATGTTCTGGTAAGGGTAGGAGAATTCAAGTTTCCAGTTGAGTTCGTGATTTTAGAAATGGAGGAAGATAACCCAGTCCCGATAATCCTTGGAATACCTTTCTTAGCTACAGCTCATGCCATTATTGATGTTCATGATGGTAAACCACTTTACGAGTGGGGTCCGAGAGCTTAACCTTCGACATCAAGGATTCTATGAGTCACTCCTACTCCTACAATCACCCTATTTATTTTGTGGAGGAAGTTGATGAATTTGTTGATGATATAGATGGCTGCATTGATGAGTATCTATTGAACGAATTCAGAAATGATGATAACAACACAATAGGCGACAACGAGGAAATTAAGATGGTTGGAGCTGTTTCCTTTTACCCGCATAAGGAAGAAATTGAACCCCTTGAGCTGCAAAAGCCAGAAAACAAGCTAAAACCATCAATCAAGGAACCCCTACTTTAGAACTAAAAGATCTCCCAAGCCATTTAGAATACGCCTTCCTTCAAGGAAAGGATCAACTCCCTGTCATCATAAGCTCGTCGCTGACAACTGGACAAAAAGAGAAGCTCTTGGACGTTTTAAAAGAGTACAAAGGAGTAATCGCGTGGAGTGTGGCTGACATTAAGGGTATTGATTCTACATTTTGTACTCATAAAATCCTCATGGAAGAAGATTACAAACCAACCGTTCAGCCGCAGAGGAGGGTCAACCCTAATATTAAGGAGGTAGTAAAGAAAGAAGTCATCAAGCTCCTCGATGCCGGCCTTATGTACCCCATTTCGAATAGCCCATGGGTCAGCCCAGTCCAGGTGGTTCCAAAAAAGGGAGGAATGACAGTTGTAAAGAATGAAAAGGGTGATTTAGTGCCACAAAGAACGGTTACGGGTTGGCGTGTTTGTATCGACTATAGAAAGGTAAATGATGCCACTCGGAAAGATCATTTTCCTCTGCCATTTATTGACCAAATGCTCGAAAGGTTAGCCGGGCATGAATACTACTGTTTCCTTGATGGCTTTTCAGGATACTTTCAAATTCCCATTGCCCCTGAAGATCAGGAAAAGACTACATTTACATGCCCATACGGGACGTTTGCCTACAAGCGAATGCCCTTCGGGTTATGTAATGCACCCGCCACCTTTCAGCGATGTATGATGGCCATATTCCATGAATTAGTTGAAGACAGCATGGAAGTTTTCATGGATGATTTCTCGGTATTTGGAAATTCCTTCGACCTTTGTCTTTCCAACCTTAGGAAGATATTGAAACGGTGCGAAGAAACTAATTTGGTCCTAAATTGGGAAAAATGTCATTTCATGGTGAAAGAAGGAATTGTCTTAGGACATAAAGTCTCTGGGAATGGAATTGAGATCGATAGAGCAAAAATTGAAGCGATATCCAAACTCCCCTATCCTACCACCATTAAAGCCATTCGCAGCTTTCTAGGTCATGCGGGTTTTTATCGAAGGTTTATTAAAGACTTCTCAAAAATTGCCCGGCCAATGACACAGCTTCTTGTTAAGGATGCCCTTTTTGATTTTTCTGAAGAATGTAAAGAAGCATTCAACCGACTAAAGAAGGATCTTACTCAGGCGCCTATAATGGTCACCCCTGATTGGTCTCAGCTATTCAAGATCATGTGTGATGCTAGTGATTATGCTGTAGGCGTCGTGCTTGGCCAAAGGAAAGAGAAGCATTTTCAACCAATCTACTATGCTAGCAAAACCATGAATGTAGCGCAAGAAAATTACACAACTACCGAGAAAGAGCTTTTAGCTCTGGTTTTCGCCTTCGACAAGTTCAGGCAATATCTCGTTCTTTCTAAGACTGTCGTCTTCACTGATCACTCCGCCTTGCGCTACTTGTTTTCCAAGCAAGATGCAAAACCCCGACTAATTAGATGGATTCTATTACTTCAAGAATTCAACATTGAGATTCGAGATAAAAAGGGGGCTGGAAATCTTGCTGCAGATCATCTGTCACGCTTGGAAAACCCTGATCTTGGGAAACTCGATCACACCGAGATTCGCGACTCTTTTCACAAGGAACGGCTAATGGCCATTAAGGAGATTGAGCCATGGTATGCGGATTATGCTAACTATCTGTCCAGTAGGGTTTTGCCAAACTACATGACCAAGTAAGATAAAAGGAAATTCTTCACTACGCTAAAACATTACTTCTGGGATGAGCCCTTCCTATTCCGCATATGCCCCGATCAAATCATTCGACGTTGCGTGGCCGGAAGGGAGATTGATCGAGTTCTGAAAGAATGCCATGCGTGACCATCTGGAGGACATCACGGTGTAAATGTCATGGCACGAAAGGTTTTCGATGCCGGGTTCTACTGGCCTACTATTTTTCGAGACGTTAAGAGATTAGTTCAAACGTGTGATGCATGCCAACGATCGGGAAACATCTCGCAAGGGATGAATCACCTCAGAATTATATCCAAGTCTGCGAAATATTCGATGTTTGGGGTATAGACTTCATGGGACCTTTTCCATCATCCGGAGGAAATGAATACATTCTCGTAGCTATTGATTATGTATCCAAATGGGTGGAGGCTCAAGCTCTTAGAACTAATGATGCGAGGGTAGTTATTCATTTTCTTAAAAAGCTCTTCGCACGATTCGGGATCCCCAAGGCATTGATCAGTGATAGAGGAACCCACTTTTGCAATGCTCAAATGGAAAAGGTAATGAAGAAGTACGGTGTTCCACATAGATTTTCTACCGCATATCATCCTCAGACGAATGGACAAGTAGAAAACACAAACAGGGCATTAAAGCAGATACTTGAAAAAACGGTCCACCAAAATAGAAAAGATTGTGCATTCAAACTGGATGAGGCACTCTGGGCATTCAGAACTGCTTACAAAACACCCATCGGAACAACCTCTTTTCGCTTAGTATACGGGAAGGCGTGCCACCTCCCTATTGAACTTGAGCAAAAAGCATATTGGGCACTTAAGACCTGTAATATGGATTATTCTAAAGCAGGGTCAAATAGATTCTTACAGCTTCAAGAATTGGATGAACTAAGGTTGGAAGCATATGAATCGTCGATCACATACAAAGAAAGGGCAAAGAGATGGCATGATCAACGAATAAAGAATCCTAAAGAGTTTTTGGAAGGAGATAAGGTGCTTTTGTATAATTCAAGACTAAGGTTATTCCCGGGGAAACTCAAATCGAGATGGTATGGACCTTTTTCAGTAAAGAAGCAGATGAGCAATGGAGCGGTGGTGCTACTAGACCACGATGGGAGGGAATTTACTGTAAATGGACAACGTGTGAAACATTATCAGTTGGATAATAATGACATGGTGAATGATGAAGATATTGTTTTAGAAGAAGATGGCGGTAATGAAGTCACGTAAGGGCGCGACTACGAGTCTAGCTACAAGACTCTTAAATAAAGAAAAGCGCTTCGTGGGAGGCAACCCATGCTTAATTGTTTGCTTGTTAGTGTCGTATATCTTTTATTGATTGCTTGTTCTCATGTTTAAATTTGTAAAAATGCTTTATTTTGTTTTTAACCTCGTCTTAATTGCATATAAAGGTATTTTACATAAAGGATAAGTGTAGGGAGGATTACACACGTTTTCAAAAGAAACGTAAACATGAGAATAGAAATTCATTAAAAGATATATATGTGTGTTTGTTCGAGTCAAATGCTTGTATCGAGTCATAATGGATGTTTTGCAGAAATTTTTCCAGATTCTAAAGGTGTAAATTTTCCAGAATTTTTTCCAGAAAATCGCAGACCAGTTTTTGTCAGGATAACCTGACGGCGTCAGGAAGGAGTAAAAACAACAGATTACTTATTTCTCGTTTTCTGAGCTACTTATAAATTTTTGGAATTTTCCAGGTCTTAATTTTACAGAAATTCTGTAAACATCCATTCCACAAGCATTATATCTTAGTTTAGTAGAGTCTTATATATATTATTACCGCCGATTTTACGCGAAGGTTTCGTTTGTTTTCTTCAAGTGTGCAGGTTTTATTTATCAAGAAGAAGATACATAAGGTTGGAAGGAGCTTTTCACTCATACATTCTTCTTGGAAAGGATTTAACCACTACTTCACACACGGATCCTACCGAGCTAATCAGGGGAGTACTAGTTTCTTTCGTTTTTAATTACCTTCCATTATCATAACTTTGATACTTTCGGGGAACATTGGAGACAATGTTCAGTTTAAGTGTAGGGAGGGAAAATAAAACGGGAACTTTGAAACTATGCTTATCCTTGATTATTTGCTTTGTCCAATTGTATTTGTGTAATAAACCATGAGAAAATGTCGGTTAGGCTAATTTTGGCACCAAATTTGAAATTTTTCATGACATATAGGAGTGGGCCATTAGTCTTAACAAAAGCGTCTCACGGATAGGAAGTTGCATGACTAGCACAAAAACCATTTACCACCTAAATTCCACCCAAAATGTGAGGATCGCCCTTAGATTAGTAGGAATTAAAGCATTCATCTTTAATGCTTAGAGTGTGAACCGATAGTAAATTAGATTCTAGAACTTGTTTTGTGATGCATTCCGAGATCGCTAGTAAGACTACACTTGTGTAGTTAGGAATAACTAAACGATAAGAGGCATTAGGATAACCCTTGTTTGATACCCGTAATATAATTACTTCTTCCACATCGGTTGAGTAATTCCCCCACACCCTTTGCGTTGTACTCATCTTTAGTACACGATACCCCTAGTTAACCCCTCAGAGCCTATCCTTTTCGCGGTTCTCGTGATGTTTCGGTTTTTCCGAAATATCAATGAAGAGCATTGTTTACACCCCACCCCCAAATATACACCCAAATCGCCTTAGCCTACCATGTATGCACTCACTTTTAGTGCATTAATGTTATCACCCTAAACCCTCAGTTCAATTATCTAGTTGCTTGCATGAGTTGCTAAGTCGAGTCATATCCTTTGTACACAGTTTTGGGACGATTGGGACTCATGGGAAAAAGTTAAAGTTTATGAAATGATTGGAATGGAACGTTAAATTCCTTTATTTGCGTAATAACATACCCCAAGTGTTTTGATCTTTTCAATTCGGGTCAAATTAGTGTTAGAGTAATAAAAACTCAAGTGTAGGGATGTGCCTATAAATCCCTATCATTTTGATGTTACCGTAGAGGATGGTAGAGGAAAAGTGTATGAATGAAAAAAAAAACATACGGGCTACCATCCTACATCTATCCTTTAAATTTATGTTTGTTTGTTTCAGTTATCTAGAGTTTAGAGTGTCGAGTCTTGGCTTAGCAACGCTATTCTTCGTATGCTTGTAACATAAAGATTTTTGACTTGCCACCACTAAACAGCCTATCCCACCAAACCATTTGTTTCCCTACCGTAAGCCTAACATTACAACCCTTTAAAGACCTCTTTGATAGTCTTTCCTAGGTGCTTACGCCAAAGCGATGGAGGTTTGATCTATTCTCAAGCCTATGGTAATCTATGTACTAGGACCGGTTAATGAGTGTTTATCTTCCATTTCCAACTTGTTATATTTCATATACACCCGAGAGAGATGTGAGTATCCAAACACCCCATGTGAGGTGCTAGTATGTAATTTCCGTGCTTGTTATGACTTTTGCGGGGCTTATATGTGTTGTGGACTGTTTTAAACCAATGCTTCATGACCCCTAACTTATAAATTAATTGGCTAAAAGCACATTTGCTTGAGGACAAGAAAATACCAAGTGTAGGGATATTTGATAAGGTTTTAAAATGTACCTTTTTGAGGGGTCGTTTAAGCCCTTATTTGATCACTTTTGTATCCGTTATTACTTAATATCATTCCTTTTCACTTTTTAGGTCGCTTGAAGGCAAATTGCTGTAATGGCACTTATTTGGACGAAAAGGCGTGGATATACGAAGAAAATGGCCAAAGTCAAGAATCGAGACACTCAAGCTGCTGAAATATAAGGTGACGGCGTCACTGCTTAACTATGACGCCGTCGGAGCATTTTGTGACGGCCAAGAAGCCAAATTTCTTATTTTCAAGTGACGGTGTCAGACTTTAAAAGAGTAGGCCGTCGCAACTCAGACGGCCTAGATTTGATCCAGACGGCGTCAGAAGCTGAAGAGGACGGCGTCACGAGCATAAGGTGACGCCATCGCAAGACTAACGTGGCCAAAACGAAACCCTAATGACGGCGACCCGACAACGTCACAAAACATAAGGTGACGCCGTCGCACTTGTAATCTTATATATAGAATCCGAATTTTTCAGTTTTAGTGTGTAGTCTTTTGGAGTAAAAACCTAAAACCGAACCAAGGCTGTCTTGTACAGTATTTTAGGGTTCCAAACCCTATCTTACATCAAGATAAGTGTTTTACTTCATTAATTCAATCATGTCTTTGATTATATGTGTGTATGCTTGCATGTTCTCCACGTCCAGCTAATTTACTTGTGTGTTTGCTTAGGGAATATGAAACTTAATTATTGAATATTGATTGGTTGTCTCTTATTGATAACGCTACACGCGTCGTTCGGGGTCAAAGGAACTTCCTTTTCTTCGAGCAAGTTTTATACCACCCTAGGCAGTGAACCTAATCGTTGTAGTGTAGTATTAGGGTAAGCCACGGGTATTGATATCGTTCTCTAGGGGAATAGGAATGCTAGTGAGAAATTACTACGCTAAGGTTGGGCTTGAGGAAGATTATTTTTTATATTTTTTATGTTTTTTAGGAAATTGAAAGGTACGAATCTCGGGGTTTGGATTTAGGGGGTTGGTATTGCTATCGATTACTCTACTTATCTAATTATCTAATCTAAGGTGTATGTAGTCTATGTCTAATTATTGTGTGCTCGTATGATAGTTTAAAGATGTGTTTACTTAGGTTTTACTACTCCTAAATTATCTCCTATTGGTGGTTGAATTGTCACGTCCTTATTCTTAATCGCGTTGTGTGTCTAAAGTTGCAGGGTATGCGTTTATCCCTAACTCTTTGAAGTTACCAAAGGGTCTCGTCTACAAAATAACACTAGGGATCATAAACTCTAACTCTAAGGCCTCTTTGGATAGTTTAGCTTACAACCGCTCAAGGTGCTATAACCTAAGGTTCACAAAGATTAATCAAGCATTAAGTACACAACGAATGACCTATCGCATTACTAGATCATAAACAACTAAGATAAGAGACAACCAATCAATATTCAATAATTAAGTTTCATATTCCCTAAGCAAACACACAAGTAAATTAGCCGGACATGGAGAACATGCAAGCATACACACAAATAATCAAAGACATAATTGAATTAATGAAGTAAAGCACTTATCTTGGTGTAATATAGGGTTTGGAACCCTAAAATACTGTACAAGACAGCCTTGGTTCGGTTTAGGTTTTTACTACAAAAGACTACACACAAATACTGAAAAATTCGGATTCTATATATAAGATTACACATGCGACGGCGTCACCTTATGTTTTGTGACGCCGTCGGATCGCCATCATTAGGGTTTCGTATTGGCCACGTTAGACTTGCGACGGCGTCACCTTATGCTCGTGACGCCGTCCTCTTCAGCTTCTGACGCCGTCTGGATCAAATCTAGGCCGTCTAAGTTGCGACGGCCTACTCTTTTATAACTTGACGTCGTCACTTGAAAATAGGAGTTTTGGCTTCTGTCCCGTCACAAAATCCTCCGACGGCGTCGCGTATAAGATGTGACGCCGTCACCTTGTCATTCAGCAGCTTTGAGTGTCTCGATTCTTGACTTTGGCCATTTTCTTTGTATATTCGCGCCTTTTCGTCCAAATAAGTGCCATTACAATTATGTCTTTGATTATTTGTGTGTATGCTTGCATGTTCTTCATGTCCAGCTAATTTACTTGTGTGTTTGCTTAGGGAATATGAAACTTAATTATTGAATATTGATTGGTTGTCTCTTATCTTAATTGTTAATGATCTAGTAATGCTATAGGTCGTTCGTTGTGTAATTAATGCTTGATTAATCTTTGTGAACCTTAGACTATAGCACTTAGAGCGGTTGTAGGCTAAACCATCCAAAGAGGGCCTTAGAGTTAGAGTTTATAATCCCTAGAGGGTTTTGTAGACGAGACCCTTTGGTAAGTTCAAAGAGTTAGAGATAAACGCATACCCTACGACTTTAGACACACAACGCGATTAAGAATAAGGACGTGACAATTCAACCATCAATAGGAGATAATTAAGGAGTAATAAAACCTAAGTGAACACATCTTTAAACTATCATACGAGCACACAATAATTAGACATAGACTACATACACCTTAGATTAGATAATTAGACAAGTAGAGTAATCGGTAGAAATACCAACCCCCAAATCCAAACCCCGAGATTCGTACCTTTCCATTTCCTAAAGAACATAAAAAAAAAGATAAAAAATAATCTTCCTCAAACCCAACCTTAGCGTAATAACTTCTCACTAGCATTCCTATTCCCTTAGAGAACGATATCAATACCCGTGGCTTACCCTAATACTACACTACAACGATTAGGTTCACTGCCTAGGGTGTTATAAAACTTGCTCGAAGAAAAGAAAGTTCCTTTGACCCCGAACGACGCGTGTAGCGTTATCAACTAATCGGTCAAAAATCAGACTAATCGGTCAACTTTTAAAAAAATAATAATTTAGGCATTTTACTTAATTTAGGGATCGTTCATTTCACTTATAACGCACAGTGGACCTCATAACCAGAATTGGAGCCTTTTATTGAGGTTTGAAAACATAGTAGGCTTGGAATCCCTTAAGATCTTTAGTTTGGTCTCCAGAAATACCCAAAACTTACAGGAAATGCCAATCTGATTAATCACCGATTAATCCTGCCTTGAATGATTAATCACTGTAGGGTGGTCGACCGCCCGACTACCGATTCACGGTTTTTGCAACATTGGTAAAAGCAGATGAAAACGTGAAAAAACATACGAAATCGTGTTAAAACGGACGAAACCGTGTTAAAACAAATGAAAACGTGCAAAAACTAACGAAAACGTGCAAAAATGGACGAAAATGTGTAAAAATGGATGAAAACGTGCAAAAACGGATGAAAACGTGAAAAAACTGACTAAACGGGGAAAAACTGATGAAAACGTGAAAAAAAAATGGACGAAAACGTGTAAAAACGAATGAAAACGTGTAAAAACGGATAAAAATGTGAAAAACAGACGAAAGCGTGTTAAAACGAACGAAAACGTGTAAAAACGTATTAAAACGTGAAAAAAAACGTAAGAAACAAGATTTTAAGTTATTTTTTAACGATCGCTAGTATAAAGGACCAACGACGCAAGTTTAGCATAAGATAACCACATTTTAAGTTATTTATTAACGGTCGTTAGTATAAAGGACTAACGATGCAAGTTTTTTTGGTAACGGGTACACAGAAAGGACTAACGATAGATGTTTATTGACAGAATAAGAAAAAAAAAAGAATGCTACATACAATGGGAAAAAGTGGCAAGTTAACTACATTTTTAAGTGATTTGCTGTAAAAAAAAACTATAAATTAGACATTAAACGTTTTTTTTAATTGACGGCTATTATACTTTTATGCGACTAAATTTTATCTTTCCCAAAAAACTATAAAAAAATAATAAAAAGTTAGTATTTTTCTTCTTTATTTTTATGAAAAAGACAAAGTTTGTTCGGATGAAAGTAAAATAACCGTCAGTCGCACAAAAGAAATCCGACTAAACGCTAGTATTTTTCAAGTTAAATAAGGATATGTGTCAAAATATTAATTGGGTTGTACATTCGATTAGTCATACTTATCTGTTTTAGGATTTCTTTTTTTCTTCTTAATATAAAACTAACTAACTTTTCATTTTTGAGTCATTTAAAGAACTTTCTCTTTTTATAATTATACAATTAATTAATCATAGCATCATGTTTTCTGACTTAGCACAAAACTGCATACTATCAAAAACAAATTCTTTTTCTTTAATAAGTACAAAAAAAATACATTATTTAAAAAGTATTTTATTAAGCCAATAATAATGGTAATCATAAATATTGTGGTCACTGTTGGTCTAATGTTCTACTCGAGCTAATGAGTAGTTCAAAAGTCACGAGCTTAATGTGCAGTCCAAAGATCCGAGCAGATGGAAGACAAAACAGTTTCCAAGCATATGGAAGTTTACAATTCTAGTCTTATTAGGACTCCTTATTTGTTAAGGACTATCTAGCTTTATTAGAATTGTAGTAGGATTAGAAAGCAAATTCTAACACCTATATAAACAAACCGAGCTGTGGTTTGTATGTGTGCATTCAATATCAGTTTTTGTAAGCAAATACTTTTCTGATTAATTGGAGAGCTTATTCCAAGAAACATTGTGTGTTCCAGTTTTATTTGTTTTAGTGTTTCTGTTGTGAACATCAATCAGACGTGTGGACTTGAATTGGTATCAAGAGCAAGGTTTCAAGAGTAGTCGATCACCAGGTTTCAAGAGTAGTCGATCACCAGGTTCAAAAGTCGATCACAACAGGTTCAAGCAGTCGACTATCAATAGAAGGGTTTCCAAAGTCGACTATCAGCAGCAGGTCTTGAATTGGTGATCGATCACAACAGCAGGTTGAAGCAGGTCGATCACAGCAGCAGGTCTTGAATTGGTTCCAAGATTAGTCGATCACTAAAGGGTTTCCAAAGACTATCACAGAAGGTTTCCAAGATTAGTCGATCACTAAAGGGTTTCCAAAGACTATCACAGAAGGTTTCCAAGACAGTCGAACATAAAGGGTTTCCAAGAAGTTAATAAAGTTTCAAACTTTAACTTGGTTTACTTAGGCAAGAAGTAAAACAAGCGTGTTCTAGGGCTGGAAGACAATCCAACTACACCGGTAACTTACAAAAGGCGTTCAAGAAGAATGGTGCAAGGCGAGTCGAGTCAACCACCTATTGAACATACTAAAACGGCTCTTCAATGTCCAATGTTAACAAGCACGAACTATAACATATGGGCAATAAGAGTTAAAGCGGTATTCCGAGTCCATGGAATACTTGATGCACTGGAACCAGGGGAAGGAACACAAGTTGTTGCCAAGCAAGATCACATGGCAGTGGCGTTACTCTTCCAGGCGATTCCAGAAGAACTTGTTTTTCAAGTTTCACAATTCAACACAGCCAAAGAAATCTGGGGAGCTTTGAAGACCAGGTATGTGGGTGTTGAACGGGTTCGAGACGCAAGGTTGCAAACCTTGGAGACGGAATTCGAATATTTAAAGATGAAAGTCAACGAATCAATCGATGACTTTGCGGCTAGGTTGGGCAAAATTGTAACAGAAGTAAATAGCTTGGGAACAATTTATGAAGACAAGAAACTTGTTAAAAAGCTACTTGCATCCGTTCCGGATAGGTATGTTGCAATTGTTGCCTCAATAGAACAATTTGCTGACTTGAATACTATGTCTTTTCAAGAAGCAATTGGAAGGTTGAAAGCTTTTGAAGGAAGAATGAAGGGTGTTGACACCACTTCTGAAGATCAAGGCATGTTGATGTTCGGAAGGGCTGAAAGATATGATAAGAAAGGTCGAGGAAGGAATTCCTCTGGTGGCAACGGTAAAGGTCAAAACTTTTCTTCTCAAAACAAATCTCATGATAGTGGTCAAGCTAATAACCACAACCGTAACAACTCCGGGAGCAATACGGAGCAAAAGAAGAACAAAAGTCGAGATCTTTCAAAGATTCAATGCTTCAGATGTGATGAATATGGTCACTTTGCTTCTAACTGCCCTGAACGAAGTGAACAGAAGCAAAAGCATGAATCAAACCTTTTGCAAACGGAGGATGATGATGACCCAACACTTTTTATGATGAAAAGCGTTCAAGAAGTAGTTTTCTTGAATGAAGAAAAGATTATCCCAAACCAATTGAATACTAAGCCAAACGAGGAAGACACTTGGTATTTGGATAATGGAGCAAGTAATCACATGACGGGGATCCGAGAATACTTTTCGGAGTTGAATGAGAATATCTCCGGCAGAGTGAAGTTTGGTGATAACTCTTGCATCGAGATAAAAGGGAAGGGTTCGATAATCATTGAAGGGAAAACGGGAGAGCAACGGTTAATCACTGGAGTCTATTACCTACCCGAGCTAAAAAGCAACATAATTAGTCTTGGGCAAGCTACCGAAGGCGGATGTGACATTCGTATGAAAGGTAACCTTCTTACTATGCGTGACTCAGATGTCAAGCTTTTGATGAAGGTTCCTAGAACAAGTAATAGACTTTACAAGATTAAGCTCCAAGTTGGAAGTCCGGTGTGTCTCAAAGCAAAGATGGAAGATGATGCTTGGTTATGGCATGCTAGGATGGGTCACATTAATTTCGAGACGATGGAATTAATGGCAAGGAAGGGCATGGTTGAAAAGTTGCCAATAATTCATCAAGAGAACAAGTTGTGTGAATCTTGTTTGGTAGGAAAACAAACCAAAAAGGCGGCACAAATGCAAGAAAGGTTCGATATGAGTGACTTGGGAAAGTTAAGCTATTATCTTGGAATTGAAGTAAAGCAAGAGGATTCGAGTATCTCAATAAGTCAAGAAAGCTATGCAAAGAAGATCTTGAAAGATGCTGGGATGCATGAAGCGAATCCTACTCAATGTCCATTAGAACCTGGAATGAAGTTAAGCATGGACAAGGAAGGAAAGCCGGTTGATGCAACATTATATAGACGAGTTGGTTGTCTAAGGTATTTACTACACACTCGACCTGATTTATCTTATTCGGTTGGTTTGGTTAGTCGTTACATGCAAGAACCAAAAGAATCACATATGGCAGCTGTGAAACAAATACTAAGGTATATCCAAGGTAGTTTGAATTTTGGAATACGATACAACCAAGAGAAGACCAAGGAGTTAGTGGGGTTTAGTGATAGTAGTTTTGCTATGGACCAAGATGATGGTCGAAGCACAACTGGGCACGTATTTTATCTAGGTAAATCACCTATCACTTGGTGCTCACAAAAGCAAAACACGGTGGCTCTATCGTCTTGTGAAGCCGAGTTCATGGCTGCAACTTCAGCCGCGTGTCAAGGGATATGGTTACGTGGATTGTTGAGTGAAATAACCGGAATGGAAGAAAGAGTGGTGGTCTTATTTGTTGACAACAAATCGGCTATTGCACTTATGAAAAATCCAGTCTTTCACGGGAGAAGCAAGCATATAAACACACGTTATCATTTTATCCGAGAGTGTGTTGAAAGAGACCAAGTACAAGTTGAGTTTGTAAGAGGTGAGTTACAACGTGCTGATATTCTGACGAAAGCTCTCGCAAGGATTAAGTTCAAGGAAATGCAAGAGTTACTCGGAGTTGAAGATCTCCCTATCTCGAGTCAGAAATTAGGGGGGTGATTGTTGGTCTAATGTTCTACTCGAGCTAATGAGTAGTTCAAAAGTCACGAGCTTAATGTGCAGTCCAAAGATCCGAGCAGATGGAAGACAAAACAGTTTCCAAGCATATGGAAGTTTACAATTCTAGTCTTATTAGGACTCCTTATTTGTTAAGGACTATCTAGCTTTATTAGAATTGTAGTAGGATTAGAAAGCAAATTCTAACACCTATATAAACAAACCGAGCTGTGGTTTGTATGTGTGCATTCAATATCAGTTTTTGTAAGCAAATACTTTTCTGATTAATTGGAGAGCTTATTCCAAGAAACATTGTGTGTTCCAGTTTTATTTGTTTTAGTGTTTCTGTTGTGAACATCAATCAGACGTGTGGACTTGAGTCACACCTTATTATTTAAGCTTTTTCTCTTCAATAATACATCCAATCACAATTTGATAATAAGGCGACCACAACTGCAACAAAAAACATATACCACAAAAACAAATTAGAAAAAAATACACACACAAAACAATTGAAACTTTCGGTTGAGAGGCCAACTATAACTTTGAAAAGGTTGGGGGTGAAGAGCTTATACGAGCAATTTTTTTTATTTTTTATTTTTGGTAACTATGGTTTCCGACCTTTTGGCTGACTAATCCACGGGGTTTGAATCCACCGCCACACAGACTCAAACCTGGTATGAATAATGTGTTTGTTTATTTTTTTTTATTATTTTTTTATTTTTTTTTATTTATTTATTTTTTATTTTCTATTTATTTATTTATTTATTTATAATAGGTATGGTTTGAAGCACAAATAATGCATTTGTTTTTTCGTTTATGTATGAGTTGAGATGTTAAATTTACTCACATCTTGTGTACTTAACTGTTTTTTGAAATAATAAATTTACTTAAGAACCTTTTACCAAAAGAAAGGAGCACAACATCCATGTTCATTTATATCCTCACGTATGTATAAACACAATTTCTATCTGTTTGTTAAAAAACTATTGTCATTGTGTGAATTATTCGTGCTTTTAGCTCTTTGGACACAATTAGTGCTGTTTAACACAAATATTAAGCGGATTAACAAGCGCTTAATAATGAACAGTTATAACTTTTTCCTTAATTAATTAGGAGTCTTATTCCCTTCCTTATCACGTAATATTTTATTACTTTCACTCCAAGTTAACGCTTTATAAATACTCCAATATCGATCACCTTCAACCATCATAACTCCATAACCCTAAATTTATCCTAAAATCATGGCGGGCGAAGCTAGAATCAGTTCGTTAGAGGATAAGTTATTACTCGAAATCATGTCAAGAATCAAAATCATGGACAAAGAAAAAAAAGAAGAGAGATTAATGTCCACAAAAGAGGTGATTAAAACAACAGCTACTATCTCCAAACGATGGCAATATCTTTGGACTCGACTTCCTACTCTCGTTTTCATAGATAAGGATGTCACCAGAAACGGAAGTTTTTCGTTTATCACCAAAACCCTCACCCAATGTTCTACCGATGTGGATCTTGAAAAATTTAAACTTAAACTTCAAACTTTTGATCTTCGCCAGCCTACGTCTGAAGTCAATAGCTGGTTACGTTATGCTGTTATGTGTAACGTCAAAGAGATTGATTTAAGGATGGACCGGTATGAGTTAATAGTCGATGAGTTGTTTTTCAACAATTCATGTCTTATAAGTATGAAACTTTCACGTTGTGCATTTACTCCTCCTAATGATACTCTTCACTGGAATAAACTTAAGTTTTTGCGTATTGATTATGGGGAATTAGATGAAGATTCAATTGGAAAAATAATATCCGGAAGTCCTTGTTTGGAAACTTTGGAGTTGAATAATTGCAATCTCGTTGGGCGTATCCCGAAGTCCTTGTTTGGAAACTTTGGAGTACTTGAGCATTTGTCATGCGATTTGGAAACTTACGAAAGGTTTAGCTATGATGATGAGTTGTTTTTGAATGATTCATATTCTATGAGTATGAAACTTTCGGGTTGTGTATTTAATCCTCCTAATGGTGATATTCATTGGGATAAACTTAAGTTTCTATGTATTGACGAAGGGGAATTAGATGAAGATTCAATTGGAGATGTATTATCCGGAATTCCTTTTTTGGAAACTTTGCAGCTGAATTATTGTTGTGGTTTTAGCCGGATTGATGTTAGTTCAAAGAGTGTTAAGAACTTGGTGCTCTCTGGTTACGGCTATAGGTATCCTGTGGCGGATGACTATATAGATACACTAGAAATCAATGCTCCTTATATCTTGTCACTGACAATAAAAGGAAAGATGTATTTGGAGGAGTTTTTGTTGGAAAATGTGTCTTCTTTAGTCAAAGTTCACTTGAATTACAAGGGAAGCAACCGATTTGCGCAATATATTGGACGAGATCGATATGATATAGAAGAAGAATTGCTTCGAGGTCTTTTATCAAGCCTTGGCCATGTCAACGAGATTGCACTTGGGGATGATGATTGTTTAGATGTAATGTTTTTCTTTTCCTTCCACTTGGGTTTGTTTGTGCGTGTGTTTTTTGTGAAGGGGTGTGATTCATAGTTTTAATATCCGTTTGCCCTGATTATAATTAGTTTTAATTATTGCACTGCTTTAATAATGTTATCTTTCCATTGGTAGGCTCTCTCTGATTTGGAAGATAAAGGTTTCCAGTTTCGTGAAGGTTCAGATCGACGTGGTAGATATCCCGACAGCTACAGAGTTTTTTTCATTAATTCATAAGTGATGAATCCACAGTTGATAGTTTCTATAAATGGTCTTTAATTTTCGATGTAAATGGTCTTGCATTGTAACTGTTAAATCAATTAGGTTACTAATATATGCTCTCGTTAGATATCGTGTCGTTTGTGTGGCTGACATCTGCTGTTTTCTGGCCCTGCAACTCTATGACACATGGACTTTTGATTACGAAGAGAAATTCATGCAACTGCTATGTAATACGGCTAACAAACATAACTTTTATCACAGTGGCCGTTTGAAGTTGAGTAAGTAAGGCTCTTCAAGTGGTATTTAATGTGTTTTGTGATACAAGTTATCTGCAGTATGGATCATGTGATGACTATACCTTTCTTATGTTGGCTTTAGCCATGCTCTCATCATTTTTCATTTTTTTTGTTATCTCTATTACATTAGATAGTTAACGTTGTATGATACGTATTTTCCCTCTTGTTATCGAAAACATAACGTTATTTATACTCATTCTAATAATACTTCACTTTATTAATAATGAAGGCAACAGATATTTATAAAATCAGGACAAAAAGTGTAAGCAGGTCAACCCAGCCCTGCGTGACTATTTTACGTGTACCTAAATACGACGTTGTGTTGATCTAAAGCACATTTTTATCCAAAAGTCTTCAGCCAAAAATACTTTGTATTTTTAATGCAAAAATCATTAATGTGTCGTTTGGGGTGAACTAATTAACTGTTTTGATGCACAATATTTGTTCTTGGCCAATAATAAGTAACATCTTAGACCTAAGGGCATCAAAAACGTCATTTATAAAAAGCCGGTGATAGGGATTACCTCTCCTATTCACAAGAGTCTCGACAACTTGTACCACATCTCATCCAGGAGCATACAAGCAAAGCTTAATTGCGTTTGGATCTTTCAGCAGAATGCATATGATGTAATGCAATATCTTATAGTATCATTTGGAAGTCATGATTTATGAGTTCTCTAATTGAACCTGTGCGTAGTCCAAGTAAGCAATCTTTACTGTTTTTGAATGCCATGCTGGCCAAATCAATCGAATAGGAAGGAAAACATGGTAAGCAGAGAAGAAACTAAATATATGTAGACATTTCGAAGATATTTTTGAATAGAGCTTTCTTGGAGTTGAAATAGGCATATCCAATGCGTTATTATGCCATTACTGCTAATAGAGGAAGTGGCACAAAATGCGCTTAAAATTGCCTTGACCATGATACTTTCCAATTATTGTACTTCATATTTACACAACAATGTATCATAAAAATGACATAAGAATACTACCTTTTAGTGGAAAATCCTGAATGATTAAATGTTTTATTACAGTCATAGTGGTGATTATTAACACGCAGCAGGCCTACCATCTTTCCTCGGATCACTTATAGCAGTAAGCATCCCTTTCAAAACTTGTTTATGATTGTAAGACACTTTTCTGTTCTTAATCGGTTTCTTTAGCGTTTGAACTATAAGTTGACTTACTGCTCCACCTGATTTTGACTGCAATACATGACCCCTTTCTCTAAAAAATTTCTTTCGGTCATCCGACAGCTCAATATGGTCACCATCGATCACTGTCCAGTTTTCGTAGTATACCACATTCGGTATCAACTGCATATAAGGAGACGAATGAGAATGTCTCAAATAGAGATGGCAATTTTGACCCAATCAGTATTTATGAATGGGTCGAAAAGGGTTCTATTTTTCCTGTAGCGTGTCAAATGGGTGAATCCTAAAAGTTAGCTAGTAGATGACGGGCAAAATAGGCACGAACAGGTCCAAATCATCTAAAATGATTTTTTAGACATACAACTTCCTAAATCACATTATTCCAAAATTTGCTTTTTGGTATAAAAAATGAGTGATCAGCAAAGGCTTTGGCGATCACATTATTCCAAAATTTCCTAAATCACATTATTCCTCACATATGGGTGACTTTTTCTGCTTTTAGAAAACAATAGAGAAAAAGAAAACACCTTGTGGTATACTCGTGGAGACTGAACAGCGTCTAACGGCTCCATTCCTAGAATGAAGTGGTTAAGGAAGACCTGTATAACTGCTGGAATTATGTACACCCCACCACTCCCTCCGATCACCCCTACCAGTTGATCACCCTGTCAAAAAGAAATCGAGAGTCAACGTTCAAATTTTTTAGAACCGGCGTAGCAGTCTTTAAAAAGAAATCGTAGGTATTGTGGTTGACTTTCGGAGTCAAATTTACCTTGACAATGATCACAGGAGTCATGGAAGACAATGGTCTCTTGTTTGGACTTATAAAATTTGTAGGGGAGGGAGGAAGGCTGTCGGGGGATATTTCTGTAGGTGCTGAGAAGTCACCCATTTCGTTATTTAGCACAATTCCAGTCGTGGGAGACAAAATACCGCCACCAAATGGATAGTTGACAGTGGTTGTCATTGACACAGCATTTCTATCTGCATCGACTATGCAAAAATGACTCGTACCGTGATCTTCAATCTGACTCCACCTAGTATATGCACAATTCGACAACCAGTTTTAATTTTAGCTAAACAGACTAATTGTTGATCAAGCAATGATTGAAAGTAAATATATATTTCTTTATGTACCCCGGCATGTAATATTCAGAAGGGAAAGTGGTGTTGTCGAGAATTCGTTGTTGGATTTTCTTAGTGAATGAAGGGGAAAGCATTTCTGATGCAGTCTTACTTTTATCGACAAAATCAGGGTCACCCAAATTCATGCGAAGTACAAACATATGTTTTAATGCTTCGATGAATCGGTGTAAACCTATTGGTCCTTTTGCATCATGTGTGTTCTCGTAGCTATTCAAGATATTTAATACCAAAGCTAGTCCAAGTGTACCACTTGACGGGGGTGGCATCCCAAATATGTTGAACCCCATCGTGTTCACTTCAACTGCATCAGTAACTTTCACCCCATAGTTCCTTAGATCCTCCATTGTCAGTATCCCACCTCTAGACCAAACATCCTTAATTAATTTTTCTCCTATAGTCCCATTGTACAAAGCTTCGGGACCTTCTTCTGCTATAGCTTCTAAGCTCAAACCAAGTTCATAGTTATAGCACGTTTCACCTGCCTCTATGACCTTTTACCCAAAAAAAATATTTCCATTTGGAGCAAACACTCTTTGTAGCCCCGGTTCTTTTTTTTTTTTTTTTATCTTAGCGGCAGAGCTCAATAGTGAACTGGCAAGATAAGGAGCTACTATAAACCCATCTTTGGCTAGACTAATAGCTGGCTGGAATAAAGTCTTCCATGGCATTCAACCGTGTTGTAACCAAGCTTTGTAAAGACCGGCTATCTCGCCTGGAACACCCATTGATAGTGCCCCGGAATATTTGTCGTCAAGATTATTTTGGTACATATCCTGAGTAGCATTAGTCAGTGATCAATAAGTTAGTTTCGCATGTCATGTTTTTTATGTTTGATACAAATAAATGTCACGTGAATAATTTTTGCAAAACTTAACCATGAATATGTTGACAAAACGAAAAGACTCATATAAGTACCTGTGAAGCAGCTGAGGGAGCGGTTTCCCTGAAATCAAATGCTTGAGTTTGTGACGTATCTGCTGATCGAACGACCATAAACCCTCCCCCTCCAATACCACTAGCCGGCCATTGGATTCACAATGCCACCACACAAAGCAACTGAAACCGCAGCATCCACAGCATGACCACCGGCTCTAAGAACCGATGCACCAATCTCTGAACAACGCGCATCATCGGCTGCAACCACTGCTTCAAACGACTCGACTGCATCACTTGGTTGTACCTTATTGTTTACTTTATGTGATTTTGAGGCATCATCTACTTGTATACTTTTGATAAGGCCCTCCAAACCAGTTAATGCCAACTCACTTGACTTGCTTCCTATTGTAAGATAGATAACTGAAAAGGACAATTTTAGACCACTTTCAATCAACTTACAACTACTAGTCATGTCCATGTATTTCCATAAACATACCATTAACTTTTTAACCATTCATAGCAACCAATTCATGTTTTCTGACTTTTTTTTTTTTTTTTTTTTTTTTTTTTTTTTTTTTTTTTTTTTTGCTTTTCTAAATTTTTTAAAATAGAAAAATAACTTTTCAGAAACAGTTGATGAGTTGCGTATTTCATACTATATAAAAGCAAAATAGTCAAAGTTAAAAATATTGAAATGTTGAAATTTTTAACATGGTCAAAGGTGAGATAAAAAGGATAAAAAGGATTAAATAATTTTGATTAATTCTTTAATGGTCAATGTGTGAAAAAGTTTGAAATGTTGAAATGGAAAATTTAAAACATTTGGCTCATTATACACGAACACATTAATTACATTGATAACCCCAATGTCGGACTTTTTTCACGTTCTAATAACGAAAGGCCAGTGTAAACTATTTTTGAATGTCTCACTTTTTTTCAGGATCTAATAAAGGAAATCACGCTGTAACCAGTAGTAAACACGGAAACAAGGCGAGAACATGGATGTCAAACATTAGAAACAAATCACAAACACAGTATATATGGCAAGGAAAACCCGAGGCTAAATTAACACCCACTATAACAGCCGCCATATCAAGAAATAGCCACCACCTCTCCTGTGGTTTGGGTAGTTTCGGTTGGTGGTTTTGGTGGTTTCGGCTATCCAACACCACCATCTCTCGGTGGGTTCGGCGGTATTTGCAATGGTGTAGTAAGGTTGGTTTTAGCGGTGTATGTTTTTGTGTATGGTTGGAGTACAATTTTTTTTGGTTTTGTGTATGTTGATAGTGATATTTTATTTGTTATGTGCGTGTATTGAGATCTTTAATGTAATGGTGGTTGTATTTTGATCTTTGAAGATCTTATTTATTATTGATGTTTTGTGCTCTATATTTGAAAAGTGTTTATGGTGAAGTTGATAGTGTTTTTTGTGCTCTATATTTGTTTTTTTAGATTGCTGCCATTTGTGTTTTTTGGTTTTGTTTTTGGCTTTTGCATTTAGTTTCGGCATGGTGCTTTTGGTTAAGCTTGTTGTAGCTGCTATTTGTTATTTGTGTATGTCATTAAAGCAAATGGTATGTTAGGAGACTGATATTTTTTTATTAGTTATTGACAGGGGAGGCCCGGAGGGTGTGCAAACCCGATTCTCGCACAGGGCACGTTTTTGAATGGGGCACAATTTGTTAGTGTATTTAACGGGTAATGGAAATTTCTTGGGTCTCATTGAAATGTTGCAAGAGTTTGATCCAGTTATCCAGGAGCATGTGAGGCGGATCATAACTGATGAGACGCATGTTCATTATCTTGGACACAGAATCCAAAATGAGATAATACTTTTGCTAGCTGAAGAAATTAGAAAAGAAATCATCAAGTGTATAAAGGAAGCAAAGTATTACTCAATAATACTTGATTGTACTCCTGATTCCAGTCACCAAGAACAGATAACTATAATAGTGAGGTATTTAAAGTTCTCATATAATTCTGTTACTGTCGAGGAGTCCTTTTTAGGATTTTTCAATGTTAATGATACCACTGGAAAAGGTCTATATGAAACTACACTTGAAGAGTTAAAGTCACTTGGTCTTGAAATTGATGATATGCGTGGTCAAGGTTATGACAACGGGGCAAACATGAAAGGGAAACACCAAGGAGTGCAAAAGAGATTTTTAGATCTAAATCCTTGAGCATTTTACACTCCTTGTGGTTGTCATTCTCTTAACCTTACATTATGTGATATGGCTCATGTTTGTGTTAAAGGAAAGAGTTTTTTTTTGAACCATCCAACGTATATATACTATATTTGCAAATTCTATTAATCGGTGGCAAATTTTGAAGAACAATGTTAAAGGTTGGAGTCTTAAATCATTGTCCCAAACTCGTTGGGAAAGTCGTGTTGAGAGTGTTAAGGCTATCAAATTGCAACTTGTCGATGTGCGAGAAGCTTTACTTGAAGTCGGAGAAAAAGATAATGATGATGCAACTGCAAGTGCAGCAAATTCACTAGCGGAAAAAGAACTTGGTGACTTTGAGTTTGTGGTATCAATTGTCATCTGGTATCAATTATTAAGGGAAGTGAATATAGTGAGTAAAAAGTTACAACTGAAGGATATGCATCTCGATATTGCTATTAAAGAAATAAACAGATTGATTCAATACTTCAAGGATTATAGAGAAACAGGGTATTCAAAAGCGATTGAAGAAGCAAAGGAAATTGCTAGTGAATTGGGTATTGATCCGATATTTCCACAAAAGCGTTTGATTCAAAGAAAAAAACAGTTTGGTGATAGTTCAAGTAGCCAAGAAACTTCATTTACACCTGAAGAGAACTTTAGAGTCAATTATTTCTTATATATTGTTGATCAAGCTCGTTCTTCACTTGAGACAAGATTTGAGCAATTCAAAGAGTACGAGAAGTTATTTGGCTTTTTGTTTCCACATAACTTTAGGGGAATTGAAGATAAAGAACTTAAATTGTCATGTCACCTTCTTGAAAATGCACTCAGGTTTGAAGAAAGATCGGATATTGATGCTGATGAACTTTATATGGAGTTGAAGTTATTTGACACATTACAAACCGATGAACTTAACAGCACTATAGATGTTTTGAAGCGTTTGAAAGAGTTTGGTTATTTTCCAAATGCAACCATTGCATATAGAATATTGTTGACTATTCCAGTCACAGTTGCATCTGCAGAAAGGAGTTTTTCTAAGTTGAAATTATTGAAATCTTATTTACGATCAACAATGTCCCAAGAAAGACTTAGTGGATTGGCCATGATAGCTATCGAGAACGGAATCTTAGAGGATATAAACTGTGAAGAGCTAATCAACCAATTTGCTATGAAGAATGCTAGGAGAGCTTCACGGATCATTGGTTAACTACGATGGTATGTATTTTTAATACTATGATTTGTTATGGATATAATTAATTGTTATAACATTAGTTATCATTTATAAAAAAAAGAAAATTTGCTATGAGTTAGGGGCATTTTTTTCTTGACTCGCACTGGGTACTCAAATCATCAGGGCCGCCACTGGTTATTGAAAGTCTTTGTGCTGTTATTTTAGATTCGAGTGATTCACGTGTCTTTATTGTGGCCAATGATACTTGTATCATAGGGCATTTATTTAAATGAGGCATGCTAGGGCCACATAAGGTTTACACAAAAAATCCCCACTCGCTGACGTGTCAGCGGGTGATTGGGTTTTTGTGGGATCCACATCTCACAACAAACCAATCACCTGCTGACATGTCAGCGAGTGGGGATTTTTTGTGTAAACTTTATGTGGATGTAGCAAATTTCTTTTTAAATATCTGGATGACGGGGATTCCGGTAAATGAACTCCGTTGTTTGGTACTTGTGGATTGAAATTGGTGGTGATGAATGTAGAAATTATTTCATAATAACACTATTCAGATTTTGCTTGGCTGGTAAAAAATGGAAGGATGGTGAAACTTAAGATCCTCTCAACTTCGTAACCCCATTTTTTTTTCGAAAAGCAAACATTAACATTACTTCGCAACCAAAATTTTCCTATGTGACATAATCTTTTGTTGTTAAACAAACTCAGCCTTTTCCTCCATAAAAGATTATTTGAATTTATTTGATGGAAATATTATATTCTCGATTGTTTTGAATATTTTGAGCCAATTATGAATTACCGAGGCATATGATATCAAGGCGGAAACAATTACGAGAAGGTAGCTAAAATGAAATTTTTTGAGTTACAGGGAATTGTGAATCGGGTCTATCGGGTTGCAGGTTTTTGGGTTGGGTCTATCGGGTTATATGCTTATCTCAATATGCAATTTACCTAATTTATTAACATACTGTTTTGCATGACATTAACTTCAAAATTGGAACAACATGACACGAAGTTTTATTTTGGCCAACATGATACAATGGCAATAGGCTAAACATTAACTTCAACGATCGACCAACATGCTAAATTGCTAATAATTCGTAGCCTCCAACGACACTAAGCATTTGGCGCTAAAACAAAGTAATTCTAGAGTAGCTTGTCAATTAAATCCAAAATGCATCTAACATATTAATTTAATAACCAAACAGAAAGCATATAACATATCACGTATGACATCTTTTTCTTCATATATATTGAGCCTAAAATGCAAAATTAACTTAAAAGCCTTTATGTGTTATCGGCTTGAACTCGAACCCGATTAGAGGTGCACAAAAGCCGGTTTTTACCGGTTTTCGGTTTTTGGAAAACCGGTTTTCAAAAAACCGGTTTTTCCAAAAATCAGTTTCGGTTTTTTTCGGTTTTTCCGGAATCGGCTTTTTTCGGTTTTTAAAAGTTCGGAGTCGGTTTTTTTCGGTTTTAAATGTTCGGAATCGGGTTTTTACCGGTTCGGTTTTTTTCGGTTTTAAATGTTCGGATCCGTTTTTTTATCGGTATTTTACCGGTTCGGTTTTTTTCGGAATTTAAAACATTTAATACTAATACATTTCGAATACAAATATAACTTTTATTTAAACAATACAATTATACAACTAAAACTATAAAATACTAATACATTTCGAATACAATCATAACTTTTTTTTTAAACAATACAATTATACAACTAAAACTATAAAATACTAATATATTTCGAATACAATCATAACTTTTATTTAAACAATACAATTATAGAACTAAAAATATATAAATACTAATACATTTCGAGCTTCGGCATGACCATCACCCAAAAACATATTAGTGTACTCAAGTATATCGAGCTTCGGCATTGCCATCACCCGTGCATACTCAAGAAATTAAATCCTCCCAAACTTCTTCCGCATCTAACTCTTCAACATCAAATGGTTCAAAGTCACCTTCATCTAATTCGGTAGTCGGAGGTGATATCCTTATTTCATCTTCTTCTTGTGCTATAGTTTCTTCAACTTCTTCAATCGAACCTTCCAACGATCTTTCATGTTGTACCCTATCTACTCCGTCCATATAATCTTTCAAACATACACATACTTCCACGGATTCGGGGCTTAGTTTTGTCATTTTTTCCGATGTAATTCTACCACTATGAGAAAAGGCCGATTCGGAAGCTACCGTCGAAGCTTGGACCGCTAATAAGTCACGAGCCATAGCGGATAAAATTGGAAATTGGATTTCCCTTTCTTTCCACCAAGCCAAAATGTCAAAGTTTGCAAACTCTTCGGGTCTTAAAGTTGTTAAAAAGTTTGTAGCTATATATTGTCCCAACTCGCTTGTTGGGGCCGACGATCGTTGACGCTTTGTAGCGTCTTCACGTAAAGTATTATAAAGGTTTATGTTAATGTCCCTTGTCATTCGAGACGAACCGGCCCGCATTGGGTAGGTGAGTCTTTTAATTCGTCTAATTTTTCTGTCATAGCATAAATTTGATTTAAAACTAATGGGCTAGTTGGGTAATAATCACCCGATGCTATAGTTGTTGCCTCTTTAAAAACTTGTAAAAAAATAGTTAAAGCATTTAGTCGATCCCAATCTTGGTCATCTATCGAAGTGGAACGGTTTTTTCAACAAGTAATTCATTAAAAGCAGGTAAAGTATTACGTTGTCGTAATATATTTTCAAACATAATGCAAGTAGAATTCCACCTAGTAGTAGTATCAAAGGCCGGTCCTAGGGGTGTTTCACCACATTGTTTACGAAAACGTTTATAGTTCATTTGTCGTTCATTGCTCGCGCTATATATATTTGTTAACACACCCCTAAATCTCAAACGTAAATTCCCACATATTCTTAATGCCGCTTGCACGGATAAATTTATAACATGAGCAACACAACGGGAATGAAAAAAAGCACCATCTAAAATGGGTTTTATACGTAATTTTAACAATTCCATAGCTCTAGTATTATTAGATGCATTATCTAATGAAATCGTAAAAACTTTATCATCTAAATTATATTCAATTAAAGTGTCATGTAAAATTTTTCTTAAATTAGATCCCGTATGAGGATAACCAAATAGTTTAAAAGCAATTGTCCGTTTCATTAATAACCAAGATTTAGGATTAAACCAATGAGCCGTAACGGCGAGATAAGAATTTGCCGAACCATGTGGTGCGGTCCAAACATCCGTAGTTATAGAAACACCATATTTATAATCACGAAAACCATCAATAATATCTTTTTAGCCGTTTCCCATAATTTAAAAGCATCACTTCTAAGTTTAGTACAACTTACTTGTTTATACCGCGAGTGTAGCCTCTTTTTGATGATGGCCGTAAGCTTGGCGTTGTCGAAGAGGTTGAATGGATAAGTATGTTGAATGACCCACCCCGCAAAATCTCTTTGAAGCGCATCATTATCATATACACAAATTTGACCATCCTCACCAATAGTACCATCCGACGCTTGAGGTACCGCGGTACATTTGGTTATATGACCCCTTAGTGTAGTGTTAGCCCCGGAAGCATAAAAGTTCCCACATTTTTTGCAACGCGCCTTTTCAGTCCCATCCTTCATAATACACAAATCCATATGAGACCAAACATCGCATTTTCGTGTAGTTTGTTTAACAACCGAAACATCATCTTGTGTGAAATGTTTTCGTGACCGGGAAGACCCAACGGAGGGATTAGTGGAAGCTTGTGATTGTGAGTTTTCCATTATAAAGAAATTAGAGAGATTAAAGAGAGATTTGATGTGTTTTAAACCTCAACCCAATACACATATTTATACTACAAGTTCATGCTTCAAAAAACTAAAAAATTCAAAAAAAAAAAAAAAAAAAAAAAAAAAAACGGTAACAAACCATTTACAATGGCTACTGTAATCAATTCTATCCGTTGGGTTTTGAAAACCGGTGAAAACCGGTTTTGAATTCCAACGGTCTGATTTTGACCGGTTTTCAAAACCGGTTTTAACCGGTATTGAATTCCAACGTTTCTATTTGACTTGCGCTGACCGGTTTTTAAAACCAGTTTCGACAAAAAAAAAAAAAAAAAAAAAAAAAAAAAACATTTTTAATCGGTTTTTTTAAAAATCGGTTTAACTCGGGTTTAGAACCGGTAAAAAACCGGTCATATGAAAAAACTGAAAACCGGTAAAACCGGTTCGGTTTTAGAAAACCGGTTCAGTTTTAGAAAACCGGTTTCGGTTTAGTAAAAACTGGTTTTTTAAAAAACCGGTTCCGGTTTTAGGCGTCGGTTTTTTTTAAAACCGGTTCTAGCTTGCACCTCTAAACCCGATAACATTTGAAAAATAAATCCTAACCTGACCCTATAAGGATACCGACTCTATCGGGTTGTGGCGATTTGTGCCCAAAATAAAAAAGATATGCTAATTTGGCAATTTTTGTAAAAGATTTGTGCACATCTAATCCCTTTTTTTTTTTTTTTTTTTTTTTGAAATAGGCATGTATTGCTCATTTAAAGGTTAAATAGACATTAACGGGCACATATTTTTTTTTTACAATTTGAAACCATTATAATTGTTTTTAAAGAAAAACTTATAGATATAATATATTTAATTTTTTAAATATGAATGAGCCGTTATATTTTAGGAATTTATTTCGTCGTTTTGGGTCTTTTCTAAAATTATTCGTATAACATGAGCTCGTTTGGCCCGTGATCGTTTAGCCCGTACATGTTTAAGAATGTGCATGTTCGGGTCGTGCCCGCCCAACCCGCCCATTTTGCCACCTCTAGGTTGACCCGATAAACCTGATAAACATAGTTGGACCCTGAATGAACTCAACCCATTTAACAACCCTAATTGTGATGATGTATGTGACAATACTTTAGTATTTGACTAAGTTCAAACTAATTTGCATATGTGGGTATACGAGAAGATATCATGGTCTTGGTTCTTTTAAATTTTAAAAACCGGTTTATTTGTGTTTACTATTTTGGTACCTATTTGGATTTGTGTATAACGAGTATGAAGGATATGTTTTTAAGGAATTAAAAGTTTTTTTTGTTCTCAAAGCTAATGACCAATGTTGGTTGAATTTGTTATTTGAGTTCTTACTGTTTGTTTGTTGAAATTTGTGTTTTGGTAAGGTATGATTTTAAATCCTGGAATTAGCCGTGATGATGCTTAATTTCTCTTGCTTTATCTGAAGAATACATGTTCCTTTTTAAACTAAAAGTGCAAGTGTCGTCTCTGTCGAGACTGTTTGTGCGGAATTCGTCCATGCCTCAAAGTGAAATGACTAAAAGGCACAGGGCATTTTAGTCATTTCATTTTAGACCATAGATGATATCTGCACCAATAGTTTCTCAAATGCACGACGCTTGCATTTTCGAAAAATTAAAAGACTATACTTATAATATGAACATATCACAAAGGCGATTTTTTAAATTTAATCTTTAATAAGTATTCATATATTAAATCAGTTCAATATATATATATATATATATATATATATATATATATATATATATATATATATATATATATTCGTATATTAAAGCAGAGGTATGTGGCCCACTAAAATTATCCATTGGCACAATTAAAAAAATAGAATAATGATACATGACCCACCCAAATGACTCAATGAGAACGAGAAAGTGTGAGGCGTTTTTACACTCAAATAAGCTATGTCACACGTATTTTTCTTTTCTATTATACCTTATTAGATGGAGCATTGTAGATGTCAGTTTTTAAACAAAAATAATAATAACAATAATAATAATATAAAATAGACATTTTACATTTTTTTTGTAATTGACGGTTATTATATTTTTATGCGACTAAATTTTATCTTTTTCCAAAAAACTATATAACAAAAATAATAAAGAAAAAATATAAAATATAAAATATAAAATATAAAAAAGAAGTTACTTTTTTTCTACTTTGTTTTTAGGAAAAAAGACAAAGTTTGTTCGGATGAAAGTAAAATAGCTATCAGCCGTACAAAAGAAATCCCACTAAACGCTAGTATTTTTCAAGTTAAATAAAGATATGTGTCAAAATATTAATTGGGTTGTACAGTCGATTAGTCATATTTATCTGTTTTAGGATTTTTTTTTTCTTCTTAATATAAAACTAACTTTTCATTTTTGAGTTATTTATGGAATTTTCTTTTTTTATAATTATACAATTAATCAATCATAGCATCATGTTTTCTGACTTAGCACAAAACTACAGACTATCAAAAACAAATTCTTTTTCTTTAATAAGTACTAAAAAATACATTATTTAAAAAGTATTTTATTAAACCAATGATAATGGTAATCATAAATATTGTGGTCACCCTCTATCACTTCACCTTTCTTTCTTCAATACTAATAAGACGACCACAACTACAACAAAAAACATATACCACAAAAACAAATTAGAAAAAATACACACACAAAACAATTGAAACTTTCGATTGTCAGGCCAACCATAACTTTGAAACTACGAGGTTTGAATCCATCGCCACACAGACTCAAATCTGGTAAGATGCTAGTTTGTGTAATAGTTTTTCATAAGTTTAGTCTGTCATTTTTATGATAGGTTTGGCTTGAAACACAAATAGTGCGTTTGTTTTTTTGCCTATGTACGAGTTGAGATGTTAAATTTACTCACATCATGTGTACTTTTTTGAAATAATAAATTTACCAGTGTAAAAACCTTTTACCAAAAGAAAGGAGCACAACATCCATGTTCATTTATATCCTCACGTATGTATAACTATAAACACAATTTCTATCTGTTTGTTAAAAGATAATTGTCATTGTGTGAATTGAATTATTCATGCTTTTAGTTCTTTGGACACAATTTCCTAATGCTTTTAGCTCAGGGGTCATTGGGCAAATAATGAATAGTTATAATTTTTTCCTTAATTAATTAGGAGTCTTATTCCCTTCCTTATCACGTAATATTTTATTACTTTCACTCCAAGTTAACGCTTATAAATACTCCAATATCGATCACCTTCAGCTATCATAACTCCATAACCCTAAATTTATCCTAAAATCATGGCAAGCGAAGATAGAATCAGTTCGTTAGAGGATAAGTTATTACTCGAAATCATCTCAAGAATCAAAATCATGGACAAAGTAAAAGGAGAAGAGAGATTAATGTCCACAAAAGAGGTAATTAAAACAACTACTACTATCTCCAAACGATGGCAACATCTTTGGACTCGACTTCCTACTCTCGTTTTCATAGAAGAGGATGCTGTCAGAGAAAAAAGAGGTTATTGTTGTTATGATGTCACCAACTACTTGTCGTTTATTGACAAAACCCTATCTGAATGTGGTACAGATGTGGACCTTACAAAATTTAAACTTAAATTTCAATATTTAGACGTTCAGTTGCAATTCAATAGTTGGTTACGTTATGCTATTATGCGTAACGTTCAAGAGATTGATTTAAGGGTAAAGGGCGGCTTTAGGAATCAACTGTCCTGTGACGATGAGTTGTTTTTCAACAATTCATGTCTTATAAGTATGAAACTTTCACATTGTGCATTTAATCCTACTAATGCTATTCATTGGGATATACTTGCATTTAATCCTCCTAGTGCTATTCATTGGGATAAACTTAAGTTTCTATATATTGACGAAGGGGAATTAGATGAAGATTCAATTGGAAAAATGTTATCTGGAAGTCCTTGTTTGGAAATTTTGGAGTTGAACAACTGTTATCTTGCTGGGTGTATCCCCAAGTCCTTGTTTGGAAAGTTGGGATTACTTGAACGATTGTCATGTAATCTTGATACTTATATTATGTTTGGCGATGATGATGAGTTGTTTTTGTACAATACAGGTCTTCCTATAAGTATGAAACTTTCGCGTTGTGTATTTAATCCTCCTAATGGTGCTATTTGTATGGATAAACTAACGTTTTTGTGTATTGAAAGTGAGGAATTAGACGAAGAATCAATTGGAATAATATTATCCGAATGTCCTTGTTTGGAAACTTTTAAGTTGTACCAGTGTTGGGGTTTTAGGCGGATTGATGTTACTTCAAAGAGTGTTAAAAACTTGGTGCTCGATGGTTACGGAGATAGGAGACCTTGGGAGAATTATATAGATACACTAGAAATCAATGCTCCTTATATATTGTCACTAACAATAACAGGAAAGATGTATTTGGAGGAGTTTTTGTTGGAAGATGTGTCTTCTTTAGTCAAAGCTGACTTGAATTACCTGGGAAGCAACCGATTTTCTGGAGATCTTGGACGATATCGAGATGATATAGAAGAAGAATTGCTCCAAGGACTTTTATCAAGCCTTGGCCATGTCAAGGAGATTGCACTTGGGGATTATAATTGTTTAGATGTAATATTTTCCCTTTTTCTTTTCTTTCCACATGGTTTGATTGCTAGTTTTAATATCTATTTTCCCTGATTATTATTCGTTTACATTCATTGCATTGTTTTAATAATGCTCTCTTTCCATTGGTAGGCTCTCGATCGCTTGGAAGCTACTGGTTTCCAGTTTCGTGAAGGTTCAAATCGATCTTTTAGATATCCCCACAGCTTCCGCTGCTACAGAGTTTTTTCATTAGTTCATAAGTGATGAATCCACAGTTGATACTTGATTGTTTTAGCGAGAGGAAGTGTTGATTATTGACTTGGTTTAAAAATATATGTTTGTTTAGTGAAGAACACAATGAATTTTATATGTTAACAGCTTGCTTGGTTATTTGTTTAACTGCATTTTATATAATGTGAATGTAGATGAGCATGTCATGTCTTGCATTATAATTGTTAAATCAATTTGGTTCAGATGCCACAGGTGTAAAGTTACTAAAATTGGCTATCTTTTGATATCGTGTCGTTTGTGTGGCTGAATTGATCAGGAACAGATCAATGCTCAAATGTAAACGGATTCGTTACATCTGCAGTTGGCTCTTCACAATTTCTGTCATGTGGCAATTAATGTGTTTTGTGATACATGTTATGTGCAGCATGAATCATGCGAATCGTATGACTATACATTTCTTATGTTGGCTTTAGTCTTGCTCTCATCATGTCAGATTTTATGTGTTTTTTTGTTGTCTCTTTTGCATTAGATAGTTAACGTTGTATGATATGTGTTTTCACTCTTGTTATCGAAAACATAAAGTTATTTATATTACCATTTAATAATACTTCACTTTATTACTAATGAAGGCAACAGATATTTATAAAATCGGGACAAAAAAGTGTAAGCGGTCAACCCAACCCTGAAGATGCTAATCTCGACATTGCTTCAAACAAGAGGACCAAACTTGCTCGTTATAAAGATTTCAACCGCCAAGCGGTTATAGGTAGTTAGAAGGTAGTTATGTAACCGTTTTCTAGTTACAAGCGGTTATGGACGGTTACATATAGTTAGTTATAAACGGTTATTTCCAAACCGACACAACGATTGGATCATGCCTTTTCGTTTAGTACTTATACTCAATGTATGAATCATTTCTATGTTAGACGATTTAGTTATTCAAGTTATTATTTGTTTGCATTTCATATCGACTCAATATTTGGGACCAACATTTGGCATCAAGAGCCTTACTTGCACGCTCGCTACACCATCAAAACATCACCAAAATTCTGTTAACGAGGCATATCAAAACCAGAAATCTCAACGAGAAAAGAAGGGAACCAAAACGAAGAAAAAGACGCTCAAACTTTTGTTTCAGGAGAAGAAGACGCGACGTTCAATATCAAGGGACGTTGTTTGGATAACTAGGACGCAAGATAAGTAGTATAAGACTTACCTTTGTGTCAAAACTGCAAACGAGAGGACACCCAATTTCTGTGGTGTCGGATTCCTGTTGTAACCATTGTACGCAGCAACAGAAGAGAAAGGAATACCTTGTTGGTGCCTTGCACACGACAACAATAAGAAAAGGATACCTTGTCACAAAACATAACGTGACAAGAAGAAAAGAAGACGTCGAGAGGATACCTTGTATATACACACGAGATATACAAGAAGAAAAAGAGGAAGAGGCGTTGCTTGGAGAAAGAAGAAATATACCGGTTAGAAAAACAATCGAGGATTGTTTTTGGAAGAAAAACGCTAGCAATACAAGGATAACAACGAAAGAAAAATACAACTTGATCAATTGTATTTTTGAAATACCGAAAGGTATTTTCTGTTGTGGCACATTCGGTGTGGAACAAAAAGAAAAGAGGTATTGTGGAACGCGGACAAGCAACGAAGGAAACAAGGTTTTAAGCATAACGCTCTCCTTGTTTAAGGATACTACCATCGTAGTGGTAAAGAAGGATACAAGCAATCGGCTTGTTTGGAAAAATACCGAAAGGTATTTTTGGATACTTGTGTTCGATTGGACCATTGAAGTCAAAACCAACAAACAACAACCCTTGTTGTTTTACCGAGAAGAAAGCCAAGACCAAGAGTTCTAAGGCACGTTTTATTACAAGTCGACACAAAAGAAAGAAGAGAAAAGACAACGTGGTGGAAGAGAAGTATATTGAAAGTAATTCGACAACATCAAAAAGGTGTACGCGAATTGGTTTAGTATACGTAGGAAAGAAAGGACGTGGTTGGTATCAAACTCAAGTACCGACACAAGTGGGAATTCGATTGTATTTAACACAACAACGAGGTCACAAATTCAAACTTTGGATTTCTCTTTTATACTTTATATAGTACTAGCATGGTACCCGCGCGTTGCGGCGGCGAGTACCCTGAAATAAAAAATTTCGTTGAATCATGTACTTTAGTTTATTATGTTCTTTTTGACAATAAATTTACGGGGATCAAGAATTTTGTTTAACCCGTGCCTGTTCGGGCTCGAGCCTGTTTGGCCCGTTCTCGTTTGAGCTCGACCTCGTTTGGCCCGTTCCCGTTCGAGCTTGACCCTGTTTGGACTGTACCCGTTCGAGCTCGGGCCCATTTGGCCCGTTGCCCGTTCGGACTTGAATATTTGTATAATGTGCTTTATTATTCGTATTAGTGACATTTAATGCACGAATTGTGTTTAAGTTAGTTGTATAATATGCTTGATAATTTGTATATTTTGTGTAAGGGGTGTTTTAATGACTGCATTAATTGTATTTATTTACCAGTTAATTTATTGACTATATTTAATATGATGATCACATTAATAGTGCTTTGTATTTTGTACATTAAGCTTTAAAACTTGTAAGTCTTAAAATTAAGGTTGATGAGAAAGATCATTAATAGTGCATTGTGTATTGTACAATAGGCTTTGTATTTTGTAAGTCTTAATTTTAAGACCATGAGGAGAGAGATTCATTCCTCTATTATAAGTAGTATAGATATAGATTGATCGTTATTTTATATTATTAGAAAATCCCGAGAACTATATATTGATCCCGTACTATTAGATTCTCGGATAACTATTTCTGTTCCCGTAGTATTAAGAATACCATACTTAGTTAGAATTCCCATACAAATTAGAAAGTGAAGATCATAAGCACCATCAAAATGTCCGGTGACGATGCGAGTAGCACTATCACAACAACAAAACCCGTAACCCCAATGGCACAGTATCAATGCCCTAAACTCAAAACCACAAACTACACAGTTTGGACTATACAAATTAAGGTGATACTAGAAGCACAAGGTTTATGGGAAGCAATAGAACCTAAGGAAAACACACAAGTAGATGATAAGAAGGATAAGGCAACAACCGCCTTCCTATATCAAGCATTGACCGAAGATGTGATCTTACAAGTAGAAAGTTGCAAAACGGTAAAGGAATTATGGCATTCGTTAAGAAAGAGACACGTTGGAGAAGAGAAAGTGCAACAAGCACGATTACAATCATTGATGATTGGATTTCAGACCCTTCAGATGAAGGAGGATGAAACGGTGGATGCATTTACAGCCAAACTAAACGGCTACGCCACGAAGGCTAAAGAATTAGGAAAGGCATTGGATGAATCACTTTTAGTACGAAAACTATTAGATTCCACACCAGATAGGTTCATTCAAATAGTAGCCTCCATAGAACAGACAAATGATCTCGATGACATAACGTTAGATGAGATCGCTGGAAGACTTAAGGCATTCGAGGAGAGAATAAAACTCCGAAAGGGAGGACAAGTAGAAAGCCAAGATAACTTATTATTCGTACAAGGCGAACACTCTAGAAATAAAAAACGATTTACCAAATATAGAGGTAGATCAAACTATTCACGAGGAAATTGGCAAAATAAAGGTAATAGAGACAACTCGAATGGAGGAAACTCAACTCACAATAAGAATAAAGATGAGTGGGATAAAAAGAACTTGAAATGTTTCAATTGTGGGAAACCCGGACATTTCAAGAGAAATTGTAGAAGTCCACCAACAACTCAGGAACAATCAAACCTTATCTTAGAATACGATGAACCATCATTATTAATGGCCACACACAAAACTGAAGAAATCTTGTTAAATGAAGAACAAGTACAACCCCGAAAATATGCTACAACAGATGCTAGCATATGGTAATTAGATAATGGTGCAAGTAATCATATGACAGGCACCAAAGGCTATTTTAAGGATATTAATGAAAACATCACTGGACGTGTTCGTTTTGGAGATGGATCGTATGTGGAGATAAAGGGTAGAGGTTCAATACTATTAGGATGTATAAACCTACAACAGAAGATGATTTCGGACGTTTACTACATTCCAAACGTCAAGAGCAACATACTTAGTCTAGGATAACTTACAGAAATAGGTTGCAAGATCATCATGGATGGAAACTTACTGACTTTGTATGATAAGAACAAGAAGTTGTTGATGAAAGTAGAACGATCTAAGAATCGACTTTACCGTATTAGATTACATATAGTAGCACCTATATGTCTCTTAGCAAACGTAGATGACCAAGCATGGTTATGGCATGCTAGATTAGGTCACCTGAACTTTGACGCTATAGACGAGATGACAAGGAAAGGTCTAGTGGATGGAATACCGAGGATAAATCATGCAGGACAAATCTATGATGCATGTTTATTAGGAAAACACATCAGAACACCCTTTTCAAATCAAGCTAAATTCAGATCAAAGAACTCGTTGGACTTAGTATATGGAGATCTTTGTGGTCCCATAAGTCCAGCAACACACTCTGGAAACAAGCTCATCTTCTTACTAGTAGATGACTGCACACGTTTCATGTGGGCTTACTTTCAAAACTCGAAATTCAGCACATTCAAGGAATTTAGACAGCAGATTGAATCAAAGTTGAAGTTGAAAATAAAGATGCTAAGAACTGATAGAGGAGGTGAATTTACATCACATGAATTCACCAAATACTGTAAGGAGAATGGAATAGAAAGACAATTGACAGCACCATACTCACCGCAGCAGAATGGTGTAGTAGAGAGGAGAAATAGGACAGTATTATCAACGACTAGGAGTATGATGAAAGCGATGAAGTTACCCTTAACTTTTTGGGCAGAAGCAGTCAGAAATGCCATTTACATACTCAACAGGGTACCTACAAAAGCCCTGGAAGATAAAACACCATATGAAGCCCTCTACAACAGAAAACCAAACCTAGAATACCTAAGAATATTCGGATGCACAACTTATGCTAAGATAACGATACCTCACTTGAAGAAGCTGGATGATAGAAGCATTCCGATGATTTACTTAGGAGTTGAAGAAGGATCAAAAGCACGTAGGCTATATGATCCAGTAGGGAAGAAGAAACATGTTAGTAGGGATGTAAAGTTTATGGAAACAAAACCGTGGGATTGGAATAACAATGAAGAGGATACAAGCACAGAAGATATGTTTTGGACTATTTTTGAAATAAACGGAGTTGACAATGATAATCCTACACCAGTCAACACAGAAAACACTGATAACACGTATCATGAACAAGAACCTATACCAGATCTACCCTCACCAATTACACTACCATCATACACTTACAACCCTAACTCGGAAGATGAAGAATGAGCTACTATAAACTCATTAGAAAGCTCAGATCCTAGATTTGATCATAGACCAATACAAGGTTTAAAGAATATTACGGAAATCTACGAAACTGCACGTGAAGTAGAAGCGCCAAGCTTATTCTTCACAGAAGAAGAACCCCGTAATTACAAGGAAGCATCAAAAGATGAAAAATGGATTGAGGCCATGGAAATTGAATTAGATTCAATCAACAAAAATAACACATGGACTCTTACCACATTGCCCGAAAACCAGAAGGCGATAGGACTCAAATGGGTTTATAAAACCAAGAGAGATGCACAAGGAAGGATCATAAAGTATAAAGCAAGATTAGTAGCAAAAGGTTATGTACAAGAACAAGGAATAGACTTCGATGAGGTGTTTGCACCAGTTGCTAGGATAGAGACAGTTCGATTGATATTAGCACTAGCAGCATATCATGGATGGCAAGTACACCACTTAGATGTAAAATCATCATTTTTGCATGGAGAATTGAAGGAAGAAGTCTATGTTACACAACCTGAAGGTTTCATTCAACAAGGAAACCTAAGAAAAGTCTACAAGCTAACTAAAGCGTTGTATGGCTTAAGACAAGCACCTAGAGCTTGGAACGTGAAGCTTGACCAAACCTTGAAGTCCTTAGACTTTAAGAAATGTAATCTCGAACAAGCAGTTTATACAAAGAGAAGCAAGACTTCTACACTTATCGTTGGAGTATATGTAGATGATTTGATAATCACCGACACTCCAAAGAAGGAAATAGACTTGTTCAAATCCCAGATGGAAGATAAATTTAAAATGAGCGACTTAGGGTTGCTAGCATATTACCTTGGGATAGAAGTTACACAGACAAGAGGAGAGATTACGATCAAGCAAACTGGATACATTAACAAGATCTTAAAAGAGACAAACATGACGGACAGTAATGATACGAAGACACCAATGGATCCCGGCACTAAGTCGGTCAAGGCGGAAGATGGAAACCCAGTTGACGCAACTTACTACCGAAGCCTAATTGGAAGTCTCAGATACTTACTACATACAAGACCAGATCTTAGTTACTCAGTCGGACTACTCAGCAGATTTATGCAAGACCCGAAGGATCATCACCTGAAGGCAGTTAAACAAGTAAACCGATACATCAAAGGAACATGGAATAATATACAAGAAAGAAGGCGGCTGCAAGATTACAGGATACAGCAACAGTAGTTATGGGATCAATAGAGATCAAGGAAAAGGAACTAATGGAATAGTATTTTACTTTGGAGAGTCACCTATCACTTGGTGTACTCAGAAGCAACCGACAGTAGCGCTCTCATCATGTGAATCAGAATTCATGGCGGCTACTGCAGTAGCATGTCAAGCCTTATGGTTAAAGCGTTTACTTAGTGAATTAACTGGATTGGAAGAAACAAAGATAACACTTAGAGTTGACAACGTATCAGCTATAGCACTCGTAAAGAACCCAGTTTTTCATGGAAGGAGCAAGCACATAGACATTCGCTATCATTTCATTCGTGAATGCGTAGAGAATGGTCATATCAAAGTGGAACACGTAAGTGGAGAACTACAAAGAGCAGATATCTTAACAAAAGCTTTACCAAGACTCAAGTTCGTGACTATGCGACAAATGCTCGGAGTTCAAGACTTAGGACGAAGCAACGATCAAGATTAAGGAGGAGAATGAAGATGCTAATCTCGACATTGCTTCAAACAAGAGGACCAAACTTGCTCGTTATAAAGATTTCAACCGCCAAGCGGTTATAGGTAGTTAGAAGGTAGTTATGTAACCGTTTTCTAGTTACAAGCGGTTATGGACGGTTACATATAGTTAGTTATAAATGGTTATTTCCAAACAGACACAACGGTTGGATCATGCCTTTTCGTTTAGTACTTATACTCGATGTATGAATCATTTCTATGTTAGACGATTTAGTTATTCAAGTTATTATTTGTTTGCATTTCATATCGACTCAATATTTGGGACCAACAAACCCCACGTGACTATTTTAAGTGTACCTAAATATGACACTGTTGATCTAAAGCACATTTTTATCCAAAAGTCTTCAGCCAAAAACACTTCGTCTTTTTAATGCAAAAAACATTAATATGTTGTTTGGGCTGAACTAATTAACTGTTTTGATGCACAATATTGTTCTTGGCCAATAAGATGCCTCCCTATAGATTGTAATAGGGCATCAAAAACGTCATTCATAAAAAGCCGATGATAGGGATTACCTCTCCTCATCCAGGAGCATACAAGCATTGTGGCATACCAGCAAAGCTTTATTGAGTTTGGATCTATCACTAGAATGCATATGATGTAAGTATCTTCTCATTAATTGAAGAGAATATAATGTAATCCAACATATTATAGTATCATTTGGAATTCATGATATATGAGTTCTCTAACTGAACCTGTGCATAGTCCAAGTAAGCAATGTTTACTGTTTTCGAATGCCATGCTGTACAAATCAATCGAATAGGATGGAAAATGTGGTAAGCAGACAACAAAGTAAATATATGTAGACATTTCGAAGATATTTTTGAATAGAGCTTTCGAGGAGTTGAGATAGGCATATCAATCGAGTTATTATGCCATTACTGCTAATAGAGGAAGTGGCACAAAATGCACTTAAAATTGCCTTGACCATGATACTTTCCAATTATTGTGGAAAATGACATAAGAATACTACCTTTTAGTGGAAAATCCTGAATGATTAAATGTTTTATTACAGTCATAGTGGTGATTATTAACACGCAGCAGGCCTACCATCTTTCCTCGGATCACTTATAGCAGTAAGCATCCCTTTCAAAACTTGTTTATGATTGTAAGACACTTTTCTGTTCTTAATCGGTTTCTTTAGCGTTTGAACTATAAGTTGACTTACTGCTCCACCTGATTTTGACTGCAATACATGACCCCTTTCTCTTAAAAATTTCTTTCGGTCATCCGACAGCTCAATATGGTCACCATCGATCACTGTCCAGTTTTCGTAGTATACCACATTCGGTATCAACTGCATATAAGGAGACGAATGAGAATGTCTCAAATAGAGATGGCATTTTTTGACCTATGTATTTATGAATGGGTCGAAAAGGGTTCTATTTTTCCTGTAGCGTGTCAAATGGGTGAATCCTAAAAGTTAGCTAGTAGACGACGGGCAAAATAGGCACGAACAGGTCCAAATCATCTAAAATGATATTTTAGACATAAAACTCCCTAAATCACATTATTCCAAAATTTGCTTTTTGGTATAAAAACTGAGTGATCAGCATTGGCTTTGGCGATCCCATCCTCATATATGGGTGACTTTCTGCGTTTAGAAAACAATAGAGAAAAAGAAAACACCTTGTGGTATACTCGTGGAGATTGAACAGCGTCTAAAGGCTCCATTCCTAGAATGAAGTGGTTAAGGAAGACTTGTATTACTGCTGGAATTATGTACACTCCACCACTCCCTCCGATCACCCCAACCAGTTGATCGCCCTGTCAAAAAGAAATCGAGAGTCAAAGTTCAAATTTTTTAGAACCAGCGTAGCAGTCTTTAAAACTTGAGAATAATAGAAATAATGTAACTTTTAGTAGCACCTAATATTCCATAGTTCTTGTGCTTTATACTTCTTTCGAAGACGACAACTAGTAATTGTGAATATAAGATACCAAAAATTTGTGGTTGACTTTCGATGTCATATTTACCTTGACAACGATGACAGGAGTCATGGAAGACAGTGGTCTCTTGTTTGGACTTATAAAATTTGTAGGGGAGGGAGGAAGGCTGTCGGGGGATATTTCTGTAGGTGCCGAGAAGTCACCCATTTCGTTATTTAGCACAATTCCGGTCAAGGGAGACAAAATACCGCCACCAAGTGGATAGTTAACAGTGGTCGTCATTGATACAGCATTTCTATCTGCATCTACTATGCAAAAATGACTGGTACCGTGATCTTCAATCTGACTCCACCTAGTATATGCACAATTCGATAAACAGTTCTAGTTTTTAGCTTAAACAGACTAATAGGTAATTAAGCAATGAATGAGAGTAAACGTAAACTTTATTATGTACCCGGGCATGTAATAATCAGAAGGAAAAGTGGTGTTGTCGAGAATTCGTTGTTGGATTTTCTTTGCGAATGAAGGGGAAAGCATTTCTGATGCAGTCTTACTTATATCGACAAAATCAGGGTCACCCAAATTCATGCGAAGTGCAAACATATGTTTTAATGCTTCGATGAATCGGTGTAAACCTATTGGTCCTTTTGCATCATGTGTGTTCTCGTAACTATTTAAGATATTTAATACCAAAGCTAGTCCAAGTGTACCACTTGACGGGGGTGGCATTCCAAATATTGTGAACCCCATCGTGTTCACTTCAACTGCATCGGTAACTTTCACCTCATAGTTCCTAAGATCCTCCATTGTCAACATCCCACCTGCAGACCGAACATCCTTAATCAACTTTTCTCCTATAGTCCCTTTGTAAAAAGCTTCGGGACCTTCTTCTGCTATAGCTTCTAAGCTCAAACCAAGTTCATAGTTATAGCACGTTTCACCTGCCTGTAAAATATTTCCATTTGGAGCAAACACTCTTTGTAGCCCCGGGTCTTTTTTTATCTTAGCGGCAGAGCTAGATAGTGAATTGGCAAGATAAGGAGCTACTATAAACCCATCTTCGGCTAGACTAATAGCTGGCTGGAATAAAGTCTTCCATGGCATTCGACCGTGTTGTAACCAAGCTTCGTAAAGACCAGCTATCTCGCCTGGAACACCCATCGATAGTGCTCCGGAATATTTGTCGTCAAGATTATTTTGGTACATATTCTGTGTAGCATTAGTCAGTGATCAATAAGTTAGTTTTGCATGTCATGTTTTTTATGTTTGATACAAATAAATGTCACGTGAATGATTTTGGCAAAACTTAACCATGAATATGTCGACAAAACGAAAAGACTCATAAAAGTACCTGTGAAGCAGCCGAGGGAGCGGTTTCCCTGAAATCAAATGCTTGTGTTTGTGACGTATCTGCTGATCGAACGACCATAAACCCTCCCCCTCCAATACCACTAGCCATCGGATTCACAATGCCCTCACATAAAGCAACTGAAACCGCAGCATCCACAGCATGACCACCGGCTCTAAGAACCGATGCACCAATCTCTGAACAACGCGCATCATCGGCCGCAACCACTGCTTCAAACGACTCGACTGCATCACTTGGTTGTACCTTATTGTTTACTTTATGTCACTTTGAGGCATCATCTACTTGTATTCTTTTGATAAGCCCCTCCAAACCACTTAATGCCAACTCACTTGACTTGCTTCCTATTGTAAGATAGATAGCTGAAAAGGACAATTTCGGACCACTTTCAATCAACTTACAACTATTAGTCATGTCCATGTATTTCTATTAACATACCATTAACTTTTTAGCCAATCATAACAACCTATTCATGTTTTCTGACTTTTATTTTTTTATTTTTGCTTTTATGAATTTTTTTAAATAGAAAAACAACTTTTCAAAAACAGTTAATGAGTTGCTTATTTCATAATACTCATCTTAACTACATATAAAAGCAAAATGGTGAAACTTAAAAATATTAAAATGTTGAAAATTTTAAAATAGTCAAAGGTGAGAAAAAAATAAAATAAATAGGGTTCGAATACTATTTTGGCAAGTTTTTAATAGATATATGTAATTTTGCTTAATTCTTTAATGGTCAATGTGTGGAAAAGTTTGAAATGTTGAAATGGAAAACTTAAGACATTAGACTCATTACTAGCAAGGTACTCGCGTGTTGCAGCGGTGAGTACCCTGTGATTCAGACTAATGTTGCCCTTCTCTTCATTCACCAGCCACTTTGTTTTTCATTGTTTTACGGACAATAGATCGGTAGCTTAATTCAACGAACACAATACTTCATCCCAATTCGAAGTTGCAGTTCAAAATATCAACCCAATATTTATCCGTAGTTCAAACTTGATTCGGTCCAAAATATCTTCACAAATACAACCAAACTTCAAAAAATTTGGCAGGATTTTCGGCTCTTTTAGCTGAGACGAGTAAATTTTCACCCATCGTGTTGTGGCGGGCCTACTTTGTTTTTGATGGTTAGATTTTTTCTTAACTAATTTTTTTTTTACGTGTTTTGTATTTTCGGGTTCGATCACGGTTTTTGTGGTTTTGTAACTTATTACGGATGCTTTCTTACTTTTAAGTAGTTATATTTTTTTAAATAAGTATTTTTTGGCTATCTTTTAAGTTGTTATATTTATTTTATATAAGCATTTTTTTGTTATTTTTTAAGTTGTTATTTGGTCATGTAAACATTTGGTTAGCTTTTTTAAGATGTATGTAATAGAATAGTTGTTGAATTTGGTTGTTGGCTAACGTCATTTATTGCGGGTTTCGTTGTTTTCCTGAAATTGGTATCTATTTATTTCGTACGTTTTTTGTTATTTTTTTAAAGATGTACTATCTATACTATATATTAATGCATTTAGGATCTTTTTTTATAAAAAGAAGTCTTAAAAATGTAAGCTTACACATCTTTTTAGAATTAGTAATTCATATAATTAAATTCTAAACTATAATAATTGCATTATAATGTACACTAATGACACATTAAATTTTAGTATTAAAATGGATGTTACAAACTTACAATAATACAAATTTATATTTTTAATTTTTATCATACACATTCAAGTTTTACAAAATTCAAATGAGTATAAGTATGGATATCTATATTTGTATTAATATACTTTACGGAAATTCAAACACACATCTACTCTTTTCGAACTATCAAACAGGTAAACATTCAAATATTGACTTTTATTACATGCCGCTTAAAAATCAAGGTACGAGAAAAACTGAAATATTGAGTATCGCCGCTGTTTTGCACGAGTACTATGCTAGTTTGTTGAATATACTTTGAGGTAAAGATTTTCATTTTTAGATATGCTGGACATATCTTGAGCATTGTCATTTTTGCATGGCGTTGACGGTCTGCCATCCTAGAGCCCCTCAAATTATCATTTCTTTTCTCAACTATTGTGCATTACTTAACTCTTTGATTTGCTTATTTATTAATTTGCTTCATCCTTAGAAATTTATCGCTTTCATATTTTTACCTAACAAAAAGTCTATAGATATGATGGCATGCGATAGTCGGATATGGAAAACCGTCCAAAAAAAGCCAACGGGCCCAACGCAAAACAACACTATCCAAACCAAGAGATAATCACGAAACCCTTTTTCCTTATTCCAAACCAGGAACACAAACATGTCTCTTGTGGTTCTCGTTACTTGACTCTTTTTGGCATCAAGATCTTGTGAAAATGAGGTCTCGGGTAAGTTGTTTTCTTTCTTTTTATCCGAACCACACAAATCTAGGACACAAGCCTTGAACCGTGGCTTTGTTGTTATGGGTTTGTTGGTTCTTGGTTTCAACAGATCGATGATGGGTTGTGTTGGATCATTATAGATCAACGATTATTTCAAAAATCAAACCCGAGGTCTTTTTATTTGAAATTATTTGTTTTCGTTTAAGATCTTGATGAGGATGCAGTTTTTGTTGTGTATGAGGAGATGGACCGTGATATTGTTGTAGCTATTTTTTGTTTCCGGATATGAGTGAGGACATAATCTGTTTTGCCTTTGGGTTTGTAGAGAGAGATGGATAATATGTTTACGGTTTAATAGAAAAATGGAGTGTAGTGTATGTTTTTATAGAAAAGCCGTTTCAATTGGTGTTATGAATGGTGTAAATGGTGGTGTAAATGGTCAGTTACAACTCTTGGCTGTTACAACTCAATTGTAATGAAATTAAAAAGTGTATTGATGAATTAATTTAATAGACTTTGTAAAACACTTCTTTTTATTATATGTAATTTGTTGAATCTGAATTTTTAAGCCTACTATTAATAGGATGTCCCAAATGTTTTACTCCCTCCGTCTCAAAATTATTGTCAGAAGACAAGAAGCACAAAGATTAATAAAAGTGGGACCACCATAACTCCCAACCACTCAAATGAAATATTCCCTCATTATATTCTCTTTTTCTTACTAAAATAGGAAAGTGAACAATTAATTTGAGACATCCATAAAAGAAAATATGGACAATAATTATGAGACGGAGGGAGTATAAAATAGTATAGATACACGAACACATTAATTACATTGATAACCCCAATGTCGGACTTTTTTAACGTTATAATAATGAAAGGTGTAAACTATTTTTGAATGTCTCACTTTTTTTTCAGGATCTAATAAAGGAAATCACGCTGTAACCGGTACTAAACACGAAAACAAGGCGGGAACATGGATGTCAAACATTAGAAACAAACCACAAACACAATATATATGGCAAGGAAAACCTGGGGCTAAATTAACACCCACTAACCTAAGGATATAAAAGTCCCCCTCTCCAAACAAATACAAATGTAATTTCATTTCTCTCCTGTCTTTCTAAACCATCATCTACAGCCGCCACTATAACATCCGCCATATCAAGAAATAGCCACCACCTCTCCGGTGGTTTGGGTAGTTTCGGTTGGTGGTTTTGGTGGTTTCGGCTATCCAATACCACCATCTCTCGGTGGGTTCGGCGTTATTTGCAATGGTGTAGTAAGGTTGGTTTTAGCGGTGTATGGTTGGAGTACAATTTTTTTTGGTTTTGTGTATGTTGATAGTGACATTTTATTTGTTATGTGAGTGTATTGAGATCTTTAATGTAATGGTGGTTGTATTTTGATCTTTGAAGATCTTATTTTTTTATTATTGATGTTTTGTGTAGTGTTTTTAACCGGATCTAGCCGCATCTCACCGGTTTCAGTATGTTTTTTTGCGGTGTTTTAACCAGATCTATCCTTTGAGGTGGTTGGGTTTGTTGTTTGGTTTGTTGCATGTTTGGTAGTCTTGATTCATTAAAATCTACCTTGCTTTTTTTTTCCTTTCAAGATCCATCCGAATTTTTAACGCTTATGGTGAAGTTGAAAAGTGTTTTTTGGTGCTCTAGATTTGTTTTTTTAGATTGCTGCCATTTTTGTTTTTTGGTTTGTTTTTGGCTTTTGCATTTAGTTTCGGCATGGTGCTTTTGGTTAAGCTTGTTGTGGCTGTGATTTGTTATTTGTGTATGTCATTAAAGCAAATGGTATGTTAGGAGGCTGATATTTTTTATTAGTTATTGAAAGTCTTTGTGTTGTTCTTTTAGATTCGGGTGATTCACGTGTCTTTATTTTGGCCAATGATACTTGTATCTTAGGGCAGTTTTTTTTTTAAATATATGGATGAAGGGGGTTCCGGTAAATGAGCTCCGTTGTTTGGTACTTGTGGATTCAAATTGGCGGTGATAAATATAGAAATCATTTCATAATAACACTATTCAGATTTTGCTTGGCTGGTAAAAAATGGAAGGATGGTGAAAGTTAAGATCCTCTCAACTTCGTAACCCTATTTGTTTTCGAAAAGCAAACATTAATCTTACTTCGCAACCAAAATTTTCGTACGTGACATAATCTTTTGTTGTTAAACAAACTCAGCCTTTCCTCCATAAAGGATTATTTGAATTTATTTGATGAAAATATTATATTCTTGACTGTTTTGAATATTTTGAGCCAATTATGAATTAATGAGGCATATGATATCAAGGCGGAAACGATTACGAGAAGGTAGCTAAAATGAAATTTTTTGAGTTGCAGGGAATTGTGAATCAGGTCTATCGGGTTTGGGTCAATAGGGTTGCGGGTTTTCGGGTTGGGTCTATCGGGTTACATGCTTATCTCAATATGCAACTTACCTAATTTATTAACATACTATTTTTCATGACATTAACTTCAAAATTGGAACAACATGACACTAAGTTTTATTTTGGCCAACATGATACAATGGCAATAGGCTAAACATTAACTTCAACAATCGACCCACATGCTAAATTGCTAATAATTCGTAGCCTCCAATGATAGTAAGCATTTGGCGCTAAAACAAAGTAATTCTAGAGTAGCTTGCCAATTAAATCCAAAATGCATCTAACATATTAATTTAATAACCAAACAGAAAGCATATAACATATCACGTATGACATCTTTTTCTTCATATATATTGAGCCTAGAATGCAAAATTAACTTAAAAGCCTTTATGTGTGATCGGCTTGAACTCGAAGCTGATAACATTTGAAAAATAAATCCTAACCTGACCCTATAAGGATACCGGCTCTATCGGGTTGTGGCGATTTGTGCCCAAAATAAAAAAGATATGCTAATTTGGCAATTTTTGTAAAAGATTTGTGCACATTTAATCTTTTTGAAATGGACATGTATTGCTCATTTAAAAGTTAAATAGACGTTAACGGTTACATATTTGTTTTTGAAATTAGAAACCATTATAATTGTTTTTAAAGAAAAACTTATAGACGTAATTTTGATAGATGCATGATTGAAGTGAAGTCGGATGAGGTGCTTAGGGACAGCCTTATTGTTGAGATACCGTTACTTGATGGGTCGGGTTCGACTATTGAGAAGATACGGGTTGAATACGAGTGGAAACCACCTCATTGTGATAAATGTAAGATTTTTGGTCATACTCTTATTGAATGTCCGAAAGTTGTTGAACCTCCTGCTCAGCCTTCTAAATGTGTTAATGATGGTTTCAAGATGGTCAATAATAAGAAGAAGGGAAAGCAAGGTGGTTCTACTTTTCCGGGTCAAGGAGGGTTTTCTAAACCTGTTGTGGGTAAGCAGTTTCAATATCAACCCAAAAAGACTCCTCCTGAACCTAAGAAAGTGGAAGTCACTAAGAAGAATGCTTCTGATGTGGCTAGTTCGAGTGGAACAAATATTTCTACATCTAATCAGTTTGATGCTCTTAATATGAAATATACGGATGCTTTTGGTATTCCTTCAAATGACACCAATAAGGATGTGGATTCTGGTCGTACAATGGAAGTTAATGAAGATGAGTCTACTAAGACAGGTACTGCATCACAAGAACCCCTTGTGAGTGATTTGAAAGAGATGGAGTCGGGTGTGTCTCCTAAAACTAGTGATTCTTGTATTCCGCCCGCCTCTTCTTCTAAGAGAGTTAACCCTTTTTCTAAAGTGGGAGATATCGTGGTGTCTGATTCTGAAGATGAGGTGGTTGCTAACCCATTTGAGGAGTCTGCTAATCTATTCGGTGGTGGCCAAGAGTTTGAAGATGAGTATGATGACGATGACTACGATGACTATGCGAAGCAGATTTCTGATCTTCCAGGGAATTTGGATGCCTTTAATGCCATGTATGGCACCAAGCTTCAAGGACCTAGGAAGTAATTTTCTGTCGTTATTTCCTATGTTATCATTAGAGTAGTGGTTTGTTTTCTTGTTTAGAAAATAGGTAGTACCTTGTTATGTAAGCTTTATGCCTATGTAGCGGGCTGAGATATGGGATTTCACTCATATCCATTGTACTTAAACGTTTTTTGGTTAATATATTTACCAGGGTGCAGGATTACTGCCCTTTACCCAAAAAATAGAAAAACTTATAGATATAATATATTTAACTTTTTAAATATGAATGAGATGTTATATTTTAGAAATTTATTTCATCGTTTTGGGTCTTTTCTAAAACGATTTGTATAACATGTGCCCGTTTGGCCTGTGCATGTCTAAGCATGTGCCTGTTCGGGCTCGTGCCCGTTTAGCCTGTAGCCCGTGCCCGCCCGACGCGCCCATTTTGCCACCTCTAGGTTGACCCGATAAACCTGATAAACAGACCCTGAATGAACTCGACCATATAAGGCTTTATCAGGTTCGGGTCGATTTCGGATGGCATCACCTCAACCCATTTAACACCCCTAATTGTGATGATGTATGTGACAATACTTTAGTATTTGACTAAGTTCAAAGTAATTTGCATCTGTTGGTATACGAGAAGATATCATGGTCTTGGTTCTTTTAAAATTTTAAAATCGGTTTATTTGTGTTTACTATTTTGGTACCTATTTGGATTTGTGTATAACGAGTATGAAGGATATGTTTTTAAGGAATTATAAGTTTTTTTTTGTTCTCAAAGCTAATGACCATTGTTGGTTGAATTTGTTATTTGAGTTCTTACTATTGGTTTGTTCAAATTTGTGTTTTGGTAAGGTATGATTTTAAATCTTGGAATTAGCCGTGATGATGCTTAATATCTCTTGCTCTATCCGAAGAATACATGTTCCTTTTTAAAATAAAAAGAACATAATTCTTTGTGCCTTAGCTTTGCAATGACCATCAGTTAAGCTCACGGCCAAACAATTCCAAATGTGAGTGTGTATTCGCCCGATTATGTTTTCACGCATAGCCAGCTTTATGTTACGTTGTCTGGAAGGATATCACGTAGAACTACAAAGGTATTAGGGCATCTCCAATGTATAACACTAAATTTTGCACTAAAATAGGGTAAAATTAGCATCTTAATGGAATATGCTTGCACTAATAAAAAGGTGCTCCAATGTATGACACTAAAATTTGGCACTAAATATTTTCAACTAGTTTAAATTACATTTACATACAATAAACGAAAAAAGTAGTCTAAAAAACAGATATCAATATTGGACTCATTTTAATTTTATTTGTTATACAATTATAAGAATATAATTTATATAAACTAGTTTTCTATATTTTTAGTCATATATCAAAGATTTAACAAATACATTAAATTTTAATAAAGAGAATAGTGTTTAGTGCCATGAATAGTGTTGCACTATATTTAGTGCTTTACTATTCATTGCACTAAATTAATGACAAGTTTAGTGCTAACATTGGAGAGTAATTTATGAAGCTATTTGTAGTTTTTTGCACTAAATTAGTTCAAAAGGTACGTTTAGCGTTAACATTGGAGATGCTCTAAGTGGATCCAGTCAAATATTCGGTCAAGGAGGAGTCTACACCTCAAATGACGTGTACCAAGAACTTTTACGCGACGAGTAACGTGCATTGTTAGTTATTATCTCATAGTTGATGTAACGTTTTATTTAAAGTTTCACTAAATGTTTTTATATTTTTTGTAATACATGTTAAGAATTTTTACTTGAGTTGAATTATCGCATGTTATAACCGTTGATCATTACATTTTGATCTTTCCATGTTTTATTTTTAAGGTTACACAAAACACTTAACACAATATCGCATATTGCTAATTTTCTGCCGCTAGTCGCGAGGTACTCACCTAATTTAATATTACGTTAAAACTGATTTTTACTTTCATATTCAACGTAAAATCTTTTATTAATACATCTGACTGAAATTTTATCAAATTTTTTTTTTCAGAATATTATTTCATTTTTTTACAAAATAAAGAAATTCAAACACTATTCTAAAAAGTACTTATATTTAAGTAGCTTATAAGTACTTAACGAGTGTTTAAACCCGCGCGTTGCCGCGGAGAGGAGTGTTAGAATGTATTTTTTGTGTTTCGGTTTGGTTAAAATATGATATTAGTTGTGATTTAGGAAATGAAAGTTGGTTTTGTTTGAATTTTCGTACATGTTCTATTTTTTTATGCGGTTTTTTATGAGTCTTTTATCATTGTTGTATGTATCATTTTAGTTATTGTTGATGTTGTTTGTAAATTGTTTGCTTATGTAAATTAAGTACTCCATATATGGTAATATGTAAAACAAAATTTGGTTATATTTAATTTTTGATTGGGCTTGTTGGGGTGCATTTAGTCCAAAGAATGGGAAATTTTTGTTGTTTTAGAGTTAGTGGAAACGATTAAAATACATTTGTTTGCCATTGTAATTAATGCATAATGACACACCCCCAAATTACCTGTTTTACAGCGGAATGAAATTCCTGGGGGTTGACTGTCATAGCATCACAATCATAGTTATATTGAACGACCTAAAGTGTCGTTTGAAAACACATCGTTTGATATTTATTTAAAACATTCAGAGTTACAAGATAGGTCCCAAAAGTAGATAAAGTTGCGGAAATATGTTTATTACAAGCCAAACGATGTTTTGAAAATGCCATAATCTACAAGTGAGACGCGTCGTCGCCGCGACTCTATGATGGTCCATATGCGTGCTATGATGTAATGCCTTAGTTACCTGAAAATACATTGCTAAAACGGTCAACAATAATGTTGGTGAGAAATCATAGGTTTATGAAAAATGTTTTATACGACTACACAAGTATAGGCCATGTATGACAAAAATGTCACATAAAAATGTTACAATTGCTATAAGCACATGACACCGAAGCTAGACTATTCATGATGTTCGCCCCAACAGAGTGTTTGCCAAACAACTCAATAATGATAACAAATGAAATGCATCCGTTTGACCAGTTGGGACCACCAACCCGGATGGAGGAGTCACCCTCAATAGATCTATTCACTCACCCTCGCTTCTTCCGGAATTAACGGTTCATGATTATGAAATGGGGACATTCAATTGGCAATGAGGTAACTTAAGCAATGTAATGAATTTGATATACTTGGCATCGTAATAAAAATGATGTGCAATGTATTCTCCCCCGTAGGTTTGAAAATAAGTATAAACATGTACAACGGGGCTATGAAAACTCACTTGGTGAATGATGCGATAGCAAAAGTGAGTATACTGAAATGTAGCGTGAATCTCTAATTGTGACCTATTATGAATGATATGATATATAATAAGTTATGATGTAATGTTATGCATGCAATTCGTATGATATCTATACCACTTGTGAATTTTCGAAAATAACACTTATCGTCGAAAAATAATCTTATAACGTCTTGACAATTTATAAATTAATTTGCAAGTATTTATGTTGAAATGATATCCTACGATAGTCATTTAGTGATTTATTATGAAATTATAGCTTTTCGTCGCAAAACAATGTCATTTGACAATTTCATGAAAGTGCCTATATGGCCTCGAAAAGCTAGTCGTAAAATGGTGCATATCGAGTGTTAGGAAACAAACTCAACGGTTTTGGAAAGCTTGTATCATTATCTCAAAGTTTTAGCTTTTAAGTTTTTATCATAGAGGTCTCGATCATGGAGAAAAACATAGGTAAAGTATGGTACTTGTACCAAAAATATTGTTTAAGGGTAACTTTCGGCAAAGTTTGAGTGACCGTATTTTATTCGTTACAACTCCGTTTGACGAACGGTTGGACATTTTGGAAAATAGGCTAGGCGAACTTACTTTTAATAGAAGACATCATTTTATAAAAAGTACACCATCGATGTTAAAAACGACCCTCATGATCATTCGCGGCAGTAATTTTTGGCTATTAGAAAATATATTAGTTATACTTATATGAAATAGTTACGACAACCTTGTTTAAACGCGTGTAATTTAATCGTTACAAGTCCGTCTTCTACGTTTTATATGTCCTTAGCTTCGTGTTAAAGTATACTAATATATTTTTGATAAATCGACTTATTTGATAACGCTTAAGACTCATTTTTTACTCGTAAAAGTTTGGGACAGAATGCTGAAATTTTCTGAAAATATAGTTTTCGTCGTTAACTTGAAAATAGCATAACTTCTTCGTTATAACTCCGTTTTAACCCATTCAAGCGGCCACGTTTTCGTTTTAAAGTATATTTTCTGAATCTCTAGCCCAAAAATTTTTACAAACTGTCGAAATTTCCAGAATTAACAAAAATGATCAGACCCTTATATATAGTTGTCGAAATGGATTTTTCTTGCGTAATACTTATTCTAACCACTTCAAACCAACGCCAAAGCTATTCTAAACCTACCATACACCTTCTTAGGGTGTCATGGGTTCCTAGACATCATCAAAAATGATATGTTTCAAGAGATAATTATAGGATGATATATATTCATTAATAGCACTTAAAAACAAATAAAGTGGTATAGATAATCATATAACTTGCATGTTTTCCTCAAGCATGATAAAATGACCAAAGTATGAATATGAAAAATTAAAAATGATCATGAAATGCTTACTAGTTAAGTGATGAGGTTTAAAGAACAAGGGTTTATCTTAATACCCTAGGTTTTTATCTCAAAACCTTGATTAAGAGTATACTAGAGTTGTGTAAATAACTTGTCTTGAAATTTTTTTGGCTTCCTTGCTTTGTTCTTGCTATGGCCGGTTGAAATGAAGAAAATGAGAGAGTTTATGTGACTTTCACCTTAAGATATTATGTTAGTATGTTTTAGTAGTAGTATCATAAAAAAAATATGTACGTATAATTGTAGTCATTAGATATTTTTGTACTCAAAAGGTATGTGTCATCATATACGTGTCGACATACATATAAACATAAAAGAGTAATACATTCTTGTATTATATAGTGTATTTTGTATAAGTAAAAGTATAGATGTATAAGTAAAGTTGGTAATTTATGTATATAATTAGTTATTTAGGGTAGTGTTAGCTAAAAATAAATTTTAACGGAACAAAATAAAATATATCAAAGTCACAAAAATTAAAAAAATACATTTCTTACAAAAATTGAGTGAAATAATAATTATCGAGTAGTATTTACAAAAACCGTCGTAATTATATAAATATAACAATTTATATACGAAATAAATTTAAAACACCGGGTAAACTAATAATATTATTTTTATAATCTTAATATGAGTATAAAAATATATCGGAATAATTTTTGGAAGTGTCGGATCAAATGTTCAAATTAATGATTACGCGGTAGCGTTTATTTAAAAGGAAATTATGCGTTTAATGAAAAATGCAAAACCATGCATGAACTAATATGATGATGATGTTGCTAATGATATGTAGACTAAATCTAGTCTATATGAATGTCCTCGATCATTGCTCATGAATTCGCAACTAAACCATTAAGGTTACGCGAATTTGATACTCGTAAACCTAGTTTACGATAAATGATGAATAGTAACCGATGAATAGTAAATTTGAGAAATGACCTGAAAGTACGAGTTCTCACACATAACGGACTGTTAACGGTGATGCTACAGTACTCTAGAAACCTTGGAACAGTAACACCACATTCTCATTTAATTTACAATCCAATAGATGGTTAACATGTGCCCCACTACCAACATGGTTAATAGAGATTAGATGAAAACAACCAATAAGAGCCCATATTTACAGCCGTAATGATCCTGTAATTATCTTTTTTTGGCAACCCGTGCAATTTTTGGGTTTTAGTATATATCTATAATTTTAAGCATAAGCATAAACGAGAAGAAATCCCAAACACCCTCTTAATAAAAATTAGAAAAATACATTACTTAAATAAGTATGAGGTAGGTTGAAATGAAGTGTGTTATACAATATGAGGTAGGGTCAAATGAGAAATAAAATTAAAACGAGAAATTAGAAAAGAAATTACAACATCTGAAATGCATCTACAAAAGTAAATACATTTATTTTTAAATTTATGTTTCTACTTTAGAATGTGCGGCTAAAAATCCTTGTCACTATTTTTATTTTATTTTTACTTTCCACTAAATCCCTTCCCATATATTTGTACTATGAGCATCCATGATGCATTGCATCATTAAGGTTTAATACAATAGCATGGCATTTACATATCATCATTTCACATTTTATACAAGCTCTCACAATGATTGCACTTTCCATAATTTAATAGAGTAAATTGCAAAAGTGCAAGTGTCTTCTGTATCGAGACTCTTTGTGCGAATTTCTTCCAAGCCTCAAAGTGAAATGACTAAAAGGCCCAAGGCATTTTAGTCATTTCATTTTTGGCCAGAGACGATATCTGCACCAATAGTTTCACGGATGCACGACGTTTGCATTTTTGAAAAATTAAAGACTATACTTATAATATGAACATATCATAAAGGCGATTTTTGAAATTTAATCTTCAATAAATATTCATATATCACATCAACTCAAAAAAAAAAAAAAAAAAAATTAAATATTTATATATTAAAGCTGAGGTACGTGGCTCACTAGAATTATCCATTGGCACAATTAAAACAATATCTATACTACTTATAAAGCATTTATACCCTTTCTTCTAAAAAATTTTAAGATGTCATTAATGTGTTTTTTAAGCATTACAATTTTAATGCATAATGTACACAATACATAGCTTTTACTAATTTATATTCTATAACATTTTAATGCTTCATTTATTATTTATTTTTGAATTAGTATCGTTGTAATACAAAAATGCACATTTAAATGAATATGATTTTAAAATGCATGCAGAACTACAAAGTTCCAAAACTATTATTATATCGTAAGAGTGTTTCGATAAACAATCTAAATAAATTTTGAATTATTTTAAATAAAATTAAACACAAAAGTAAAAAACAGCTTTTTGTAAAACTGGGTCAATTTTTTGAAGACAAATTATGCAAAGACGTAAATTTACAAGTGACAATTTATTTGGTTTTATACATGTTAAACATATCTATACTACTTATAAAGCATTTAGCACATTCTCTCCTAAATTTTTTTAAAATGTCATTAATGTATTTTTTTAACATTACAATTTTTAATGCATAATGTACACAATACATAGCTTTTACTAATTTGTCTTTCACAACATTTTAATGCTTCATTTATTATTTATTTTTGAATTAGTATAATTTTAATGCAAAAATGCACATATAAATGAATATGATTTTAAAATGCATGCAAAACTACAAAGTTCCAAAACTATTATTATATCCTAAGAGTGTTTTGAGAACCAATCTAAATAAATTTTGAATTATTTTAAATAAAATTAACCACAAAAGTAAAAAAAATGGCTTTTTGTAAAACCGGGTAAATTTTTTGAAGACAAATGATGCAAAGATGTAAATTCACAAGTGATAATTTATTTGATATTATACATGATACACATATCTATACTACTTATAAAGCATTTAGCACCCTTTCTCCTAATTTTTTTTTAAGGTGTTATTAATGTGTTTTTTAAGCATTACAATTTTTAATGCATAATGTACACAATACATAGTTTTTACTAATTTATCTTCCATAATATTTTAATGCTTCATTTATTATTTATTTTTGAATTAGTATAGTTTTAATGCAAAAATGCATATATATATATGAATATGATTTTAAAATGCATGCAAAACTACAAAGTTTCAAAACTATTATTATATCGTAAGAGTGTTTCAAGAACCAATCTAAATAAATTTTGAAATATTTTTAATAAAATTAACCACAAAAGTAAAAAATGACTTTTTGTAAAACCGGGTCAATTTTGTAAGACAAATGATGCAAATGTGCAAAGTGCTGAGTGTTAATTCAATGATTAATATATTAGTATATTAATTATTCTACTTTTCATGGATAACTCTAAATTATTGATTAAACATGTGAATTTTCTTTACATTATAAGCATTCTTTTATTTATTTATTTTATCTATGTGGGACAAGTTTTATAAAAAATATTAATGATACAAACATTTTCTTAAATATATACTTCACAAGATGTATACATTATAAGCACTCTTTTATTTATATCTTTTATCTCTATGGTACAAGTGTAATAAGTAATATTAATGATAAAAACATGTTCAAAAATATATTTTATTTACTTATTACGAGGTGTCAATTATTACATATATATTTCATAAAAAAATGTTTTTACTTAATTGTGACAACGGACCACTATCAACTAATTTGACCATAACCATTGACTAACGCGACGCAAAATCACGACACTTTCAATTGTTTTTATATAAATTAGTTTGATATTATCTATCACTTTTTTTAAAGTTACTCAAACTCATTATATTTTCACTATTAGTAAAGTTATTGTAAGAGAAAACATAAAATTGAAAACATTTTTTTTCTGAAAATTTTATTATTTGATACCCGCCGCCGCAATGCACGGGGACCCGACTACAATATTCTAAAGAGTTGAAATATGCGACATGAAACCTTTGGCACCGCAAATTTATCGTCACATAAAACGTTTCAGATTATAAAGCATGATTCATTGAAATTTTTTATTTCAAGGTACATGTCGCCGCATCGCGCGGGTACCCTGCTGATAATAATGATACATTACCCAACCAAATGACTCAATGAGAACGAGAAAGTGTGAGGCGTTTTTGCAATCGAATAAGCTAGTGTCACGTGTATTTTTCTTTTCTATTATACCTTCTTAGATGGAGAATTGTGGATGCCATTTTTTAAACAAAATAATAATAATAATAATAATAATAATAATAATAATAATAATAAAAAGAACTAAAATAGATATTATACATTTTTTTGTAATTTACGGCTACTATACTTTTATGCGACTAAATTTTATCTTTTTCCAAAAAATTATAAAAAATATAATAAACAATTATAAAAAATATAAAATATTGAAAAAAAGTTAGTTTTTTTCTACTTTATTTTTAGAAAAAAAAGACAGTTTGTTCGGATGAAAGTAAAATAGCCATCCGTCGTACAAAAGAAATCCCACTAAACACTAGTATTTTTCAAGTTAAATAATGATCTATATTGAGATCAATATAGATTTCATATTTGTCATAGATCCAATAAATTAATCTTAACCATTCGTTCTTGATCAAAATTAATAAAAAGACCATTTTCACCCTTTTTAAAAGAACAACATATCTTGCAAACGGTAAATCTTCAAACTACAAAAAATACACCATCGTGACGAGAATTAAATTATCTTTCAATAGATATGCACTTCTTCGTATTTTCGACAATTTTTTTTTCAAAAGTTTCATTCAGAAAAATCACATATGATTTGTAAAAATCAAATCACATGTGATATTTTCAAATCATATATGATTTTTATAACTCACATATGATTTGCAAAAATCATACAGTGTATGATTTGTAAAAATCGAATCATATATGATTTTCACATTCAATTTTTACAAATCATATATAATTTTTTTGGGCCGAAACTTTGAAAAAAAAATGTTGAAAATATATAGAAGTGCATATCTATAGAAAGATAATTTAATTCCGGTCGCGATGGTATGAGTTTTTTCGCGTAACGATTAACGGTTTGCAAGATATTTAATTTTTTTAAAAAGGGTGAAAGTTTATTTTAATTTTTTTGATTAAAAAAAATGAATGGCTGTGATTGATTCATTGGATCTATGGTAAATTTAAGATCTATATTGAACTTTTACCAATAATGATATGTATCAAAATATTAATTGGCTTGTACAGTCGATTAGTTATATTTATCTGTTTTAGGATTTTTTTTTCTTCTTAATATAAAACTAACTAACTTTTCATTTTTGAGTTATTTAAGGAATTTTCTCTTTTTATAATTATACAATTAATTAATCATAGCATCATGTTTTCTGACTTAGCACAAAATTGCAGACTATCAAAAACAAATTCTTTTTCTGTAATAAGTAGTAGTGCTAAAAAAATTACATTATTTAAAAAGTATTTTATTAAGCCAATAATAATGGTAATCATAAATATTGTGGTCACCCCCATCACTTCAGTTTTCTCTCTTCAATACTACATCCAACCACAATTTGCTAATAAGGCGACCACAACTGCAACAAAAAACATATACCACAAAAACAAATTAGAAAAAAATGCACACACAAAACAATTGAAATTTTCGGTTGGGGGGGGGGCAACTATAATTTTGAAAAGGTTGGGGGTGAAGAGCTTATACGAGAATTTTTTTTTATTTTATATTTTTGGTAACCATGGTTTCCGACCTTTTGGCTGACTAATCCACGGGGTTTGAATCCACCGCCACACAGACTCAAACCTGGTACGATGTGTTTGTTTATTTTTATTTTTTATTATTTTATTATTTTTTATTTTTATTTATTATTTATTATTTATTTTTTATTTTTAGGCAATCAAGTTACAACTACTAGTCAAACCCTAGCCGCTGCCATTTATCTATTTTCCAAAAAAAAAAATAGTCTAATCTTTGCTTTTATTTTTTTGTTTCTTTGCTTCTGCTTTTGCTCTTGCTGCATGGTTAAGATTAATCCCCCGCTTGCTATAGGATGTCTTTATCAACAAATATGTTATTCGCTTTTTCTACTGCATTTATTTGCTTCTACTGTTGCTTGAAGAATTGCTTCCGTTTGTTGCTGGAATTCTTCATCAACAAATTATGTTTTCACATTGTACAGACGGTTATTTGACTTCACTTACACATTGTGGGTAAGGCTTTCGATGAAGTTTCTTCAAGAAACTCGATGGTTAGAGAATGACATAATAAGAATGTTATACATACAAAGTTTTTCGCTATCTAAAATAATAAGATGAATTAGAGTTAGAATTAACCTGAAGTTCAAATGTTATTTAGTCACTATAATAAAACAACGATTGTATTGGTCGTGGTTATTTCTGAAACCATGCCTCTCCTTACCTTGACTGTCATATGAGGTTACATAAAAGACATCTTCTTCTTCTTTCATGAAATGTATATATGAATAATAGAAATTCAAGTTTTTAAGCCATCCTCGATACAACCACCTTTTTTGTCCCACATCTCTTAATGCTATTTTCCACTTGATATTCCAAAAGGACCCCAAAAAGATATTTTTGGCACCTCTTTAAAACAGTCTTACTTGTGGGACCATTGTAAAGTGTTGCGCTTAACTGCAAATATGCGTCTGACTGTGGGTTGTCATCCTGAAGATGTCAATGAGATTAAAGACATTAGTTGAAGGGATTCTGAAGATTGGATATGGTAAGCTTGGAAAGTAAAATGATGGTGAGGTTAACATTGATATACTTGATGAAATACTCATTATGGATTCAAGTGATCCAGTATGCTCAATCATAGACTTTACTTGCCCGAATATGTTAGATAACCTTGACGACCACAAATATTTCACATAAAAAGCCATACTTTCCCCTACAAACAAAGTTGTTGACTCTATAAATGATCATATTTTGTTAGTTATTTTAGGTAAACAAGTCACGTACATCAATTGCGCAGTGTTTCCAAGTCAGAAAAAGGTACAAGTATAAACAAAGACGTGTTCTCTATAGATTTCGTTAATGGTCTAAAAATCTCTGGCGTGCCCAACCACAAACTTAAATTGAAAGTGGGTGTTCTGATCATGTTGTTATGGAACATTGATCAATCTAATGGTTTGTGCAATGGAACAAGACTTTTCATGGATCGGTTAATGAAAAGTTGCATTGATGCCACTATAATTGTTGATACAAAAGTTTGGTGTTCCTTGTTTGGACTCCGATTCCCGTATCAATTGGATCTTGATGCTTGAGACCTGCGCACTAAGTAAACAGAAAACACCGTTAGGCTTATCGTGGGATTGTCTCCCACGATTATCCTCCGGCGTGAGAGTAAGTAATCGGTTTTAGGATTTTTGTTGAGAGTTAGGGTCTGAGATCATACCTTTAATGAGGGCTTGGATGCCCTTTATATACACACGAAACCCTTATTTGTTTCGTGTTCCCCAAACTTCGGCGTATCCCGCCTAGGTCGGTTATTCAACACTTATCTCCCAAGATAAGAGATATCCGATATCGTAAACCATAAATAACTTTGGATTTGGGCCTTCGTGAGCCCAAACCGTTATCGGGTTAGCCCAGTCGTACTGGGCTTGCTAGTAGCAGTTATTGGTCGGGTTCGTGACCCGAATGCGGACTATACGTCATCATGTCCCCCCAGTCTATTATGCGCAGGGTGAAACCCGCGGATGCCAGACTAATAACCGTAGCGAATATAGCCCCGAAGCGTAGCGGAGAAGCTTCAAGAATTTACCTGCCTAAGAGAAGATACAATGTATTCGATCTAATTAGATCAAAGATATGCCTCGTAAAATGTGGGAAAGTAACTACAAATGTGTCACATCAGTATATCCTATCCACACATTCAAAAATAGTGGGGTCCACGTGTCGATCATCGCATGGGTGTAAAACCCTATATAAACCGTCGCCTTCCATTTATAGTGTTTATCACAGTAAAAAGAGCATTTCTACCAGTGTTGAAAGCTTGAATATCTACCAAAAAACCCGTATTATTTCAAAGGTAACAGCGCGTGCGCATTAAAAACTATATCATGGTCCATGGTTTAACTGACTTTGCCTCCGACCTGACCGAGGATGAACTTCGTGAGTTCACCTCGGATTATTATATCCTGATGGCGCTGCATCCAGTGGTTTCGGGTGCGCAAGCGTCAATAACGGATTTCCCCGAAGGGAAAGTAGGGGTATACACACGTTTCTTCGAATTTGCGAATCAGCGTGTGCCCATATCCTTATTCTTGTGCGACGTATTAAATTACTATCGCCTGCATATATCTCAGCTGCACTGTATAGGTGCAGCAAAAATAACAAACTTCGACGTTAATTGCCGTTTATTGGCAATTAACCCTACTATCTACCTTTTCCGCGCGTTTTACCACACAACGTGGTCAAACGGGTGGGTGTCGTTTGCTAAGCGCGCAGGGAGGCCAAAATGTTACACTGATAAACTGGACGCTCTTAGGAACTGGAGAGAAATTTTTTTTCTGGGTTGATGAAGCGTTGTTCCCCTGGCGCTTCGCCTTCTATACCCAGAGTTCCCTGCCGAAGGATGAGCGCCCCCTCCCTGGGACATATAGCGCAGATGATGCGGAGACGATAAATGCCAATCGTATTCCCATCAATTCCTACCCCGAGGAATTTTTGCTGCATATGGGCATCAGTCGCAACTACTTTGGTAGACCTAATGAGGTGTAATACGCTTACACAGCGCGTTCGGGGTCAAAGGAACTTCCTTTTCGTCGAGCAAGTTTTTCAACACCCTAGGCAGTGAACCTAATCGTTGTAGTGTAGTATTAGGGTAAGCCACGGGAATTGATATCATTCTCTAGGGGAATAGGAATGCTAGTGAGGAGTTACTACGCTAAGGTTGGGGTTGAGGAAGATTATTTTTTTTTTATCTTTTTTATGTTTTTTAGAAAAGGAAAAATACGAATCTCGGGGTTTGGATTTGGGGGGTTGGTGTTTCTACCGATTACTCTATTATTATCTAATTATCTAAACTAAGCTGGTGGTAGTCTATGTCTAATTATTGTGTGCTCGTATGATAGTTTAAAGATGTGTTTACTTAGGTTTTACTACTCCTTAATTATCTTCTATTGGTGGTTGAATTGTCACGTCCTTATTCCTAGTTGCGTTGTGTGTCTAAAGTTGTAGGGTATGCGTTTCTCCCTACTCTTTGAAGTTACCAAAGGGTCTCGTCTACAAAACCCACAAGGGATGATAAACTCTAACTCTAAGGCCTCTTTGGATAGTTTAGCTTACAACAACTCAAGGTGCTATAACCTAAGGTTCACAAAGATTAATCAAGCATTAAGTACACAACGAATGACCTATCGCATTACTAGATCATTAATCAACTAAGATAAGAAACAACCAATCAATATTCAATAACTAAGTTTCATATTCCCTAAGCAAACACACAAGTAAATTAGCCGGACATGGAGAACATGCAAGCATACACACAAATAATTGAAGACATAATTAAATTAATGAAGTAAACAACTTATCTTGGTGTAAGATAGGGTTTAGAACCCTAAAATACGACCTTGGTTCGGTTTAGGTTTTACTCCAAAAGTTTACCCAAAAGACTACTCTCTAAAACTGAAAAATCCGGATTCTATATATAAGATTACATGTGAGTGCATACAACTAGATAATTGAACTAAGGGTTTAGGGTGATAACAATAATGCACTAAAAGTGAGTGCATACAAGGTAGGCTAAGGCGATTTGGGTGTACATTTGGGGGTGGGGTGTAAACAATGCTCTTCATTGATATTCCGGAAAACCGAAACATCACGAGAACCGCGAAAAGGATAGGCTCTGATGTGGAAGAAGTAATTATATTACGGGTATCAAACAAGGGTTATCCTAATGCCTCTTATCATTTAGTTATTCCTAACTACACAAGTGTAGTCTTACTAGCGATCTCGGAATGCATCACAAAACAAGTTCTAGAATCTAATATACTACCGGTTCACACTCTAAGCATTGAAGATGAATGCTTCAATTCCTACTAATCTAAGGGCGATCCTCACATTTTTGGTGGAATTTAAGTGGTAAAGGGTTTTTTTCTAGTCATATAACTTCCTATCCGTGAGACGCTTTTGTTAAGACTAATGGCCCACTCCTATATGTCATGAAAAATTTTAAATTTGGTGCCAAAATTACCCTAACCGACATTTTCTCATGGTTTATTACGCAAATGCAATTAGACAAAGCAAATAATCAAGGATAAGCATAGTTTCAAAGTTCCCGTTTTATTTTCCCTCCCTACACTTAAACTGAACATTGTCCCCAATGTTCCCCGAAAGTATCAAAGTTATGATAAAAGAAGGTAATCAAAAACGAAAGAAACTAATACTCCCCTGATTAGCTCGGTAGGATCCGTGTGTGAAGTAGTGGTTAAATCCTTTCCTAGAAGAATTTATGCGTGAAAAGCTCCTCAATCTTATGTAACTTCTTCTTGATAAACAAAACCTGCACACTTGAAGAAAACAATACGAAACCTTCGCGTAAAATCGTCGGTAATAATATATAAGACTAGATTTAAACTAGGATATAATGCTTGTGGAATGGATGTCTACAGAATTTCTAAGAAAATTAAGACCTGGAAAATTCCAAAAAGTTATAAGAAGCTCAGAAAATGAGAAAAAGTAATCTGATATTTTTACTCCTTCCTGACGCCGTCAGGTTGCAATCCTGACGCCGTCAGGTTATCCTGACAAAAACTGGTCTGCGATTTTCTAGAAAAAATTCTGGAAAATTTACATCTTTAGAATCTGAAAAAATTTCTGCAAAACATCCATTATGACTCGATACAAGCATTTGACTCGAACAAACACACAAATATATCTTTTAATGAATTGTTATTCTCATGTTCACGTTTCTTATGAAAACGTGTGTAATCCTCCCTACACTTATCCTTTATGTAAAATACCTTTATATGCAATTAAGACGAGGTTAAAAACAAAATAAAGCATTTTTACAAATTTAAACATGAGAATAAACAATCAATAAAAGATATATGACACAAACAAGCAAACAATTAAGCATGGGTTTCCTCCCACGAAGCGCTTTTCTTTATTTAAGAGTCTTGTAGCTAGACTCGTAGTCGTGTCCCTACGTTACTTCATTATCGCCACCTTCTTCCTTCTGACGGTCTCTATTGGGAGATTCCATGTTGTAGAAATGCCCCATGATGCACTTCTCTAAGAGTTCATCCTCTCCCCAATTGGTCCTATATTCCGGTCCTAGGTTCAAGCAATTCTTATAGAATCCGAAAATCTTAGCCATAACATAATCCACTCCTTTTTCCCTATCCTCATCATTCCTATAATAGACCGACAGTTTAAGTTCCTTTTCATCATTAGAGAGTGATGAAAACTTCTCAATCTTAAACGGCATTTGGTAAGCTATGCCATCGGTCTCATCCTTGAATCGCACTACTCCTAATGAGGGATCATAGGTCATCCCGGTGCTTTCTATGAAAGGTTTTCCTAGAATAACGTGGGACAAGCTAGGGTCTATGGCCGTGCTAATATCATCCACAATTATGAAGTCCGTAGGAAACGTGAAACTACCTACATAAACGGGCAATCCCTTAATTCTACCGAGAAAATTGCAACTAACATTAGGATCATTGGGGTCTTGCCTAGTTGGAATAGGCTTCTTCATTACCCAATTGTAGTAGGTGCTAGTCATTATGTTGATTGGGGACTTGTGATCAATGTAGGCCTTTGCCACGAAAAGGTGTCCTATGCAACATGGTATATTGAGGTTCCAAGGGTTCCCAAACTTGATCCTAGGGCTTTTCCTAACATACATGTGACGGAGGTCACACACTAAGTGAGGGTGGCGAGATAATTCTTCTTCCGTAGGAAACTTATTGAAATAGTCATTGTCTACTTCATCTACTTCCTCGGTTGTTTCATTATTCTCAAGTGTATGGTCCTCTTCGTCATTAGGTTTCACTAAGGCGATGGTATTGACGAATTAAACGTGCTTAGCTAACTTACTTGGGTCCTTAATCTCTACACCGGAAGGCTCGGGAGTTGAGATAGCACTAACCTTCCTATTACTATTGGTTGTGGCTGTCAAAAGGTTACCTATCTTCCTATCCATATCGGCTTGTTGTTGGTTGAAACAGTCCGAGAGCTTAGCTATTTGGGCTTCTTGGGATGCGACAAGCTGTTGCAACATTCCTTCAATGTTTTGGCTAGGGCCATGAGATAGGGGTAATGAGAAATCATTAGAAGTGAATTCTTTGGTTTGTCCCCAATAGAAGTCGGGCTTGCCCTTCCATGCTTCTCGGGTGTCATTAAAAGTCCTAGGTCTGGGTGTTGTAGGGAATCTTCCTCCCGTTCCATTAACACGCGAGGATGCGTAGTCAACGGAAGCATGTTCGGGAGATCGGGTGTAAGTGCGCGTGTTATGAGGATCATTACACGGCTCACACGAGGAGGAAACTTTGTTCACATGGCGTGAAGACTTAGGATTTTCGTAAGAGCTCATAAGGAATTTTACTTGATCTTCAAGTTCAAGCATCCTACGGCCGGAAGGTTGTGAGTCAATTAGAGGCAAGGAGATTGCCTTAATAATTTTGGGCAACTCACGGGGGTCATTCCAACTTTCGTTGTCATAGAGAGCAAGGTCGTCTATTATACCCTATGATTCTTCCGCGGTGAGATCACTAAGTTTTCCACCGGCCGCTTGGTCAATGGATAGCTTGGTGGGGAAGTTGACATGATCATAAAAGATTTGGACTTGGAGCCAAAGATCAATGCCGTGATGAGGGACTTTATGAAGTAAGTCCTTGAATCGAGTCCATGCTTCGTAGAGAGATTCACCTTGACGTTTTTGGAACATCAAGATGTCATTCCTAAGTTTTGTGGTTCTCCCTGGTGGGAAAAATTAAGCAAGGAAACGAGTGGTGAGATCATCCTAACTTGAGATGGAGCCGGCGGGAAGTCGCTCAAGCCAAGTACTAGCTTGGTCCCGTAGAGAGAATTGGAAGAGACGCAGACGCGTGGTCTCCCGAGTATTAGCATCAAGGTCGATGGAATCGACAATTTTGAGGAAATCCCTCAGATGTTGATTTGGATCTTCGGAACGAAGTCCATGGAATGCACATCCATTTTGCACCAACCGGATGGTGTCGGATCGCAGGGCCGTAATTTGGGCTTGGTCGGGAAGCTCAATGGTGTTCCTATAGCTTAGGTGGCTAGGTCTCGAGTATTCACCAAGAGTACGGTCTCTTGGCGGGACAATGATTTGAGGGGGGTTTTCACCTTTCATGATGAAAAGTGATGGGGTTACGAACAAAGGTCACGAAGAAGGGGGATAGACTAAAAGAAAGCTAAAAATGAGAAAAAAGTTTTACTTGATAGGAATCAAGCAAAGAAACCTAAACGAGGTGGACTACTAACTAGCTATTCTATTCCCCGGCAGCGGCGCCAAAAACTTGATACGCTTACACAGCGCGTTCGGGGTCAAAGGAACTTCTTTTTCGTCGAGCAAGTTTTTCAACACCCTAGGCAGTGAACCTAATCGTTGTAGTGTAGTATTAGGGTAAGCCACGGGAATTGATATCGTTCTCTAGGGGAATAGGAATGCTAGTGAGGAGTTACTACGCTAAGGTTAGGGTTGAGGAAGATTATTTTTTATCTTTTTTATGTTTTTTTGAATAGGAAAAATACGAATCTCGGGGTTTGGATTTGGGGGGTTGGTATTTCTACCGATTACTCTATTATTATATAATTATCTAAACTAAGGTGGTGGTAGTCTATGTCTAATTATTGTGTTCTCGTATGATAGTTTAAAGATGTGTTTACTTAGGTTTTACTACTCCTTAATTATCTTCTATTGGTGGTTGAATTGTCACGTCCTTATTCCTAGTTGCGTTGTGTGTCTAAAGTTGTAGGGTATGCGTTTCTCCCTACTCTTTGAAGTTACCAAAGGGTCTCGTCTACAAAACCCACAAGGGATGATAAACTCTAACTCTAAGGCCTCTTTGGATAGTTTAGCTTACAACAACTCAAGGTCCTATAACCTAAGGTTCACAAAGATTAATCAAGCATTAAGTACACAACGAATGACCTATCGCATTACTAGATCATTAATCAACTAAGATAAGAAACAACCAATCAATATTCAATAACTAAGTTTCATATTCCCTAAGCAAACACACAAGTAAATTAGCCGGACATGGAGAACATGCAAGCATACACACAAATAATTGAAGACATAATTAAATTAATGAAGTAAACAACTTATCTTGGTGTAAGATAGGGTTTAGAACCCTAAAATACGACCTTGGTTCGGTTTAGGTTTTACTCCAAAAGTTTACCCAAAAGACTACTCTCTAAAACTGAAAAATTCGGATTCTATATATAAGATTACATGTGCGACGGCGTCACCTTATGATTTGTGACGCCGTCGTGTCGCCGTCATTAGGGTTTCGTCTTGGCCAAGTTAATCTTGCGACGGCGTCACCTTATGCTTGTGACGCCGTCCTCTTTAGCTTCTGACGTCGTCTAGATTGAATCTAGGCCGTCTGAGTAGCGACGGCCTACTCTTTTAAAGCCCGACGTCGTCACTTGAAAATAGGGTTTTTGGCATCTGTATCGTCACAAAAATCCTCCGACGGCGTCGCAGATAAGCAGTGACGCCGTCCCCTTGTAATTTAGCAGCTTGAGTGTCTCGATTCTTGACTTTGGCCATTTTCTTCATATATCCGCGCCTTTTCGTCCAAATAAGTACCATTACAGCAGTTTGCCTTCAAGAGACCTAAAAAGTGAAAAAGAACGATATTAAGCAATAACGGATACAAAGTGATCAAATAAGGGCTTAAACGACCCCTCAAAAAGGTACATTTTAAAACCTTATCAAGGTGCCAAAATTCTTAGACGCGGATGGCCAGGGTGGGTGCTCATCTTTTGTAATCCTTAGCTTTATTAAAGTGAGCCTTTCTTTTCGCCTTTGTACTTTATATACTCCCTCCGTCCCAAATTTATTGTCCCTGTTTGACTTTTTAAGTCTTTATTTCTCTACTTTGACCCTAAGTATATTTGTTTGCGTTATATAATACTTGACGAAAATTATACCCAATGAAAATACATTTAAAACTCAATCTATTCATATATTTTTCATCAAATATTATATAACACAAACAAAAATATTTAAGGTCAAAGTTTTAAAAGAAAGACTAGAAAAGTCAAACGTGGACAATAATTTTGGGACGAAGGGAGTAACTTGTTTGTTGTTTGTTTCTTGCTGCGCAGAGATGGATCTATTCGGCGTAGTGAACTTGGCGAAGCCACGCCAGTTTACTGTAGGGGTGCGCCCTTTGAGGGAGGGAGAGGTCCCTATTCTGGAGGTTACGGTGGGGCGCACCATGGAGATGCAGCTAGAGGATCCAGTGGGTGATTCTTCTGTGGCGCTGGAGGCCATCCCTCTGCGCAGCGTGCCTAACCCCCAGGCACATTCGCCTGTGGCAGAGCTTTCACGCACAAATGTAGTGGAGAGCATGGAAGTCTCCCAAGAAGAACCAGATGAAGCGGACCAAGGGGTTAAGCGCAAGAGGGCGCCTGGTGATGATGGTGCAGGTACGTCTAGGAGGAAGCGCCATGTCATCCATGACGTGGAGTCATCATCAGATGAATTATCACGTCGCCGCGTAACTGAGACTACCCCTCCCCAGTAAGTGTCGCCGCCGAAACACTTAGTGCATCTTTACTTGTTGTATAAGATAATCATCAAATTTCTTTGTTTGCGTGCAGTGTTGATACCACTGGGAGTAATGCTGAGGACTTTGTGGAGTCACCACCCAAGTCGGGTCCTGTCCAAACTGATCCGCCTGCTCTAGAGGACCAAGGTGTAGATCTATTGGCAGCAGGGGATGTGTCAATGGATCAGCTTGTTGAGGAGCTTGGTTTCGCTGCTGCGTACCAGACTACATTGGTTGCGCATCTAAAGTCAAGGTATGCTGGAGAGAGCAGCCAGAGCGCGCATAAGGACAAACAGATTGCTTTGCTGGAGGCGCAGCTGGCCAGCGCTCAGGCTGAAATGCCAAGAAACTTGCTGAAAAGAAGATGTCACTACTTACCCAGGTGAGTCAGGAGCATTCTGCGCTAGAAGATTATAAGGCTACCTGCGTCTGGGCACTTGGATTTTTGGAGCATGGGAAAAATGAGCACTTCTCTCGGCTGGGAGAGTTTCGTGTTGCTGTAGAGGGGAGGTTGGAGAAGCAGGGGGTGAAGCTTCAAAAGCTAAGCATTGAGTATGATGAGGAGCTTTATTCGTAGTTAGTTTCCTCCATTGCTGAGCGCAGGTGGCTCATTGGCCATGGTTTGCACCTTGCTGCTCTTAGTACTTTGGAATCAAGAGAGGTAGTAGATTCTTTTGGAGCGGTTGTTCAGTGCGCGTTGGCGCGTGGCAAGGCAGAAGCTGTAGAAGAACTTCATGAGGGTGGCCTTTTAAAAGTGCCTGCTACACAGGCGCCTGGATATAACGAGCATGCCTATGAGGATCTAGTCGCTGCCATGGAGAAAATGAAGCTGTTGGAGCTTCCTATGATTGTGGAGTTGGAGCGCACCCAGGATTATCCTATAAGTGTGATTATGGAGGGGTTGACTTTGGCTCGCCACCGTGCTGATGGTGCAGAGGCACAGCCGGACTATTTTTTGAAGCCTGGTGTGTCATAGCTGCAGGTGCCTATTTTTGCTCGCCCCCACGACATCTTGAACCCTTTCGCACTTGAAAAGGAAATTCCTTTAAAGGAGGCCTTAGAAGCTCATGCTACGAGGCTTGCCAAGAAGAAGGGTATCAAGGGAAAGGCCATTTTGTGTGGTGTTGGCGCGGCGCATCTTCCCTGATCTGACGGGGTACCTGTTAGTGTTGCCACGGTATCACGCCAAGATTCTGATTTAATGAAGAAGTTGAAAGAAGCTAGGGATGCTGCGAGCTATGTGGGGAGCTCATCTCTTAAGCGCTGTAATAGTATATAGGTTGTATCTTTGTAAACATCCTTTTGTAAGAACTTGTGGTCCTTAATAAAATTTTCCTTTTATTGAATGTGTGTTGATGTGGTTGCGACTTATAGTGTTTGTACTTAGTTATCCTTCTTTACGTAAAAAACGTTCTCATTGTCTATGAATCAAGCTGTTGTATAAGCGCGAATAATATGTGGAGTTCATAATCATGTATGACCTATCCTACTTAAAACATAATGTCTAAGTATCTTTATCATAATCGTGTATGGTGTGATATGCAGCGTACTGTAAATATCATAGTAAGGAGCCAAGAGTCTTGATTCCTGATTTGTTAAATGCGCACAGTATGCATTGTTGCGCATCCATCGTGGAATGCGCATTAAACTTATTCCAACATCTTGAAAATAAGGTGTTTAACAAGGATACATGATCCAATGTTGATGGGTTTGCAACCCTCTTACTCAACGAGTTATTTAGTAGGTTTACTCATCCTTTGCACCATCGTGGGTGTAGTAAGTGCATGCACGCCATGTAGGCAAAAGATAATATAACAACAATGTTGAAACATAAATATTGTGTAAATAACAAATGGAAATGTATCGCGGAGTTAGCTAGAAACCGCGATTTTTTATTAATACTTGCAAGTTTTTGTGAAAAGAAAAAAGACATTTTCCTAATTAAAACAGAATGTAAATACACGGATATTTATTGAGCATTATACTAAAGTGCGGGAGTATCCGTGCGCTGGGCCATAGTTGTTCTTAGAGATAACATCGTTTGAGATTGCACATGTTCCATGTGCGTGGTACTCACGACTATTCATATCTCACAGTTTGTACGTGCCTTTTCCGAATGCTTCAGTGACTTCATATGGTCCTTCCCACTTCGGTCCAAGTTTTCCTGTATCTTCTGCGTGACTCGCATCATTGGCGCGATATACAAAGTCGCCTGCTCTGAATGAGACGCTTCAAACTTTAGCATCGTAGTATCCCTTCATTTTGGACTTAGCTCTTGCCTCACATATTGCTACGCGCTCGCGCCTTTCTTCCTACAGGTCCAAGTCAATACGCCGTTCATTGTCATTAGTTGTAATATTAACTTCAGCAGTGCAAATAGTTGGCATCCCGATTTCGGCTGGTATGACGGCTTCTGTCCCATAGACAAGAGAAAAGGGAGTGTCTCCCGTGCTAACTTTGATTGAAGTTCGATGCGCCCATAAAACATGGAGAATTCCTCCACCCACATTCCTTTGTGTTTGTCTAAGCGTGCTTTAATCCCTTCACCTAGACTACAATTTGCATGCTCGACCAAACCATTGGTTTGTGGGTGTTTAATTGACGCGAAGTGTTGTGCAATATTCAATTTCTCGCACCATTCCTTGAAAGGGTTGTCACGGAATTTTTTTCCATTGTCCGAGATGATTTCCCTAGGTAATTCGAAATGGCATACGATATTTTCCCAAACAAATCGTTTTACCTGGTTACCTGTGATTGTCGCGACTACCTTTGCCTCGATCCATATAGTGAAATAGTCTATAACCACTATAAGGAACTTCAATCCCCCTGCTGCAACAGGGAAGGGGCCTGCAATGTCGATACCCCATTTATAGAATGGCCATGGTGACGTGATAGGTGTTAGCTCCTGTTGTGGTTGGCGTGGAATTGGTCAGTGAATTTGGCAGTCGCCACACTTTCTTATTAAGTCCCGTGCATCACGGTGCATTGTGGGCCAGTAGTATCCTGACCGTAAAGCATGTGCTATAATGGACCGTGGTCCTGAGTGCATACTACATGAACCGGCGTGGATTTCTCGGAGTACATAATCTACTTGAAGGGGTCCAACGCATCGAAGCCATGGTTGTAGAAATGAGCGTCGATATAGTATACCGTCACGAAGTTCAAACCTCTGTGATGCGCGCCGTATTCGTCGGGCTTCCTTATGCTCTTGGGGCACTACGACCTTGCTTATAAACTCGACGATTGGGGTCATCCATGTAGGACCTTGTTCCTCTATCACCGTGGATATCTCCATCTCCGTGATGGACTTGCTCTTCATGGTTTCCACCAATACTTGTTTTGACAGGTGCGCAAAGCTTGTGGATGCGATCTTGCTCAGTGCATCCGCCTTCCTGTTTTCCCCTCTAGGAACTTGTTTGATGGTAAACCTGTCGAAGTCCTGGATTAGGGACTTGGTCTTGTCAAGGTATTGAACCATGTTTTCCTCTTTAGCCACATACTCGCCTAACACATGGTTGGTTACTAATCGGGAATCCACATTTGCTTCTAGGTTATGTATGCCCATTCGAGCTGCAATGCGTAGTCCAACAATCAAGGCTTCATACTCTGCCTCGTTGTTTGTTGCTGTGAATTCAAAACGTAGTGCGTAAGTGAATTCCGTTCCATCTGGACTCGTGAGAATAAGGCCTGCGCCTGACCCGTCCACGCATGAGGATCCATCCGTGAATAAGATCTATGGTTCTTGTAGTTCCACCTTGCTTTGTGAGGATGCGTCATCAGTGTCCGGCTTTTCGATGATGAAATCTGCTAGTATCTGCCCCTTAACCGCAGTACGTGGTCTGTAGGAGATGTTATGCTCACCTAGAAACACGCTCCACTTCTGTAGTCGACCCGATGCGTCGGGTTTGGAGATGATTTGCTTGAGAGGTTGATCTGTGATCACCGCTATTAGGTGCGCCTGGAAGTACCTGCGCAGCCGTTTGGCGGCGAATACTAATGCCAAGACCAACTTCTCCATTGCGCTATAGTTAACCTCCGTTTTCTTGAGCGCTTTGCTTACAAAGTATACCGGTGTTTGTACTGAATCTCTGCCTGTCAGTAGCACCGCGCTGACTGCTCCATGAGTCACAGATAAGTACATAATTAATTTCTCCCCTGGGCGGGGCGCAACTAGCGTGGGGAGCGCTGCTAAGTGATGTTTAAGCTGTATAAAAGCTTCTTCTGCCTCCGTAGTCCAGCGGAAATCTCCCTTTTTTGTACACTTCTTGAGCGTTTTGAAGAGGGGGAGTGATTTATCTGCTGATTTGGACAAGAATCTGTTCAAACCGGCTAGTTTTCCATTCAGAGATTGAACCTCCTTCAACGTGCGCGGTGAAGGAAGTTGCATGAAAACCTGCGTTTTTTTCGGGCACGGTTTAATACCATCCGGCTCTATCAAATATCCCAGGAACATGCCTTCTGTAGCGCCAAAGGTACATTTCTTAGGATTTAACTTCATGTTGATCTCTCGCAGTGTCTTAAATGTCTCCTCAATGTCGTGTACCAATTCCTCCTCCGTATGGCTTTTTATAACAAGGTCATCAACATAAACCTCTAGGTTGCGGCCCACCTTCTTTTCAAATGCGTTGTCCACTAATCGCTGGTAGGTGGCGCATGCGTTCTTCAAGCCAAAGGGCATCTTAGTGTAACAATAGACGCCTTGGCTTGTATGGAAGGCCGTTTTTCCTTCATCTTCTTTGGCCATCTGGATTTGATGGTATCCTTTATTTGCGTCTAAGAAGCATTTAAGTGGGTATCCACACAAAGATTCTATCTTTCAGTCTATCTCTGGTAGTGGGTAGCAGTCTTGTGGATATGCTTTGTTGAGATCCGTGAAATCCACGCACATCCGCCAGCTACCGTCGCTCTTCTTGACCATCACTGGGTTGGAAAGCCAGTCATGGTAATAGACTTCTCGCATGATAACTGCATCCACAAGTTTATGTACTTCTGCCAGAATTGCTTGTGCGCGATCTGGAGATTGGTCGCGCTTCTTCTGTCGTACTGGGGAGTATCCTTGTCGGATCCTCAACTTGTGTTCTGTGATCGAGCGTGGTACACCGGTCATGTGCTTCAGTTCCCATGCAAAGATATCCAGGTTCTTTTGCAAGAGTGCGCACACAGCTGCCCTGCCATTATCAGATAGCGATCCCCGATCGATACTTCTTGCTCTGGGTAATCAGGATAAATTGCAACCTTCAGGTTTGGCACTTTAGTTGCGCGCTGTTCTGGAATGTGTGCCGTCTCACATGTAATTGTGTTACATTCTCGAGGTGGCATGGTGGTGTTGTAGAGGGTAACAATGCCTCCCTCCACCGAGAATTTGAGCATCCCATGCGCTGTAGACGGTATTGCGCATATGGTTGAAATCCCTGGTCTTCCAATAATGCCATTGTATGGCGAAGGGGATTTGATCACCATAAAATTCATCCAAGCTGTCGTGGAGTGTTCCTTATTGCCAACATTGACTAGAAGGCGTATTTGCCCCACGGGCCATATTTTTTCTCCTGTAAAACCAGTTAACGACGTCCTGGCCGGGCTCAACTGACTTCGTATCTCAGTTCGCAGTCGTTTGAAACAATGTTCATACATTATGTCTCCGGATGCTCCTCCATCAACGTACATGAGGTGGATATCGCGACCCCCTGCATTAATTTCAATGGTGAGCGGTTCTACCACTGTGTTGTCCGCAGCCAAGGTGGGGAAGGAAATTTCGCTTCCGCGGGAAAACTTTTTGCTGATCTTCTGCCTAGTGATTCGCTGCCATGATTGTATCATGTAGATGGTATCAGCTTTATCTTTGGGTACTGCTTTCTTGTTCCCTGTTTTCTGTTTACCATTCCCCTCCTTGATGTTTTTAACCAAATGGTCCAATCTGCATTCTTTTACTAGCTTATCGATTAGTTGGCGCAATTGGACACACTTATTGGTGGTATGGCCCTTCTGTCCATGCTAGTCGCAGTATCCGTTCCCCATGCGCCGCTCTTCTGGGGTACGCATTGGTGGGGGCCTTGGGAAGTTCGCGCCTTCCATTGCGAATATCTCCTTTGGAGTCTTGGTTAGTGGGGTATATTTGTCATTATCTCGTCCGCTCCCCTGGCCGCGGTAGTTCTTGTCGCGGTTGCTGCTCTGGTCAATGGATTGTCTCCTAGGTTGTTCTTGTGACCTATAGTTTGAGTAGCCTTTCTTACTGTCCGCCGCGACAGCTTCTCCTTGGATGAAAGACCTTGTGCGTTTCATGAGTTCATCAAAGGTTTGGGGGACCTTGTCGTTCAGCCGTTTGATGAGTTATGGGTTATTGATCCCGTTCATGAACCTTGAGATCTTTAGTATTTCGGGGCATGCCTTGACATGTATGCACTCATCTTTGTAGCGCTCCACATAAGCACTTGTAGATTCCCCCTGGCGCTGCTTTACCCTGGCAAGTTCGACAGGGTTTTTGATGCACTTCTTCCTTTGGGTAAAGTTCAGGCGAAACGCCTTCCGCAATTCTTCAAAGCCATCAATGCTTCTGCGTGGAAGCTTACTAAACCAGTTCCGGGCGTTTCCTACTAATATGGAATTGAACATGTGGCACCACACAGGTTGTGGCCAATTTTCGATAGTAGCGGCTGACTCGAAAATTTTTAGGAGGTCGTCCGGATCATATGTACCATCGTAGGTTTTCACATTGGCGGGCATGCGCCTTCTCTTATCTTCTGAAAAATCACTGATGCGTCGAGTGAACGCATCTACCTTTTGGCGGCACCAGGGAAGAGACATATCTTCCTCCTCCTGGTCGCGATATCTTCCCCGGGACTTCCAATGTCCTGTTTCACTGTCCTCGTTGTCCGAGGAATCACCAGAGGATGAGCCTCTTCTCTTTCGGCGCTTGCGCCGACTGTCCTCAGAATCTGAGCTTGAAGAGCTTCCACTTGGGGAGCGTCGTCGTCCAAGTCTGTCATGGACCCTGCAGCTACCAAGCCTGGCGTGGACATTGGTACGCCGTCCGTCCTCTTCATGTTCTTCCAGATACTGCAGGTCAGCTGTTTCATCATTCTCAACTCTCCTCCCAATCCTGGTAAACACTGGGGGTCGGCAGCTATCCTTCCCGCGCCTCTCCCTCTGATGACTCGATGGGGAAGCCTCATACTCTGTGTCGAAATTTAGTCGGTGCTGCAGGTTCTAACTCGACCTCTTTTTCGCCTCCTCTTGTATGAGGATAGCCAAGGCTTCATAGTTTTGAGACACGAAGTCACTTGGCGCTAGTTCAGGCGCGACTCCTTCGAGCGCGAGGGTGTATGTTTCCACATCTGGACTCCTGTTTCGGAGAGGTGCGCCTGGCATTTTTGTGAGGTCCTTTTCTAGTACCGACTGCAGGGGAGTGGTAAAAAGGTTGCGCAGTGGATCTTCCACATTGGATGTTGTTGTGGTGGCACTGGTTGTCCCCGTGCGTGGTTCCACTGCTGCGAAGACCAGATCTTGGCCTGACCCTTGGTTTCTAGCCGCACTAGTTGTTCCAGAGGCTTGCTTAGAGGCTGATCCGCTTTGCTGCTTCTTCCTTTGTAGGTCACCATGCGATCGCTGACTTAGGTTTCCTTGCTTTGTCATTCTAGTTCTTAGTGGTAGGTCCAACGGATGGCGCCACTTGTTGATACAAAAGTTGGGCATTCCTTGTTTGGACTCCGATTCCCGTATCAATTGGAGCTTGATGCTTGAGACTTGCGCACTAAATAAACAAAAAACACCGTTAGGCTTATCGTGGGATTGTCTCCCACGATTATCCTCCGGCGTGAGAGTAAGTAATCGGTTTTAGGATTTTTGTTGAGATTGAGGGTCTGAGATCGTACCTCTAATGAGGGATGGGATGCCCTTTATATACACACGAAACCCTTATTGGTTTCGTGTTCCCCAAACTTCGGTGTATCCCGCCTAGGTCGGTTATTCAACACTTATCTCCCAAGATAAGAGATATCCGATATCGAAAACCATAAATAACTTTGGATTTGGGCTTTCGTGAGCCCAAACCGTTATCAGGTTAGCCCAGTCGTACTGGGCTTGCTAGTAGCAGTCATTGGTCGGTTCGTGACCCAAATGCGGACTATACGTCATCAATAATCAACATAATTGGTAACAAGTTCTTATCGCATGGATGAAATTATGACTTTCTTATAGACGTTTACAATTAAATATTGTAAGGAATGAGTTCCCTGTGTCTGTCTTTTTCGTGATGACAATCAACAAAAGTCAAGGATATTCTCTTGGGAAGTCAGTTTGTATTTGCCATGACCTGTTTTTACAGATGGACAACTATATGTAGTCATCTCTCGCGTTAGGAACAAAAAAGGATTGTAGATGGTTATTCGTGAAGAAGACGTAAATCTCATTAATATCACCACCAACATTGTCTACAAAGATGTGCTACACAATTTATGATCACATCTACATTTAAATGTATCTTGCATTGTTATAAATAAAGGATTGAAGATGTTTGTTTTCGGTTTTTTGGATTAATTTAATATTTTGTTTCATGTTTGATAATTACCAAAAATATATATTACGTTTGTTTATCCGTATGTGGTTTTTCTAACTTATAACTTTATAATGCAGTATCATTTAATGTTTTTTTAATGTTTTTTAAAAATACCCGCAAATTTCATGGGTCTTTTAGCTAGTAAATATTTAAGGCTAATAACCTTTTAAAGCACTATATTTGTCAAGAATAACAGTTCTGCGTAGCAAACTAAAAAAATAACTCTTTTAGACGTTAATGTTGAAATTTTTGTCTTTCTTTAAATATTATGACCATATTATGAACATTTTACCCTTTCTGAATTTTTTTCGAAATACTTTTTCTTCGAAATTTTTTTTCCAAAATATTTTTTTTGAATTTTTTTTTCGAAATTTTTGTTCCAATTTTTTTTTTTCTGAATTTTTTTTCGAAATTCCTTTTTTTTTTTTTTTTTTTTTTTCTGATATAATTTTTGTTAGATTTTTTTTTGACATGCGATTTTTTATTTTTATTTTTTAGATTAAAAAAAAATTCTGAATATTTTTTTTTTTTTGAAATATTTTTTGAATGGTAAAATGGTCATAATACTTAAAGAAAGACAAAAATGTCAACATTAATGTCTAAAAAAGTTATTTTTATAGTTCGGTACGTAGAACTGACATTCTTGACAACTATAGTGCTTTAATAGGTTATTAGCCCAAATATTTATATATTAAAGCAGAGGTACGTAGCTCAATAGAATTATCCATTACACTCGAATAAGCTAGTGTTACATGTATTTTTCTTTTCTATTTTACCTTCTTAGATGGAGCATTGTGGATGCCAATTTTTTTAAAAAAAAATAATAATAATAATAAAATCTAAAATAGACATTATATATTTTTTTGTAATTGACGGCTATTATACTTTTATGCGACTAAATTTTATCTTTTTCCCAAAAAATATGAAAAAATAATTAAAAAAATATAAAATATAAAAAAAAAAAAAAGTTAGTTTTTTTCTACTTTGTGTTTAGGAAAAAAGACAGTTTATTCAGATGAAAGTAAAATAGCCATCAGTCGTACAAAAGAAATCCCACTAAACACTAGTATTTTTCAAGTTAAACAAGGATATGTGTCAAAATATTAATTGGGTTGTACAATCGATTAGTCATATTTATCTGTTTTAGGATTTTCTTTTTTAATATAAAACTAACTAACTTTTCATTTTTTAGTTATTTAAATAATTTTTTTTATAATTATACAATTAATTAATCATAGGATCATGTTTTCTGACTTAGCACAAAACTGCAACTATCAAAAACAAATTCTTTTTCTTTAATAAGTACTAAAAAAATACATTATTTAAAAAGTATTTTATTAAGCCAGTAATAATGGTAATCATAAATATTGTGGTCACCCGCTATCACTTCAGCTTTCCCTCTTCAATACTACATCCAACCACAATTTGCTAATAAGATGACGACAACAGCAACAAAAAACATATACCACAAAATCAAATTAGAAAAAAATAGACACACAAAACAATTGAAACTTTCGGTTGGGAGGCCAGAGAATGGATCCAACAAGAAGAAAATTAAAAATAAGAAGAATGAGAAATGTTTTCAGCCACACAATTCAAATGAAGAAGGAGAATTTCATGGGAGATGCATATCTTTTTATAAGTGTATCTGAAATGTGCGGTTGTGGTTCTTTCTCATTCTTCTCATTCTATTTTTATTTCTTATTTGATCCTTACTCTGGGAGGCCAACCCTAACTTTAAAAAGGTTTGGTGAAGAGCTTATACGAGCATTTTTTTTATTTTTTTATTTTTGGTAACAATGGTTTCCGACCTTTTGGCTGACTAATCCACGGGTTTGAATCCACCGCCACACCGACTCAAACCTGGTACGAATAATGTGTTTGTTTATTTTTATTTTTTTTATTTTTTATTTTTTACTTTTTATTTTTTTATTTCTATGTTAGGTTTGGTTTGAAGCAAAAATAATGCGTTTGTTTTTTCGCCTATATACGAGTTGAGGTGTTAGATTTACTCACATCCTGTGTACTTAACTGTTTTTTGAAATAATAAATTTACCGATGTAATGTAAGAACCTTTTACCAAAAGAAAGGAGCACAACATACATGTTCATTTATATACTCACGTATGTATAAACACAATTTCTATCTGTTTGTTAAAAGATAATTGTCATTGTGTGAATTGAATTATTCATGCTTTTAGCTCTTTGGACACAATTTCCCAATGCTTTTAGCTCGGGGGTCATTGGGCAAATAATGAATAGTTATAATTTTTTCCTTAATTAATTAGTTCTGTTAGTATAATTCGTATAATAGTTAGTATAGTATAAGGGTAGTTTATGTAATTGTGTTTAGTTTCCATATTAGCTAATTTGTAGTAAATAGGAAACATGGGACGGTGAAGTTTTGCTTTGCATGGTAAGTTGCATACAACCGACTTTAGTTTTCTATTCTTTACAAGCCGACTTCTATTTGGTTTAGGAGTTGTTTTATCCCCTCATTCTCTATAAATAGAGACGAGGGGTGAGGTTATTTGTACATCATCTTTTCAAGTTCTCTTTCGAATAAAGGTATAATCGTTTGAGGCATATTCTTGTGTTCTTCTTGTGGAGTCTTGTTGTTTGTTTGTGGGTATCGACTTAACTTCGGGAGTTATCTGTGATCGTGTGTTCCGCACTAGACTACCGGATTGTTAGTTTGTCTAACAAGAAGTTCCCTTCCTTATCACGTAATATTTTATTACTTTCGCTCCAAGTTTACGCTTTATAATAATCCAATATCGATCACCTTACCATCATAACTTCATAACCATTTAAATTTATCCTAAAATCATGGCTGAAGAAGATAGAATCAGTTCGTTACCGGATCACTTATTACTGGAAATCATATCTAGAATCAAAATCATGGACAAAGGAAAGGAGAAGAGAGATTAATGTCCACAAGAGAGGCAATTAAAACAACAACTACTATCTCCAAACGATGGCAACATCTTTGGACTCGACTTCCTACTCTCGTTTTCATAGATGAGGATGCCACCAAAGACGGAGGTTATAGGGATAATGATGTCACCAACTTCTTTTCGTTTATCAACCATACCCTAACTAAATGTCCTGCCGATCTGAACCTCAAAAAATTTAAACTTCAAATTTTAGACGTTGACAACCCTATGTTGCAATTCAATAGTTGGATACGTTATGCTATTACGCGTAACGTTCAAGAGATTGATTTAAGGATAACGGACTTCTGTAAGTATCAATCCTGTGACGATGAGTTGTTTTTCAACAATTCATGTCTTACAAGTATGAAAGTTTCGCGTTGTGCATTTAGTCCTCCTAATGGTGCTATTCGTTTGGATAAACTTAAGTTTCTGTGTATTGACGAAGGGAAATTAGATGAAGATTTAATAGGAAAAATAATATCCGGAAGTCCTTGTTTGGAAACTTTGGAGCTGAATGATTGCGATCTTGTTGGGCGTATCCCGAAGTCCTTGTTTGGAAACTTTGGAGTACTTGAACATTTGTCATCCGATTTGGAAACTCTCGAAAGGTTTAGCTATGATGATGAGTTGTTTTTGAAAAATTCATATTCTATGAGTATGAAACTTTCGTGTTGTGTATTTAATCCTCCTAATGGTGCTATTCAGTGGGATAAACTTAAGTTTCTATGTATTGACAAAGGGGAATTAGATGAAGATTCAATCGGAGATATATTATCCGGAATTCCTTTTTTGGAAACTTTGCAGCTGAATTATTGTTGTGGTTTTAGCCGGATTGATGTTAGTTCAAAGAGTGTTAAGAACTTGGTCCTCTCTGGTTACGGCTATAGGTATCCTGAGGCGGATGACTATATAGATACACTAGAAATCAATGCTCCTTATATCTTGTCACTAACAATAACTGGAAAGATGTATTTGGAGGAGTTTTTGTTGGAAGATGTGTCTTCTTTAGTCAAAGCTGACTTGAATTACCTGGGAAGCCACAAATTTGCGGGATATATTGAACGAGATCGAGATGATATAGAAGAAGAATTGCTTCGAGGTCTTTTATCAAGCCTTGGCCATGTCAACGAGATTGCACTTGGGGATTATAATTGTTTAGATGTAATGTTTTTCTTTTCTTTCCAGTTGGGTTTGTTTGTGTGTGTGTTTTTTGTGAAGGGGTGTGATTCATAGTTTTAATATCCGTTTGCCCTGATTATAATTAGTTTATATTATTGCACTGCTTTAATAATGTTATCTTTCCATTGGCAGGCTCTCTCTCGTTTGGAAGCTACTGGTTTCAAGTTTCGTAAAGGTTCAGATCGACGTGGTAGATATCCCCACAGCTACAGAGTTTTTTCATTAATTCATAAGTGATGAATCTGCAGTGGATAGTTTTAAGCAAGTTTAGCGAGAGGAAGTTTGTAGCCGATGCTTTTGTGTGTTTATTATTGACTTGGCTAATAAAGATATTCTGCCTTAGTGAAGAATGCAGTGAATTTTATATGTTAACAGATGGTTTATTTTGTTTTACCACATTCTATAAATGGTCTTTAATTTTCGATGTAAATGGTCTTGCATTGTAACTGTTAAATCAATTAAGTTACTAATATATGCTCTCGTTAGATATCGTGTTGTTTGTGTGGCTGAATTCATCAGGAACAGAATGCTCACATCTGCTGTTTTCTGGCCCTGCAACTGCTATGTAATACGGCTAACAAACATAACTTTTATCACAGTGGCCGTTTGAAGTTGAGTAAGTAAGGCTCTTCAAGTGGTATTTAAGTACGGATCATGTGATGACTATACCTTTCTTATGTTGGCTTTAGCCATGCTCTCATCATTTTTTATTTTTTTTGTTATCTCTATTACATTAGATAGCTAACGTTGTATGATACGTATTTTCACTCTTGTTATCGAAAACATAAAGTTATTTATACTCATTCTAATAATACTTCACTTTATTAATAATGAAGGCAACAAATATTTATAAAATCAGGACAAAAATTGTAAGCAGGTCAACCCAGCCCGGCGTGACTATTTTACGTGTACCTAAATACGACGTTGTGTTGATCTAAAGCACATTTTTATCCAAAAGTTTTCAGCCAAAAATACTTTGTATTTTTACTGCAAAAATCATTAATGTGTCGTTTGGGCTGAACTAATTAACTGTTTTGATGCACAATATTTGTTCTTGGCCAATAATAAGTAATATCTTAGACCTAAGGGCATAAAAAACGTCATTTATAAAAAGCCGGTGATAGGGATTACCTCTCCTATTCACAAGAGTCTCGACAACTTGTACCACATCTCATCCAGGAGCATACAAGCAAAGCTTAATTGCGTTTGGATCTTTCAGCAGAATGCATATGATGTAATGCAATATCTTATACGTAGTAATATCATTTGGAAGTCATGATTTATGAGTTATCTAATTGAACCTGTGCGTAGTCCAAGTAAGCAATCTTTACTGTTTTTGAATGCCATGCTGGCCAAATCAATCGAATAGGATGGAAAACATGGTAAGCAGAGAACAAACTAAATATATGTAGACATTTCGAAGATATTTTTGAATAGAGCTTTCTTGGAGTTGAAATAGGCATATCCAATGCGTTATTATGCCATTACTGCTAATAGAGGAAGTGGCACAAAATGCACTTAAAATTGCCTTGACCATGATACTTTCCAATTATTGTACTTCATATTTACACCACAATGTATCATAAAAATGACATAAGAATACTACCTTTTAGTGGAAAATCCTGAATGATTAAATGTTTTATTACAGTCATAGTGGTGATTATTAACACGCAGCAGGCCTACCATCTTTCCTTGGATCACTTATAGCAGTAAGCATCCCTTTCAAAACTTGTTTATGATTGTAAGACACTTTTCTGTTCTTAATCGGTTTCTTTAGCGTTTGAACTATTAGTTGACTTACTGCTCCACTGGATTTTGACTGCAATACATGACCCCTTTCTCTTAAAAATTTCTTTCGGTCATCTGAAAGCTCAATATGATCACCATCGATCACTGTCCAGTTTTCATAGTATACCACATTCGGTATCAACTGCATATAAGGAGACGAATGAGAATGTCTCAAATAGAGATGGCATTTTTTGACCCACGTATTTATGAATGGGTCGAAAAGGGTTCTATTTTTCCTGTAGTGTGTCAAATGGGTGAATCCTAAAAGTTAGCTAGTAGAAGACGCGCAAAATAAGCACGAAAGGTCCAAATCATCTAAAATGAATTTTTAGACATAAAACTTCCTAAATCACATTATTCCAAAATTTGCTTTTTGGTATAAAAACTGAGTGATCAGCATTGGCTTTGGCGATCCCATCCTCACATATGGGTGACTTTTTCTGCGTTTAGAAAACAATAGAAAAAAAGAAAACACCTTGTGGTATACTCGTGGAGATTGAACAGCGTCTAAAGGCTCCATTCCTAGAATGAAGTGGTTAAGGAAGACCTGTATAACTGCTGGAATTATGTACACCCCACCACTACCTCCGATCACCCCTACCAGTTGATCACCCTGTCAAAAAGAAATCGAGAGTCAACGTTCAAATTTTTTAGAACCGGCATAGCAGTCTTTAAAAAGAAATTGTAGTTATTGTGGTAGACTTTCGGAGTCAAATTTACCTTGACAACGATGACAGGAGTCATGGAAGACAGTGGTCTCTTGTTTGGACTTATAAAATTTGTAGGTGAGGGAGGAAGGCTGCCGGGGGATATTTCTGTAGGTGACGAGAAGTCACCCATTTCGTTATTTAGCACAATTCCGGTCAAGGGAGACAAAATACCGCCACCAAATGGATAGTTAACAGTGGTCGTCATTGATACAGCATTTCTCTCTGCATCTACTATGCAAAAATGACTGGTACCGTGATCTTCAATCTGACTCCACCTAGTATATGCACAATTCGATAAACAGTTCTAGTTTTTAGCTTAAACAGACTAATAGGTAATTAAGCAATGAATGAGAGTAAACGTAAACTTTATTATGTACCCGGGCATGTAATATTCAGAAGGGAAAGTAGTGTTGTCGAGAATTCGTTGTTGGATTTTCTTTGCGAATGAAGGGGAAAGCATTTCTGATGCAGTCTTACTTATATCGACAAAATCAGGGTCACCCAAATTCATGCGAAGTGCAAACATATGTTTTAATGCTTCGATGAATCGGTGTAAACCTATTGGTCCTTTTGCATCATTTGTGTTCTCGTAGCTATTTAAGATATTTAATACCAAAGCTAGTCCAAGTGTACCACTTGACGGGGGTGGCATCCCGAATATTTTGAACCCCATCGTGTTCACTTCAACTGCATCGGTGACTTTCACTTCATAGTTTCTTAGATCCTCCATTGTCAATATCCCACCTGCAGACCGAACATCCTTAATCAACTTTTCTCCTATAGTCCCATTGTAAAAAGCTTCGGGACCTTCTTCTGCTATAGCTTCTAAGCTCAAACCAAGTTGATAGTTATAGCACGTTTCACCCGCCTGTAAAACTTTCCCATTTGGAGCATACACTCTTCTTAGCCCCGGGTCTTTTTTTATCGTAGCAGCATAGCTAGATAGTGAATTGGCAAGATAAGGAGCTACTATAAACCCATCTTTGGCTAGACTAATAGCTGGCTGGAATAAAGTCTTCCATGGCATTCGACCGTGTTGTAACCAAGCTTTGTAAAGACCGGCTATCTCGCCTGGAACACCCATCGATAGTGCTCCGGAATATTTGTCGTCAAGATTATTTTGGTACATATTCTGTGTAGCATTAGTCAGTGATCAATAAGTTAGTTTCGCATGTCATGTTTTTTATGTTTGATACAAATAAATGTCACGTGAATAATTTTAGCAAAACTTAACCATGAATATGTCGACAAAACAAAAAGACTCATAAAAGTACCTGTGAAGCAGCCGAGGGAGCGGTTTCCCTGAAATCAAATGCTTGAGTTTGTGACATATCTGCTGATCGAATGTCCATAAACCCTCCCCCTCCAATACCACTAGCCATTGGATTCACAATGCCACCGCACAAAGCAACTGAAACCGCAGCATCCACAGCATGACCACCGGCTCTAAGTACCGATGCACCAATCTCTGAACAACGCGCATCATCGGCCGCAACCACTGCTTCAAACGACTCGACTGCATCACTTGGTTGTACCTTATTGTTTACTTTATGTCACTTTGAGGCATCATCTACTTGTATTCTTTTGATAAGCTCATAAGCCCCTCCAAACCACTTAATGCCAGCTCACTTGACTTGCTTCCTATTGTAAGATAGATAACTGAAAAGGACATTTTGGACCACTTTCAATCAACTTACAACTACTAGTCATGTCCATGTATTTCTATTAACATACCATTAACTTTTTAGCCAATCATAACAACCTATTCATGTATTTCTATTAAATTACTGTGCTACCCTTATTCAATTGGGTGTGTATGCACATACCCAGTTTTAGGTTCAATCTCAAAAATACCCATCAATGTCGGGTATTTATATACACTATATACACGACATTGATGTGTATGGCCAAGAATGACTTTGGCAATTAAATCCTAGACAATGTCGGGTAGAAAAGTACATGACACACACGACATGGTTTTTTTATTATTACTCACGCCTCCCAAAGCAATATAGTGTATACATACTCACTATATATACATGACATATGACAAAAAGTAAAAGGTGTCGGGTGTAGAGTATATATTTACACGACATTGACTATATATACAACAAAAAGTAAAAGGTGTCGTTTTACTATGACAAAAAGTTCAAATACCTTTTCACAACTCTAAATTGGATAATAACAAGTGAAAAAAATACGAAAGGTCAACTTGACATCACTATAAATCCTTATCTTGAAAATATAATCTTATAGTTGACATATAAATCTTTACATAAGCACATAAGTTTCAAACCAACCACATACACAATCATCCTTGTAATATGATATTAAGATTATGGTTGAACTGATCTATTTTATTTTATTTTTATTTATTTATTTATTTTTCTGTGAACAAGCATGTTTTTTGTTGAATAAAAAACTCAGATAAATTTAGATTTTTCTTAGCTTTATTCATTCTATATCTAAAGATTTAGAGTGAATTACATAAATAGTCATTATTGTTGGAAGGTTTTTGCAGATTTAGTCACTAAACTTTTTTTCACCAAGTCTAGTCATTGAGGTTTCAAATAGTTACGGATCCAGCCCAATTTTGTTAGATAAATGTTCATTATGGTTTGCCAAAATTACATAAATGGTCACTAAGGTTTGTCAAAATTGGACTGAATCCGTAATCAATTGAAACCTCAGTGACTGAACCTTACGAAAAACAAGTTCAGACTAAATCTATAAAAGTGGATAAACCAACATTTATGTAATTAACTCAAGTATTTAATTGATAACTTTTTGTTTAAAGTATGTAAGTGAAAATATAGAAATGGACCTATATCTATCTTGCCAATTTATTTGGCTCACCTAATTTGCCACCAACATTTTCATTCGACCAAGACTTTTACTTTTTGTCATATGTCGTGTAAATATATACTCTACACCCGACACCTTTTACTTTTGGTCATATGTCGTGTATATATAGTGAATATGTATACACTATATTGCTTTGGGAGGCGTGCGTAATAATAAAAAAACCATGTCGTGTGTGTCATGTACTTTTCTACCCGACATTGTCTAGGATTTAATTGCCAAAGTCATTCTTGGCCATACACGTCAATGTCGTGTATATAGTGTATATAAATACCCGACATTGATGGGTATTTTTGAGATTGAGCCTAAAACTGGGTCTGTGCAGACACACCCAATTAAGTAACGGTAGCACAGTAATTTTCAATTTATTTTATTTTATTTTTATTTTTTTTTGCTTTTCTGAATTTTTTTAAATAGAAAAACAACTTTTCAAAAACAGTTAATGAGTTGCTTATTTCATATTACTCATCTTAACTACATATAAAAGCAAAATGGTCAAAATTAAAAATATTGAAATGTTGAAAATCTTAAAATGATCAAAGGTGAGATAAAATAAAATAAATAGGGTTCGAATGTTATTTTGGCAAGTTTAGATCGGGGTCTTGTGACCACGTTTATCCATCGAACGCACATCCAAACCACAAGACGAGCCCTAAATCTTGAATCTTAATTTCGTAAATTAGGGTTTCGTGGTAATAACGTGTGCAATGGTTCAAGCTTAGATGGTTACGGGTTGTACCCGTGAGAGACACCATCACAGCCACTCCGTGTTCATCTCTTTCTCTCGGTAAAAACACAAACCATTTCATACATATTGTTATCTTTCTGTTTTTGACCAACCGATTATATATATTGACTTGTGTTACGTTTTCATGGATGAATACTCATATAAAAACGACTGATGAAACTTGTTATGTTTTCATGAATAAACTGATAAAAAAAAACGATTTATTAAGCTTTGTGGATTTCTAGTACGAATTTAAAAATCTTTGTTGAAGGTCTCGTGTGGTAAGAAACAAGTCAAAGTGGTGTTTGTATGTTTTCTGTTTCGTTCTAGCCAACTCGGTGTATGAGTCAATTCCACCGAGTCAACTCAGCGAGTTCAGTTGACTCGGGTTTGAATTAGTACAGTTTTGTGTGGTAAATCTTGATAAAAACATATTTAAGGGTTGTGTTTGGATTGGTATTAGCTTTAGCTTATGGTGTTTGGTCCGCCTGTGATGAGCTCAAGAGAGCTTAATCATTTTTGTTTTCTTTCGGAGTCTCAATATACAAAGGAACCCACGTAGGGTTTGTTTTTGGATTAAAGTCATTAGGTCTTGACTTAATAATCTTTTGACTCGTCGGGTTTTGCTTATTTGTCATTAGATAAACTCGTTCAAGCTTATTTTGAGTTCTGCTTATTGTCCTTGTGTATATGTGTAAACTGCTCACCCTAAACTGCTCTTGTTAACTGTCGTATCGTTATCATTTTTAGTGTAGAATGGATTTGTGATGGGCTCAACAGCCCATGATAGGGTGTGTATGTTAGTTTGTTTGTAACTACGCTCACTAGCCCAAATATTTAAGGATGCTTTAATGGTTAACGGGCTCAAGGGCCCAACAAATTTTAAAATGGTGCATTTGGTTATAAAACTCTAAGAGTGTGTTATCATATAAAAGTTTCATTAAGTTGATATTAATAAGCCATGGGAACTTACGAAATTTAATTGTTGACGTGGGTAATATTAGTAAGTTTCGGATAAACGTTTGGGACTTGATACGTTTCGGTTTGCATTGGGATGGTTACATTGAGATTTGAACTTGGTTACAAATTGTAAATTGAATATTTAGAATACGCTAAAAGATTTAATTACGGATTCTAATTTGGACTTAATCATTTATTAGACATTGAACGATTTTAATTTGGACTAACCGAATACAATATATTAGATTCGGCATTAATTTAATGTATTTGATTCGCGACGAGCCTAAATATTCAATTGTCACATATTAACTAATAACAAGATATTTTAGCTATATATTGTCGACAAATATGGTTTTATTTAATTATAAACCTTTATCAACTACGATAATAACTTATGTTTTATATAAACAAGTTAACTTTTTAGAAACGTGTTGGGAAATGTTATTTTGAGAAGACGGTATGATAAAGTCATAATGTTTTGGAAATGTTGAATAAACGAACGTGTTGTTTACTATATACTACAACAATATACTTTATATATTTACGAGTAACGAATGTGAAACCTTTATTAAACAAGCGATAATGGGAACTTATCTTTTAATTACAAACATATACATTCGGGATTATGGGGAAATTATCGAATGTTAACCTATTTATGTTTCATAAATAGATGTCGTCATTTCCTAGTCTTTGACTAGCTTGAGTATTGTCAGAATTTCTTGACTTTGTCAATGTCTTTTTCTTTTTGGCGTGCGTTCTAGTAGTATGTCTCGACTATGTCGACGTCTTCTCCTCTTTCGCGTGAGTTGTACATCGCGTCTATGTTTCTTACCTCCACACAAAACGTTAAAACTAAACTTTTGAGATATTGGTAATAGACTTTTGAAAGTAACGATGCGAATAATCCATGAAAACTACGACACATTACTTTCTATCTACTTGTTTATCGTATGAGCTTATTTTAAGATAATCGTATGCACATTAGGTTGCGTCACTTCTATTCTATCGTACTCGTCATATATTCTTCTGGATGCCGTGAAGATTAGCTTTAGATGCCAGTCGTGTCAATAGTGAATAGTGCATTACTGTGGCTAAGGTGAGTTTCATAGCCCCTCTTTTCAAAGGTTTTCATAACTATTTTGAGGGAGAATACATGCTGCTTTTAACGAACTATAACTGGATATGTGAACATTATTTTAGAATGACTGTTGTTTAAAATATTTGATTTGCGGATTGATATCTTGTTGAGTTTATGTGAATGCAAACTATTTCTTGGACCTGCCACTACTCCTTTGAATTTCTAATGTGTTGACTAGGAAAGGTTAGACATGCGACGTTTGTTGACTTAGACTAGGGTAGCATTCCTATGCTATAACGCGATGCCTAGCTAAGAATAGACCGACATAGACCAGGGTAGCTTGTGTTCTAGGCCCTGCTACGACTGCGCTGGCTAGAGTCGCTTGGGGTCCCTGCTGAGATCTCGATTGTGTCGTTGATTATTGATTGGATTGATTATTGATCGGATTGATTATTGATTGGATTGATTGTTGATTGTGTGGAAAACTAGAAGGGGAGGTTGAATAGTTTTACCAATTTAAAACTTCCTTTTAAATATTTAGATCAACTTATGTCAATCTATTTAGTTGTTTATGTTGGACGTTGATAGATAGATATATAAACGTGTAATGAAAGATAAAGAGTAAGAAGCACATCACCACGACAATAGTATTTATAGTGGTTCGGCTACAAGGACACCTTCCTTGCCCTACTCCACTCCCCGAGTCACCTACTCGAGAGTTCGTAAACACTACACCAATCTCCTTATGGCGGAGAAGCCTTCACAATGTCGCTTACACCTTTTTCCGGTACAAAGCTAAATACCGAGTTCTTTCACACCAAGGCGAACCACACCTAACACAACGTCGCCTACCCTTTATACGGTTCTAGGCTAACCACCGAGTTCTTTCACACCAAGGAGAACTAATCCTATCACAACGTCGCCTACCCTTTATTAGGTACTAGGCTAAGCACCTAGTTCCATTACTATGGATGAACTACTACCCTTCACAACACAACACCTAATCTCAAGGAGATCCACTCCTTGTTAGAATACTATCAAGGATATCACCATCCTTGGAAATAAGCAAATACTTATATGTATAACGATGCACCTCATCGATTATACGACCTAGGCATTCTTCCCTAATGCCACTTGATTTGATTCTTAGGCATCCTTCACTAATGCCTTTGACACAAGGCTTGGCACCCTCCACTAATGCCTTCGTCTTGACACCTTTAGCATTCTTCACTAATGCTTTTGACACGGACGATAAGTACCCTTCACTAATGCTTTCGTCTTGACACTTTCGGCATCCTTCACTAATGCCTTCAACACAACATCTATAGAAGAAGAAAGAACTATCAACAAGAGAACCTCAGTTGTCTTGATGATGAAGAAGCATGGCAACTCATGGACTTGAGCTTGCTCGACTTCAAGAAGTGGTGATCTCGCCTTTAGGAGGAACCTAGAGAATCAGACAAAAACAAAAGACAAGCTACATAGATCTCATGGATCAGAGGTTAGAGAGATATAATACTAGGAGAAAATATATGTGAAGTGGTGAGTAGAAAAGAAGAAATGGCTCTCTATTTATAGAGGAAATTTTCTACTGTTCCCCGAATCCCGCGGATCCCTCCCACAAGGGATCCGTCTAGCGTAAAGCTAGGGATCCGTGGGACGCTCCTCTTTACCCATGGGTATTTTTGGTTATGGGTCATGGGTTATGGGTTGATCCCTGGGTTTTATTCTAGATACAATGTATCTCTAGAATACAATGAACTTGGCTAAGTGGTTTGGACAAAACCATGGGTTATGGGTCAATACCATTTGCTAGTTTTTACCCATTTAGTATATACTGGTTTTTACCTATTTTATTATAAACTTGTTTTTACCCATTTTAGTATATAATTGGTTAAGCATATGTTAGCCCAATATGTAAACACTAGTTGTTGTACATATGTATCTAAATCATAAAATCACTTGTACTTGTTTTAGTGTTTTATGTGAAAATGTTAGTGTGTTAGAAAACTATTGAATCAAACTATTTACGTATTTTATTTGTTTCATTAAAATGATTTTACGTTTGTTATCGACAAAACATTAGAAGATCAAAAAATATAAATAAACGTTTTCATGGCTTATTTGTATTAACAGATTGGAATGTGTATTATATATCTGCCTTAGTCGTACATAGCAATTAAACTCTATCAGGTCCACTACTACATTTTGTAACTAAAGTTTATGAACTCACCAACGTAAGCTGACCTTTTTAGCATGTGTTCTCAGGTTTAAGGCGATAACTCACTATTGGAAGACGCTTGGCAAGGGGCATTGTAATAACCTAGTTTTCGTTTATAATCAAACAAATCTCTAAAACTAAGAGAATGAACTAGGCCATACAAGTACTACTTAATACTAACTAGTTACTAGACTTAAAATGCGACAATGTGCTTGAGTCTAGAGATGAGTGGACTTGTTGATTTGATCCAACTTTGCAAGAAGATGATTAAACATGAAATGTATCTCATTTCGTGCTTCTTGAACAAGTCTTTGAGTGATTAGACAATTTGGACAATCATTGTCTTGGTTTTGAACCGGAGGGAAATGGATATTTTGACGAGGCTCAATGTGTGATTGTGGGTCTTTATTTTGAGAAGTAGGATGAGGTTCTAAAAATGAGGGTGGTAATGGAACTTCTTCCATATGATCAATGTTGTTCCTTGTCTCCCATGATGGACTAGTTAGTGTTGTTGGTGGTTCCCTATTCAATGAAAAGGTTGGTGAATGAGAGGTTCTTGGTGGTGAATGACCCAATGAGTAGATGTTTGGGTGAGGGAGAGGCTCATTCAAGGAGTGTAGTCCATGCTCAATAAATGAGGGTTTTGACGGCTTGCTAGAACTAGCCATGTTTGGTTTTGAACTAGATGATCCTTTTTCTAGTCTGAAAGGTTTGATGCTAATCCTTGCGGTTCTCTTAGCCTTTGTTGGATGAGTTTGATGAGGTGGGATTCTAGTATCATTATCTCTAATGGGAGATGTTTCGGTGGATGAGATTTCATGGATCATTTGACCCTTTCTTTTGGATGATCCTATGGTTGAGGAGTTGTTGCTAAGAGCCTTAGTCATAGTGATGATGATGCTAAACGTCAAATTGCTGATTTTTGAAAGGTAAGTGAGAATGGTGCCTTAATCCTAAGGTTGTTTGGTTTATAAAGGATAATTTGAATTTAGGAAATTAAATTCTTGGCCACTTAGAGGATTAAGCATGCACATAGGATTTTGATCAGCTCTAGGAGGATAATAAATAAATGCTAAAAGTGGTTAGATAACCAAAGGTGACTCAAAAATTGAATATGGAAGCTGATTTAGGCTTTATGCAGCTAGAGATCCCGCGGATCTCTCTTAGCAGGGATCCGTCTGGTTAAAGACCAGGGATCCGGCTTTCAGGCAGGTTCTAGGTGAAATGATTATGCTTTTGTAAGGTTTATTATCTTTGGATTTCGAGGTTTTGACTTAATTTTGAAGTCTTTAGCTGTTGGATATCTCAAATCCTCAACCATAATGAGTGATGGTGCTTAATGATGGTTTGGGCAAGAAAATTGACTTTGGGTAGTCTAACTATGTGTTTGACAAGGATACCATTTAATTTGAGATGGAGAAATGGTGGTAATAAATCCTAGAAGTCAGGTGATGACCTAAGAGAAATTTACTAAAATCTTTAAAATAAAGAAAAAATAAAAAACTAGTTTTGAGCCTAATTGTGAGTCAAAAGATGATTAAGATCAATTTGCTAAAATTGATGGATAGACCAAACTAAGTGCTATCAGACGTGATAGATAATGTGTGAGTGTAGGAGCGGAATTATGGTGAGTTATGATGAGTTAATAAAGCAAAGACACTTTGAAATATATCTTAGGTAAGCCATGGATGAGTGTGAGGTTTTCAACTATTTGAGGAAGACTTAGTTGGCTCTAGTATCTTATGTTTGACTAGTGTGAGGTGATCTAGTAAGCTATTTTGATGTAAGCAAGTCTGTATTGCTCATCAGTGGCCACGGATCCCGCGGTTCCCTTCTGGGAGGGATCCGGCTAGTTCAAATGCTGGGATTCGCCTACTGCAGATCAGAAGGCTTTCAGCAAATGTGCAACTTTGCACTTTTTGGTAAATGCTTCTCCTAGTTGTTTCTATAGAGACTAAAAGCAAGAATACAACAAATATAAGTCATAGCAAAGTAGAAAGAGTTAAAAGTTCCTAATATGAGTGACGACGACCACTAGAATATTTTCAAGGAGTCGTAAAATCTCATTCTACAAGTTCCTAAGTTACGATTTTTTAGTGCCAAGATATGGCAAGACCTACCTACTTATTCTACATAAGCATTGTTTAAGTGTTACAACCCATTGTTTGAAATTTTTCTTCACAATTCTAGATCTATGATCTTACCTCATTTCTCTTCTTCTTCACATCCTCGCCCGACCTCCACTCTTTATCATACCATTTTCACTTCTTCTTCCTCAAGAAATTGGCGAAGCACTTGAAGATTCCCTTGGTTTGTTGCCATTCGGGTGATTCATTAGGAATGTTTGGCAATTGGTTAATGTAGTCCAAGGGGTCAAGATCGGTATTTCCGAGTGGGTTGCTACCACTTCCTTCACCTCCTCCTTGTCTCTCCCTTTCATCCGAGGAATCCGTGGGAGGGTGAGGCCTCTTGCCTTCCACCATAAACCTTGTTGTTCTACCCTCGGTTAATGGTACCATAACTTTGTTGCAAAAGCTATGATCATAGGATTGTGGAGAAGGATCTAATGCAAAGATGAATTTAGCAAGACGGGTTAGGAGCATTGCATACGGGAGCACCATCTTGTCCATGCTTCTTACACTTGCCATTCTCTTGATCATGTAGTAGGCAATGTTAAAGCGAGTCTCGGTCACTAGGCAATAGATCATGAAACTTAGACATGCGTTGGGGTGATCCTTGTTTCCTACTAGGCACACCACATTCTCCCTTATCACGTCTTCCCATTTCCTATACAACCAGTACATCTTCGAGAGCTTCATTTGGAAAGGAACCTTATAGATCACTTTAGACATCCTAGTAACCCTTGATGGAGATGCTCTTGGCATAAACACGGTGTCCCTCACCGTGGTTGCTTCCGGGATTATTGTGTTATAAATTTCATGATGATCAACCATAGAGTGTATCTCCTCCAATGACCACTCATTAGAATACATGCAAACACCATCATATGGAACCCCTATTATTCTTCCAAACTCCTCAAGCGAAAGAGTGTACTCATGTCCATTTATGGTAAATTCAATTGAGATGGAACCATTATCATTTATAATTATCCCCATTGTTTTGTAGATCTCAAGCACAAAGACCGGCAAATTTGCTCATTTATGTCCAATAAACAATCAAACCCAATAGATCCAAATACTTCCCTTATGTCGGTATTTGCAAGAAATGATGGATCAACAACTCTACCTTCGTGAAAGAATCTCCTTTCAAGTAACTTAAAGGATTTCCTATCATCCGGACTTAGTCCATCTTTCCTATGGTACATGGGTATGCAGTGAGCGGTGTCTTGGTAATCTTGTTGCTTGTTGCTTGTTGCTTGGCATGATTGATCACAATTGATTGTTAAGCTTGAGGGGAATGATCAAATTGCTCCTTTGAACAGTAGCTGAGTTCTTGTTCGTGAGTCTTTGAGATGTGTATAATTGTGGAACATCCACAGTGATCATTCTTTAATTTAAGCTGTCTTCTGTTGCACGGATCCCGCAGATCCATCTCATTTGGGATCCGGCTAGTGAAAACGCAGGGATCCGGCATGACAGCAAAAATCAGCTCAAACATTCCTTGATAACTTTGGTTTTGGAGTTCTAAAAATGCCTAGTGTTTTGATATTAAGGCTCTAAAACATGTGATTTTTGAAGATTTAATACTATTCCTATTAGACGTGGTTCCCTCTCAACCGAGAGGTCAGGGGTTCGATCCTCACTCCCTACAAAGGCCGGAGGTCCTTTCTACCTTTGGTAGAACTGGAAGCAGCCTCTCTACCTTAGGTAGGGGTAAGGCTGTCTACATCTTAACCTCCCCCATACACCGGAAACGGTATTGGGTTCCCATAACCCGTGGAAGACGGTATTGGGCGTTACTTTACTTTACTTTTTTTCCTATTAGACGTGGTTCCCTTTTTAAGAATTAGTAATAATTTATGGGAAGCTTTTCAAATATTATAATAAAATCCCATTTTATCATAATATAAGAAGTTTCACATGGATATTTATTGACATAGATAAAGTATCAATAAACCCTTTGTGATGAGTAATGATTGAGGTTATCGAATAACCAAGATATCATGGTTATGAGTTGGTAGCGTAGTCTATACAAATTAGTCGAAGAATACTATTCATGATGATGACTATAATATAGATAACTACTTAAGTAATTGCTAATAGATATAAATCATGCGACTAAGATTTTAACAATAATAAAAAGTAAATTATTAGCGATCATACCTTTGCTAAATATTCTTTTTAAGAAAAGAAGTATTTAGATGAAATGCTTTGTGATTTTCTTGGAATCTCCAGATTCATGTTGTGAGAGAGACAATACTAAACATTCTTTTTGCGAAAAGAAATATTTAAATAGATTCTTCATGATTTTCTTAGTAACCCTTAATCCATGTATGGAGAATACTTCATAAGGAAAATGTTAGAACATTCTATCATTGTCCAAGAATAAACATTATAATTATTTTTAAAACATGACAAAAAAAATCCTTCTTTGTAGTTTTCAAACATATACGGATCGTATCAAGTTTTTAGAGTACAACATACTCTAAAAATCTTGGTAACGAAGCTCTGATGCCAATTGTGGAAAACTAGAAGGGGGGGTTGAATAGTTTTACCAATTTAAAACTTCCTTTTAAATATTTAGATCAACTTATGTCAATCTATTTAGTTGTTTATGTTGGACGTTGATAGATAGATATATAAACGTATAATGAAAGATAAAGAGTAAGAAGCACATCACCACGACACAAATATTTATAGTGGTTCGGCTACAAGGACACCTTCCTTGCCCTACTCCACTCCCCGAGTCACCTACTCGAGAGTTCGTAAACACTACACCAATCTCCTTATGGCGGAGAAGCCTTCACAACGTCGCTTACACCTTTTTCCGGTACAAAGCTAAATACCGAGTTCTTTCACACCAAGGCGAACCACACCTAACACAACGTCGCCTACCCTTTATACAGTGCTAGGCTAACCACCGAGTTATTTCACACCAAGGAGAACTAATCCTATCACAACGTCGCCTACCCTTTATTAGGTACTAGGCTAAGCACCTAGTTCCAATACTATGGAGGAACTACTACCCTTCACAACACAACACCTAATCTCAAGGAGATCCACTCCTTGTTACAATACTATCAAGGATATCACCATCCTTGGAAATAAGCAAATACTTATATGTATAACGATGCACCTCATCGATTATACGACCTAGGCATTCTTCCCTAATGCCACTTAATTTGATTCTTAGGCATCCTTCACTAATGCCTTTGACACAACGCTTGGCACCCTTCACTAATGCCTTCGTCTTGATACCTTTAGCATTCTTCACTAATGCTTTTGACACGGACGATAAGCACCCTTCACTAATGCTTTCGTCTTGACACTTTCGGCATCCTTCACTAATGCCTTCAACACAACATCTATAGAGGAAGAAAGAACTATCAACAAGAGAACCTCAGTTGTCTTGATGATGACGAAGCATGGTAACTCATGGACTTGAGCTTGCTCGACTTCAAGAAGTGATGATCTCGCCTTTAGGAGGAACCTAGAGATTCACATAAAAACAAAAGACAAGCTACATAGATCTCTTGGATCTGAGGTTAGAGAGATATAATACTTGGAGAAAGTATATGTGAAGTGGTGAGTAGAAAAGAAGAAATGGCTCTCTATTTATAGAGGAAATTTTCTACTGTTCCGCGTGGGACAAAGGATCCGTCTAGCGTAAAGCTAGGGATCCGTGGGACGCTCCTCTTTACCCATGGGTATTTTTGGTTATGGGTCATGGGTTATGGGTTGATCCCTGGGTTTTATTCTAGATACAATGTATCTCTAGAATACAATGAACTTGGCTAAGTGGTTTGGACAAAACCATGGGTTATGGGTCAATACCATTTGCTAGTTTTTACCCATTTAGTATATACTGGTTTTTACCTATTTTAGTATAAACTTGTTTTTACCCATTTTAGTATATAATTGGTTAAGCATATGTTAGCCCAATATGTAAACACTAGTTGTTGTACATATGTATCTAAATCATAAAATCACTTGTACTTGTTTTAGTGTTTTATGTGAAAATGTTAGTGTGTTAGAAAACTATTGAATCAAACTATTTACGTATTTTATTTGTTTCATTAAAATGATTTTACGTTTGTTATCGACAAAACATTAGAAGATCAAAAAATATAAATAAACGTTTTCATGGCTTATTTGTATTAACAGATTGGAATGTGTATTATATATCTGCCTTAGTCGTACATAGCAATTAAACTCTATCAGGTCAACTACTACATTTTGTAACTAAACTTTATGAACTCACCAGCGTAAGCTGACCTTTTTAGCATGTGTTCTCAGGTTTAAGGCGATAACTCACTATTGGAAGACTCTTGGCAATGGGCATTGTAATAACCTAGTTTTCGTTTATTATTTCCGTCATATATTTGAACCTAAAAACGACCCAAATTAAAATTTGAAACTTTGTTAGACGCGACGTTGAGAGAACTTGTTTACGAATTATAAAGACTACACAATTTAATCTATCGTTAATCTATGATATGAAGTATATATTTTATTTTAACCTAAGTTAAATAAATAAATTTCATAGACCCTTTTTATTTTAATTTTGTGCACTACTTAATTATTCATAAAGTGTCTAAATACAAAAAAAGGGAAAGGATCCCTATTTAATCAAAATATCCGGTCCATTAAACTCCTTGTTCCCCATTATATTTTTTTTGTGACCGGTCTTCACCCTCCGAACCCTATTCGACAAAAAAAAAAAAAAAAAAAAAAAAAAAGGAGCGGCATTCCCCTTTTTTCCCCAAAACCGATCCTTTGATTCCCTAAACCTTAGCCGTCCCTTTTCATGCTCACACACATCAATCCTCTTGATTCGTGGCTGCTATTTCAAGAAGACATACGTGGTTTTGGTGATAGAAACCTTTGGGTAATCGTTTGTGAATTCTTGTTGTTGGTACGATTGGTGTTGGTGGTTCTTTGGTCCGTTAGTTTCTTTCTCTTGACCTAGCCGATTGGTACACACATCTTTTTCCTCTTAATTCATACGCCTATTATGCTCATGATACAAATAACATAACATGTAATTTTGGCTTTATGATGGTGTTTGATAATTATTAGTAATTGGCTCATTATAACATGTTTGAATTAAAACCTAGCTATATATGAATTTGGTGTATAGAATTATTGATTAATTGTGAGAATGATATGAGATGAGGTTTGAGTTGTGTGTCATGTTTATGTCATTATAATTTGTGTTTAACATCATATTTGATCAAATCTATGAATTACATATGAAAATGGAATGAGAAACATGTGTTATTATGGCCTTTAATTAACCCTAAAACTGGACAGCATGATATGACAAATTTGTGTGTGTTATAGATCGAATTGTATAAGTGCAATATTCTGGGTTTTTGTTGGAAAAACTTATTTTATGTCTTAGTTAAGTTTTCCAAGTGGTTTGGTCGAATTTGGAGTTGTCGAAGTCGTATATTTGAATTTTACAAGATCAAGTGTCAAAGCTGAGAAAACGGGTCTGAAATTTAGTTGGATTGTTTGATTTTTCGTTTTCAAACCATAAGGAATTAGGAGCCCTCCTTTTACAAGGGTGATATTTAGGATATAAATAAATTTCTAGGATTTTTGGGAATTTTTCCAAGGTGTCTAAACAGGTCTAATAAGCGTAAACTTTTAAGGTATATTTCCTGAACACTTTCTGGACAGGTCTGAACTTATGATTTTCCATAGGCCATTTGACCTGGAAATAAAATCCCCAAAAATTTGGAGAGTCTATTAACTCATATGGGAACCCTTGGGATTTTTCTTAATTTTATTTGAGCTAAGTAAGTATTCTAAAAAAATTGCTAAAGTCTGGTACAGATTTGAAATACTAAAAGACAGAAATTTATGAACTTGAAACAAAGTATAAATGGGAGATAAGTTAAACATGATTTATAAATGGAACACATATGTGATTTATGATATGTCCTAATGTAGATTTAGTGAAGCAGGAACGCTGAGATTGCTTGTGGGCCTTACTCTTACGCACACACATTTGAGGTACAGATATTCCGTCATTTCATTAATGACACATCTTTTCTCTCATGACTCTTGTCTATTTTGATATCCTATTCGTATCCTCCTTACCATGATTTTATATGATCCTTTTGATATGATTCATTTTGGTATGATCCTCTGATTTGATATTCGATTAGTTATCGTTTGATATGTTATCCGTTTGAGATCCCTTATTTGTATAATTCCATTATATGATCAGTTTGATATGATATGATTTGTTTTATTTGGTTGCCCGAGCTAACTAGCCATGGAGATACCATGGGCATGTCATTGATGCACCAATGGCATGACACTATCTAGGGCGGTGTGATTAGTCCCCGACGTTACCTTTTGATATGATTATGATATGTGTGCACTTGGCCATTATGAATACGTATGTACAGTCTTGTACTGGCATATGTATATTTTATTTTTTTGCAGGGAGCGTATGGATGCATCCTAGGTACTCAGTTATGTTTTGGTGATGTGGTGCGTGTGTGCAATACACCCGCTCACATTTGGGAGCTAGCTACTCCATTTGGTACTTGAGAGGTCTCCCCTCCTTGTGCACTTATGATTTGACGGATTTGATATGATTTGGCAGATATGGGTTATGATATGTGATTTGTTAGATTTGGCTATTTGAGTATCTCCTTTAGTATTAGGTGCTTGTGGCAACATTCTGATTTTGGTTATCATGTGACTATCTGATATTCTGATTTATTCGTTGCTATGCCTATTCAGTCATTCAGTTGACTACTTATTCACTCAGTATTCTTATGTGATTCGTTTGACTATCGGACTCATGCTTCAGTTCATTTGGTTATTATACTCGGTCTTTAGTTCATCTGATTTACTATGCTTTCACTCTATTTCGGTTGGTTGCCAAGCTTATACTTTAGATTACCACTTCACCCGCTTACCGAGCTATTATATGATTATTGGATTCAAGTGTTGAATATGCTATTATATGATTATTTGGTCCATCTGTTTACCATGCTGATTATGATTTCATGATTTTTCTGTCTACTATGTTAGTATGTGGTTACCTGATTCATCTGTTATCATGCTAATATCTGATTATCCGCTTACCATGCTATTATGTGACTATTTGATTCGTCTGGTTGCCATGCTAGTATGTAATTATTTGATTTATCCGTTGATCATGTTATACTTCGTTCAGTTATGTCGAGGGTTATGACTATCATTTAGTAATCTACCTTTAAATTGTGATTTCCATGTTTGTACTTCTGCTTGATGTTTCTGATACTTATGTTATCGGTTCAATATAGTAATGGATGTTTACCTGACTTGTTGATCCACCATGTTTACACTTCTGTTCATGTTACTGGTTGATGAAGGAATATGGTTCAACTTATGTTACCTTCCTAGTTGACTTGTTTAGTTTGCCATGTTATGTTCTTGTTTAGTTAATTCATTCAATTATGATGTTCGTTTGGTATTCCTACCTGATACATGTGACTACCATGTTTATTCTGCTGTTAGTATTTCCGTTGGTTATGATACTTGTTGTGTTTAATAACTATGATTGATCTGACTTGTGTGATTGCCATGCTTACATTCTATTCAGTTGCTTCCGCCTGCTTAGAATTCAGCTTAGCTTATATGTATTCTGAATTATCTAATTTATTTGTTTTGCCATATTTATGTTTAGTTTATCCGTTGACTGATATGCTTGTTCACTATTTCGTTACTTGTTTTGATTATGATACTGTTCATCAATTCCTATATGATTATGTTATGATACTTGTATGTTTGGTTATTTATATGTGCTTGTATTTGTTCAATGATTCGCTGCTTTGTTTTGCTTTGGTTCCTTTGATTATGTTCCTTCTGGATATTTGTTAATATTGTGTTCTGCAGGTTTCTCATTGACTCATACACTCATTATGCTCATTCGTCGCGACTTTGTTATCAGTCTTCTTTGATTCGTTTTTGTATTTTGATTATGTTTAGCTTTTGCTTTGTTATATTTGTTCACTGGGCTTTTTAAGCTCAGCCGCATTTCTTTTCCATGCGGCAGGTGCCAAGTGGGATGCTGGGCTGCGAGTAGGAGCTTTTGTGTGAACAGACCCTAGTTTCCCTTATTATTTTGGACTCATTTGGAAGAACATTTGTTTTGATATTTCGTATCTTTTAGACATGTTGGATTATGTATTTTTCCTTTTGTAAGTCATTCGTTCATATGACTTGGTATTTTATTTAACAAGACTTCCGCTTGCATTTTTCTTAGTATGTTCTGATATGACTCCATAATGTGACATTCGGACCCTTGTCGGTTGGGGTGTTACAGGCATGGTCATAAGCGACTTTGATGAATAATCGGGACCGCTTTAAACTTCTTATTGGGCCTATTTCCGCACTACTTCATTAATGTAAATTTATGGTTTTCAATTAATGAATCTTATTCTAAATTAATGGGATAAAAACCATTCTTTGTACCTTATGTTGTGATACCAAGATTGTAGCACCCAAAGGTTCGTATGCTTCCGCTAGACCGTATTTTCGGGGTGTTAAATAAAATTAAAAAGGTATTAGTGGATCCAGTCAAATATTCGGTCAAGGAGGAGTCTACACCGCAAATGTCGTGTACCAAGAAGTTTTACGCGACGAGTAACGTGCATTGTTAGTTATTATCTCATAATTGATGTAATGTTTTATTTAAAGTTTCACTAAATGTTTTTATATTTTCTTTAGTACATGTTAAGAATTTTGACTTGAGTTGAATTATCGCATGTTACAACCGTTTATCATTACATTTTGATCTTTTCACGTTTTATTTTGAAGGTTACACAAAACACTTAACACAATATCGCATATCGCTAATTGTCTGCCGCTAGGCACGAGTACTCGCCTAATTTAATATTCCGTTAAAATTGATTTTTACTTTCGTATTCAGCGTAAAATCTTTTATTAATACATTTGACTGAAATTTTTATCAAATTATTTTTTTTGGAATATTATTGCATTTTTTACAAAATAAACAAAGTTCAAACACTATTCTAAAAAGTGCTTATATTTAAGTAGCTTATAAGTACTTAATTTTAAGCATAAGCATAAACGAGAAGCAAACCCAAACACCCTCTTAATAAAAATTATAATAATACATTACTTAAATAAGTATTTTTATTATTTCACACTTTTTGAAATAAAGTGTGTTATACAATATAAGGTAGGGTCAAATGAGAAATAAAATTAAAACCAGAAATATGAAAAGAAATTAGAACCACACATCTGAAATGCATCTACAAAAATAAATACATTTATTTTTAAATTTTTGTTTCTACTTTAGAATGTGCAGCTAAAAGTCATTGTCACTATTTTCATTTTATTTTTACTTTCCACTAAATCCCTTCCCATATATTTGTACTATGAGCATCCATGATGCATTGCCTCATTAAGGTTTAATACAATAGCATGGCATTTACATATCATCGTTTTACATTTTATACAAGTTCTCACAATGATTGCACTTTCCATAATTTAATAGAGTAAATTGCAAAAGTGCAAGTGTCGTATGTGTCGAGACTCTTTGTGCAGATTTCGTCCATGCCGCAAAGTGAAATGACTAAACGGCCCAGGGCATTTTAGTCATTTCATTTTTGGCCAGAGATAATATCTGCACCAATAGTTTCTCGGATGCACGACGTTTGTATTTTTGAAAAATTAAAGACTATACTTATAATATGAACATATCACAAAGACGATTTATCTTTAATAAATATTCATATATAACATCAATTCAAAAAAATAATAATAAATAAATATTTATATGTTAAAGCAGAGGTACGTGGTTCACTAGAATTATCCATTGGCACAATCTTTTATATAATAAAGGAATTACATCATTTTGGAGTGATTTTGTCAATTCATTTTTATTGAAAAAACAATTGGGCCAATAGAAGAGCTCGATTTCACCACATAAGCAAAATCGTGTGATGTGATTGGTTAATAAAAGTCAAAATTAAATTGATTTTGGTCAAACTTTAATAAATTTGGTAGAGAAATTTGGTTGATAAAAAAAACAAATAAAAATACAGGTGTCAAATTTGTGATAACAAAAACTTAAAAAAAGATGAGACAATTAATAAAACTTTATTGGTTGAATTTTTAAAAAGTATATAGAGTTAAGTGTAATATTATAAGCCTTCATGTTTTTTTAATAACTTTGGATTATAAACAAATACCCCCTTATACTTTATACCCTTTATACTTTATATTTTAAAAAATACAATGTATATGTTGTTTTAAAATAACAACATATAAATTTCTATAAGATTATAAGTATCAATTTTTTTACTATATACGTTTAATAAGGACCTTTTTATTTCATTTTTAAAAGTTTAACCTATGTGGACACGAGTTTACATTTTAAATACGGCTAAATTACTGAAAACGGGAATATAATTATCAAATTGTAAGCACGGGTTACTTTAATATAAAAATAAATATACGCGATTTTACTTATAACAATGACTCGTGTAATTCTTATTTATTTATATAAGGATATCTAGAAAAACATTTTTAAAAAACTTTAAGGAGTATACTTTAATTTTATCAACGCTCATTATGTGCTATTAAACTTGCATTATGTGTACACCATAATATCAGTAGTGAAATTTAAATAACAAAATCAACATCTTTGTCAGTTAAATAAAATTAAATCTTGAGTTATCTAACATAGATTTTTACAAATATTTTACCAAATTTGAATGGATATTAATGCATAATGAAAAACTCGTGCATAAGTATTAGTTGTACTTATATCACAATTTTCATGGGCAAATTTTTATATGTGTATATACTAAACTAAAATGTTAAAATAAATTTGATTTATGTGTAAACTTCGTGCGTACACAAAATTTATAATTATATAATTATATGCAATTACCTTTAAAGACATAATATTCAGTATTAATACAAAATAATTTTTTTTGGTCAAAAACCCCATGCGTGCACGGGTATTATAACTAGTTAAAACAATATAATAATGATACATGACCCACCCAAATGACTCAATGAGAACGAGAAAGTGTGAGGCGTTTTTGCACTCGAATAAGCTAGTGTCACATGTATTTTTGTTTTCTATTATACCTTCTTAGATGGAGCATTGTGGATGCAATTTTTTAAACAAAAATAATAATAATAATAATAATAATAATAATAATAATAATAATAATAATAATAATAATAATAATAATAATAATAATAATAATAATAATAATAATAATAATAATAATAATAATAAAATCTAAAATAGACATTATACATTTTTTTTCTAATCGAGGGCTGTTATATTTTTATGCGACTAAATGTTATCTTTTTTTCAAAAAAATATAAAAAAAAATAATAAAAGAATATATATAAAAAAAAAGTTAGTTTTTTTCTACTTTGTTTTTAGGAAAAAGGATAAAGTTTGTTCGGATGAAAGTAAAATAGCCATCAGTCGTACAAAAGAAATCCCACTAAACACTAGTATTTTTCAAGTTAAATAAGGACATGTGTCAAAATATTAATTGGGTTGTATAGTTGATTAGTCATATTTATCTGTTTTAGGATTTTTTTTTTCTTCTTAATATAAATCTAACTAACTTTTCATTTTTGAGTTATTTAAGAAATTTTCTCTTCTTATAATTGGGTTTTCCTAACTTGTGTCCTAGGGGCACAAGTTAAGTATACAAAAAGTACATTAAAAATATACAGAGACCGACATAAAAGTACATTTATATATACTTTTAAGTGAATCAATGTGTACTTTTTTGTGAGCCTTTATGTACTTATTGTGTGTTTAACTTGTGCCCATAGGACACAATCACACAAGTTAGAAAAACCATTTATAATTATATAATTAATTAATCATAGCATCATGTTTTCTGACTTAGCACAAAACTGCAGACTATCAAAAACAATTTCGTTTTCTTTAATAATTACTAAAAAATACATTATTTAAAAAGTATTTTATAAGCCAATAATAATGGTAATCATAAATATATTTGGCAACATATCCCTCTGGTTGCTCCACATAAACTTCTTCTTCAAGAAGTCCATTTAGAAATGCAGACTTTACATCCATTTGGTGGATTTTCCACCTATATTGAGCAGCAATAGCAATAATCATTCTAATAGTTTCTAAGCGAGCAACAGGAGCAAATACCTCTTCGTAGTCGATACCATGCTTCTGCTTGTAACCTTTTGCCACAAGTCTTGCCTTGTACTTTTCCACTTCGCCTTTGGCGTTTTTCTTGGTCTTGTTACCCACTTGACTCCAATAGCCTTTTGGCCTTTCAGAAGGGTCGTCAACTCCCACGTATCATTCTTCACTATTGACTTTATCTCCTCGTCCATGGCTTGTCTCCATTTCTTGCTTTTCATAGCCTCCTTAAAAACTAAAGGTTCACAATCAACGTATAAACAAGTAAGGGGTATTTCGTTAGTTACCTCGTAGAGCTCCTGCAAACTTCTTGTCTTCGGTTCTCCTTCACTTGAGCTTGAAGGTGATTCTTGGGTTGGAGTTGGACTTTGAGGTTGTTGGACTTCTTCACTTGATTCACCAGTCTCTTCTTCGTCAGTCATAGGAAGAAAGTCATACCTTTCATTTTCCTTGATGCTCCAATCCCATGTCTCTTCTTCATCGAAATCCACGTCTCTACTCACTACCACCTTCCTTGTGATTGGATTATAGAGCTTATAACCTTTCGACTGCTTGTCGTAGCCAACAAACACATGCTTCTCACTTCTATCATCAAGCTTTAATCACCTTTGGCTGGGAACGTGGACATATGCTATGCTTCCGAATACCCTTAGGTGAGAGACGGTAGGCTTCATCCCATTCCATGCTTCTTGTGGAGTCTTGTTATCTAAACTCTTTGACGGACACCGGTTCAATAGATATACTGCACAATCAACCGCCTCGGCCCAAAACTCCTTTGGCATCTTCTTACTTTTCAACATGCTTCGGACCATATTGAGAATGGTTCTATTCTTTCACTCAACCACTCCATTTTGTTGTGGGGAGTAAGGAGCCGTTAGAAATCTCCGGATCCCATTATCCTCACAAAATTTATTAAATTCTTTTGATAAAAATTCTCCACCTCTAGTGGATCTCATTGATTTAATTTTTAAACCTTTCTCTTTTTCAACCATAGTTTTAAATGTTTTAAAAGTTTCAAAAGCTTGGGATTTTTCTCTTAGAAAGTATACCCAAGTTTTTCTTGAAAAGTCATTAATAAAGAGCATAAAGTAAAGATTCTTACTATAAGAGGGTGGAGTAATGAGACCACACAAATCCGTGTGAGTTAGATGTAAAGGCTCCTTAGCTCTTGATGTCGCTTCTTTCGGGAACGAACTCCTAGCATGCTTCCCAAGAAGGCATCCTTCACACAGTTGATTGGGATGATCAATTTGATCTAACCCTTTCACCATTCCCTTTGAGGATAATAACTTTAAGTCAACAAAGTTTAAGTGCCCGTATCTCATGTGCCAAAGCCACGAATGATCCGTCAAACAACTCTTTAAGCACTTAGCTTCATCATGTTGAATGTTTAGAAGGAACATTCGGTTTTTGGTCATAGGCACTTTTGCTATGAGCTTTCCTTCGGGATTCCTTATTGTAGCACTACGATCCTTGAAATTGTTAATACAAATAAACCGTAAAAACGTTTATTAATATTTTGCGATCTCTTTGTGTTTTGTTGATAACAAATGTAATGTTATCTTAAGTATAATTATAAAGGATACATGTTAGTTTTGTAAAGCATTTACATATAGCCATTTAAATACAAAAAATGTAGTAATTAAGCATTTGTTGTAATAGTTTATTAGGATGGGTAAATATCATAACCCATGGACCATAACCCATGGATCTTAACCCATACCCAAAGAGACTTGATACAATGTATACTTAGATACATTGAATCTAGATATAACCCATGGACCAACCCATAACCCATGACCTATAACCAAAAAACCCACGGGCAAAGAGGAGCGTTCCACGGATCCCTAGGATTACACTAGACGGATCCCTTGTGGAAGGGATCCGTGGGATCCGTGGGAACAGTGAAGGAATTTGCCTATAAATAGAGAGCCATTTCTTCATTCTAACTCACCCCTCTTCTTACTAAATCTCTCATACACTCTCATTCTCTTCTAACATATAGATCACTTGATCTAGAGAGTTGTTCTTCTTTCTTTCTATTTGTGATCCTCATATAGGTCCTTCTCTAAGGCGAGATCACGAGCATTCTACAAGTCATCCAAGCAAGGGGTCCTTGTTTGATTTGTCACTCCGCAAGATTTCTGTAGCGAAGATCTTGTATTTGATTATTTCACATATTTGTTGTGTAATAGTTGTGTTGGTTTGGTCCACCGTGCTACGGACTCGGTATCTAGCTTTGTACCGGAAAAAGTGTAAGCAACGTTGTGAAGGCTTCTCCACCAAGTGAAGGAGTTTGTTGACATAGTGCTTGAATTCTCGAGTAGGTGACTCGGGGAGTGGAGTAGGGAAAGGAAGGTGTCCTTGTAGCCGAACCACTATAAATCGGTTGTGTCATTTATATCCCTTGTCTTTATTTATTTGCTTGCATTATCATTAGATCTATACGTTCTCAACATCCATAAGATTTCACCTAATATCGAATCTAAAGTTTTTGAAATCAACTTAAAATCGGCAAAACTATTCAACCCCCCTTCTAGTTTTCCACAATTGGCATCAAGAGCTAAGTTTATAAAAGTTTTAAAATAAAATTGTATTTTAAAAACTTTTCGATCACTATGGGTTCTGAAAATTATAAGGAAGGGCAATCTATGCAACGACCACCACTACTTGAAACTAATGGTTTTATATATTGGAAAAATAGATTCGAAACATATGTGAAGTCTAAAGATATTGATCTTTGGTACATTATTGTTGAAGGTGATTTTGAGGCTACCTCAAATGATGATAAAGGAAATTTAGTTCACATACCTCATGATAAACTAAATGATGAAATGAAGAAAAAGCTTTCTAGAAATAGTGAAGCAAAAATGGTTTTATATAATGCTTTACCGAAAAAGGAATTCGAAAGAATTTCTATGCTTAAAACCTCTAAAGAAATTTGGAATTCTTTAGTTGTAACTCATCAAGGCAACCAACAAGTTAAAAATAATAAAATTGATTTATTTGTTCAACAATATGAACAATTTTCAATATCGGATGAGGAAACTATAGATCACTCATTTGCTAACTTTAATACTATTATTACATCTTTACAAGCACTTGATGAATCCTTTTCTAGCCGTAACCATGTTAGGAGATATCTAAGGGCACTTCCATCGAAGTGGAGATCCAAGGTGACGGCAATCGAAGAGTCAAAAGATTTGACAATCCTCACCCTCGATGAACTCATAGGCAACCTAAAAGTCTACGAGCTTGTCCTTGTTAAAGATTCCAAAGCCTCAAAGGTGAAAGAGAAACACAAATCTCTTGCCCTTAAAGCCAAAAAGGCTTCGAGCGATGAGGAGAACTCATCTTCGAGTAGTGACGACGAAGAGTACGCTACGGCGGTAAGGGACTTTAAAAAGTTCTTTAGAAGAAAGGGTAGATACGTCAAACAACCGTATGACGATAAGAAAGGCTTTCGGAAAAGCAAAGAGGACGAGAAGCCAAAGGATGATCGTACTTGCTTTAAGTGTGGGGACCCAAACCACTTTATTAGTAAGTGTCCCAAACGGGATGATCAAAAGGCGTTTGTAAGCGGCACGTGGGGAATGAGCGACGAGGAGGATGAAGAAATTTGTCTTATGGCAAATGACAAGGTATGTCTTGAATACTATAGTAGCTCATCACTTGATGACGACTCATTGCATAATGAATATGATAAACTATGCAATATTAGCTTAAAACTAGTTAACAAAAACAAGCTTTTAAAGAGTCAAAATAAACGTTTAGATAAAGAAGTCATAGAATTAAAAGCAAAACTAAAACGTTTAGAGAAAGGTAAAATAGCAAGTGGTGAATGTGAACTTTGCGTTCAACTTCAAACACTAGTGGATCACTTAGATTCTAAAATTGCTAGAATGAGCACGAACACTTTAGATACAATACTCGATAGCGTTAAAACTGGTAACAATCAAAAGGGTCTAGGTAGTCAACAACTTGATCCATCAACTAGTGAAAGTAAAGAAACAAAATTTGTTAAAAAACTAGAAAAACCGGCCACTGTTGTGGCGGATCCCACGGATCCTCTAAAAAGGGAACCGGCTAGTGTAGAAAAAGGGATCCGTGGATCTGTTGTAGCAAACATTAGCAATAATGTAGCTTCCTCATCTAGAACTGAGTTTGTCATAGTTAATAGGAAGAAACCAAATCATGTCACCAATAGACAACCACCTCCAAAATATAATCCTACTTTTGCAAGAAACAAAGCTCCATCTTTTTCAAAACCTAACTCATTTAGGAGACCTAATAACATTTACCCGAAAAGTAACCATCAAATGGGATGGAATCAAAACATGCAAAACGGTTTTCCTTTTCAAAACGTTGCTCCATGGAATGCATACTCATCTTATCCATACATGTCTAACATGAATGGAATGTTTAACACTAATGGACCCATGAACAAATGGGGACCAAACTTTTGAGTTTATTATTGTTTTAGGTGTGCTTAAAGGTCGACCTAGACCCCGATGAATGGGTCAAGGATAGCAGGTGCACAAGGCACATGACGGGCAATAGGAATCTATTCTCCACATATGAATCCATTAATGGAGGTAATGTGGTGTTTGGAAATAGCAAAAGTAGAATCATCGGTAAAGGTACGATTTCTAACAAATCTCTAACCATTAACGATGTGTGTCACGTAGAAAACCTAAACTTTAATCTCTTAAGTATAGGACAAATATGTGATAAAAAGTGCAATGTACTTTTTACTGAAACCGGTAGTAAGATACTTAAAAATTGCATAACCATAGGAAGAGGAATTAGGAAACATGGAGTCTATGTCATTAAAATCGGTAATGAACCTAAAGACAAACTATGTCTTACCTCTATGGATGATACTTTGACCTTATGGCATCGAAGATTGGGTCACGCCAACATGCGACTTCTTCAATCGCTATCATCCAAAGATCTAGTAAGAGATCTACCTAAGTTAAAATATGAACATCATTTTTGTGATGCTTGTAATATAGGAAAACAAGCTCATTCGAGTCATAAAGCTAAAAACATGGTGTCCACAACTAGGTGTCTAGAATTACTACATATGGATTTATTTGGTCCATCCGCTATCCAAAGTTATGGAGGCAACTACTATACTTTGGTAATAGTGGATGACTACTCTAGGTATACTTGGACAAAATTTTTAAAGAACAAAACGGAAACCTTTAATTACTTTGAAATATTAAGCAAAAAGATCCAAAGACAACTAGGAAGTCCTATAGTGTCTATTAGGACGGATCATGGTAGGGAATTCGATAATGAAGTGCAATTCGGAGCTTTTTGTGACGCTAATGGTATTACTCACAACTTCTCGGCTCTACGCACTCCACAATCGAATGGGGTAGTAGAAAGAAAGAATAGAACCCTTCAAGAAATGAGTAGAACCATGCTTAATGAACAATCCATACCTCAAAATTTTTGGTGTAATGCCGTTGATACTTCAACATACATACTCAATCGAGTCTTAATTAGACCAATCTTAGGTAAAACTCCATATGAATTACTCCGAGGCAAAAAGCCTACGTTAAATCACTTTAGAGTCTTTGGAAGCAAATGCTTCATTCTTAACACTAAAGATTACCTTACAAAATTTGATCCTAAATCAACCGAAGGTACTTTTTAGGTTATTCGCCAAATAGCAAAGCTTACGTCATATTAAACAAAGAAACAATGAAGGTAGAAGAGTCATTAAATATAAAATTTGATGAAAGTCCACCCAAACCCTCTCCACCTCTTGTCGATGACGAGAATATAGAAAGTAAAGTCATAGTAATAAAGAAAAAGATAAGTGAAGAAGAAGAACCTCTAAGTGATGTAATAATAAACATTAAAGAGTCCAAAGATCACCCCGTAGATAAAGTCATAAGAAAACTAAACGAACGAACATTAAGGTCTCAAGTTCAAAACCAAAGTAGCTTGTTTTGTTTCGTTTCAACCTTAGAACCTAAGAATACACAAGAAGCCATAAAAGATGAAAGTTGGGTAATGGCTATGCAAGAAGAACTAAATCAATTTGTTTATAATGATGTTTGGACACTTGTCCCTCCACCTAGTAATCAAACCATAATAGGAACCAAATGGGTTTATAAAAACAAATTAGATGTAAACGGAGTAGTGTCTAGGAACAAGGCTAGACTCGTTGCTCAAGGGTATAACCAACAAGAGGGAATAGACTTTGATGAGACCTATGCCCCCGTGGCTAGATTAGAGTCTATAAGAATACTTCTTGCGTATGCTTGTGCTAATGATCTAAAGCTTTATCAAATGGATGTCAAAAGCGCTTTTTTAAATGGTGTCATAAATGAAGAAGTATATGTAGCTCAACCTCCGGGCTTCATTGATTTTGAAAAACCCAAACATGTGTATAAATTAAATAAAGTCCTTTACGGTCTTAAACAAGCTCCAAAAGCTTGGTATGATAGACTCAAGTCATTTCTAGTTAAACACAACTACACCATGGGGTTAGTTGACAACACACTTTTTACTAAGAAAAGAGAGTCACATATAATTATAGTACAAATATATGTAGATGATATTATATTCGGATCCACTTGTCAAGACATGTGTGATGATTTCTCTAAAATCATGCATGACGAGTTCGAGATGAGTATGATGGGAGAACTTAGTTTCTTTCTTGGTATACAAATAAAACAAGTAGAAGATGGTATCTTCTTTAATCAATCTAAATACATCAAGGAGATGTTAAAGAAATTCAGTCTAGAAGAGTCAAAACCAATTAGGACTCCAATGTCATCCGACACCAAACTCACAAAAGACGAGGACGGAGAATCCGTTGATAATACTAAATATCGTGGCATGATAGGTAGCCTTCTCTACCTCACGGCAAGTAGGCCGGATATCATGTTTAGTGTTTGCTTATGTGCTAGGTTTCAAGAAGACCCTAAAATATCACACCTAGAAGCCGTAAAAAGAATATTTAGATATATTAAGGGTACAACACAATTAGGATTATGGTATCCTAAGGGCACGGGAGTAGAAACAATTGTATATGCAGATTCTGACCATGCAGGTGATTACGTTGATAGAAAAAGTACAAGTGGGGTATGTACTTTTATGGGATGTTGTTTAACATCATGGTTTTCTAAGAAACAAATGGCACTTGCAATATCAACAACCGAAGCCGAGTACGTCTCCGCCGGCAAAGCATCCCAACAAGCACTATGGATGAAACAAGCGTTAGTAGACTACGACATCCATCTAAGCGACATAGCCATCCTATGTGACAACAAAGGTGCAATCGACTTAAGCAAGAATCCGGTATTACATTCTCGCACAAAGCATATAGAGATTCGTGATCACTTCCTAAGAGACAATGTTCAAAAGGGGAACATCTCTATTGAGAAGGTTGCATCCGAAGAAAACATAGCCGACGTCTTCACCAAACCGTTGAAGCGGGAACAATTCAACCTACTTCGTCTTGGTCTTGGCCTAATGGAACAAACGTCATAACTTAATTGACTCTACAAGGTATGTAAACACTAGCCTTCTTCTTTCTGAGTCTAGGATTTCTATTTCACGCACAACTCACAAACAATACGGGAATTTTCAAAACCTAAGATGAGTTTTCCACTTATAGCTTTCTTATTTTTTTTATATACACATTTTCAAAGAAAACCTACTTTCACAATGTTTTCTAAAAGGATGATACCCTCCCGTATCAATTTCACAAAAGCATTTCTCACGTCTAGGACAAATCGCTTTTTCATTATTAATACAAAGTAAAAACCCGTTTTCATTGCATCTCATGTCTTTTGAATGCTAAAGGGGACACATAACTAATATGTGTTTTTGGGTACATTCTTTTAAGCTACAATGAATTAGGAGCATTAACAACACAAAATTACGTACTTATGTACTAAATATGTGTTTTCGGGTTATCTCAATAGGATGTTTTATACTTCTAGTTTATTTTCTATTTCTTTTTTAGGGGTCGAGATAACCGCAACTCCAAATAGTTTACATATAGGCACACAATAGGCAAAAATGTTTCCAAAAGGAAAATTTTGTGCTGCCTGAATCACCAGACCCACGGATCCCAGCCTTCATGCTGGACGGATCCCTCAAGGGAAGGAACCGTGGGAACCGTGGAACATAAGCTGATTTTACTTTCTTATTTTTTCACTTTGGATGAAAAATCCACATTTGGTTCATTTTTTGGAGTATGCTCTTTAATGCTTGTGTTCTCATGATCACATGCCTTGAATTCATATCTAATCGTTATATTTTAATCCACATTTTGGGTCAAGCATTCATTACAATGTTTTGTTTTTCTCTATATATATAGAACTCCCAAAATGCTTGCATAATCCATCTCATCCTCACATACACAATACACCATGTCATCCAAAAACCCTCTAGATGAATCACCTAGTACAAACAATCTTCTTCATGATACCCAAACCTTTGTACTACCACCATCCAAAATACCACAATCCAACTCTAGGATATCCGCATGGATTAGTATCCGATCTTGTTGTTTAGCAAAACCAACCCCAAATGTTTCATCCTCAACAAATAACTCACCACAAGATGCTTCCATAATAGCACCTCCCTCATCTCCAACAAGTACACCAACTTCATCACCACCCAAAATAACTCTTTTGGAACTCCTTAAGACTCCAACAAGATCTAACCAACCTAAAGAAAAAGAATTAGTCTTTTCAACACCCCCCACATCTCCGAATACTATATTTCAAGATCTTGAAACATCACCACCTTTAGCTCCCATCACATCACAAGAACATCTAGGTTCTTTTCCACCACTATTTACTAACATTCAGGATATTGATCCATATTTTCCTATTTTTCCACCACAACTTCCGCATAACTCAAATCAAAACAACCCGGAAAACTTCCGCACTCATTACCCACGTCATTTACATTGTGAACATTGCCAATCCACTAGGGAAATTGCAATAGAAGTTAGGGAAGAAATGCGTTTCATACTAAACCTCATCCTTGATCGCATCAATACCATTACTCATCAAAACCTCCATCCATAACCTTATGCAAGCATGGAAGGAATCACTACTACTATTTTTCACTGTTAGTATTATTTTTCTTTTGAAGTCATTTTCAAGAACAAGTCTTGTTCATATTTTTACATGCTTGTAAGTGGCATAACTACCACTACAATTTGTCGTTTTATTACAAGGCCTTGTTTACATACATTGGCTCCCAATCTTGATTCTCGGCAACCACAAGATTATATAAGCATGTTACTAACCTTTCTTTTTGTAGGATTTTTATTTTTCTTCACTTGACGCCCCAAACAAGGGGGAGCTACCATCAAGGGGGAGTTAGAAGTTTGTTTATTTCTTCCAAGGGTTAACTTTTTGTTTCGACAAAAGGGGGAGAAGAAGTAAAACTTAGGGCTTTCAAAACTTACATATATTCTTAGGTTTTACTCATCATAACATTATGTTTTGTCATCAACAAAAAGGGAGAGATTGTTAATACAAATAAACCGTAAAAACGTTTATTAATATTTTGCGATCTCTTTGTGTTTTGTTGATAACAAATGTAATGTTATCTTAAGTATAATTATAAAGGATACATGTTAGTTTTGTAAAGCATTTACATATAGCCATTTAAATACAAAAAATGTAGTAATTAAGCATTTGTTGTAATAGTTTATTAGGATGGGTAAATATCATAACCCATGGACCATAACCCATGGATCTTAACCCATACCCAAAGAGACTTGATACAATGTATACTTAGATACATTGAATCTAGATATAACCCATGGACCAACCCATAACCCATGACCCATAACCAAAAAACCCATGGGCAAAGAGGAGCGTTCCACAGATCCCTAGGATTACACTAGACGGATCCCTTGTGGAAGGGATCCGTGGGATCCGTGGGAACAGTGAAGGAATTTGACCATAAATATAGAGCCATTTCTTCATTCTAACTCACCCCTCTTCTTACTAAATGATAAGGTTTTAAAATGTACCTTTTTGAGGGGTCGTTTAAGCCCTTATTTGATCACTTTTGTATCCGTTATTGCTTAATATCGTTCCCTTTCACTTTTTAGGTCTCTTGAAGGCAAACTGCTGTACTGGCACTTATTTGGACGAAAAGGCGCGGATATATGAAAAAAATGGCCAAAGTCAAGAATCGAGACACTCAAGCTGCTAAATTACATGGGGACGGCGTCACTGCTTAATTTGCGACGCCGTCGGAGGAATTTGTGACGATACATAAGAGAAATTGCTAGTTTTTGGAGGACGGCGTCGGGCTTTAAAAGAGTAGGCCGTCGCAACTCAGACGGCCTAGATTCAATCCAGACAGCGTCAGAAGCTAAAGAGGACGGCGTCACAAGCATAAGGTGACGCCGTCGCAAGATTAACTTGGCCAAGACGAAACCCTAATGACGGCGACACGACGGCGTCACAAATCATAAGGTGACGCCGTCGCACATGTAATCTTATATATAGAATCTGAATTTTTCAGTTTTAGAGAGTAGTCTTTTGGGTAAACTTTTGGAGTAAAACCTAAACCGAACCAAGGTCGTATTTTAGGGTTTTAAACCCTATCTTACAGCAAGATAAGTTGTTTACTTCATTAATTTAATTATTTCTTCAATTATTTGTGTGTATGCTTGCATGTTCTCCATGTCCGGCTAATTTACTTGTGTGTTTGCTTAGGGAATATGAAACTTAATTATTGAATATTGATTGGTTGTTTCTTATCTTAGTTGATTAATGATCTAGTAATGCGATAGGTCATTCGTTGTGTACTTAATGCTTGATTAATCTTTGTGAACCTTAGGTTATAGCACTTTGAGTTGTTGTAAGCTAAACTATCCAAAGAGGCCTTAGAGTTAGAGTTTATCATCCCTAGTGGGTTTTGTAGACGAGACCCTTTGGTAACTTCAAAGAGTAGGGAGAAACGCATACCCTACAACTTTAGACACACAACGCAACTAGGAATAAGGACGTGACAATTCAACCACCAATAGAAGATAATTAAGGAGTAGTAAAACCTAAGTAAACACATCTTTAAACTATCATACGAGCACACAATAATTAGACATAGACTACCACCACCTTAGTTTAGATAATTAGATAATAGTAGAGTAATCGGTAGAAATACCAACCCTCCAAATCCAAACCCCGAGATTCGTATTTTTCCTTTTCTAAAAAACATAAAAAGATAAAAAATAATCTTCCTCAACCCCAACCTTAGCGTAGTAACTTCTCACTAGCATTCCTATTCCCCTAGAGAACGATATCAATTCCCGTGGCTTACCCTAATACTACACTACAACGGTTAGGTTCACTGCCTAGGATGTTGAAAAACTTGCTCGACGAAAAGGAAGTTCCTTTGACCCCGAACGCGCTGTGTAAGCGTATCAAGTTTTTGGCGCCGCTGCCGGGGAATAGAATAGCTAGTTAGTAGTCCACCTCATTTAGGTTTCTTTGCTTGATTCCTATCAAGTAAACTTTTTTTTCTCATTTTTAGCTTCCTTTTAGTCTATCCCCCTTCTCCGTGACCTTTGTTCGTAACCCCATCACTTTTCATCATGGAAGGTGAAAACCCCCCTCAAATCATTGTCCCGCTAAGAGACCGTACTCTTGGTGAATACTCGAGACCTAGCCACCTAGGCTATAGGAACACCATTGAGCTTCCAGACCAAGCCCAAATTACGGCCCTGCGATCCGACACCATCCGGTTGGTGCAAAATGGATGTGCATTCCATGGACTTCGTTCCGAAGATCCTAATCAGCATCTTAAGGACTTCCTTAAAATTGTCGATTCTATTGACCTTGATGCTAATACTCGGGAGACCACGCGTCTGCGTTTCTTCCAATTCTCTCTACGGAACCAAGCTAGTAATTGGCTTGAGCGACTTCCCGCCGGCTCCATCTCAAGTTGGGATGATCTCATCACTCGTTTCCTTGCTCAATTTTTCCCACCGGGGAGAACCACAAAACTTAGGAATGACATCTTGATGTTCCAACAACGTCAAGGTGAATCTCTCTACGAAGCATGGACTCGATTCAAGGACTTACTTCATAAAGTCCCTCATCACGGCATTGATATTTGGCTCCAAGTCCAAATCTTTTATGATCATGTCAACTTCCCCACTAAGCGATCCATTGACCAAGCGGCCGGTGGAAAACTTAGTGATCTCACCGCGGAAGAATCATGGGGTACAATAGAGGACCTTGCTCTCTATGACAATGAAAGTTGGAATGACCCCCGTGAGTTGCCCAAAACCGTTAAGGCAATCTCTTTGCCTCCAATTGACTCACAACCTTCCGACCGTAGGATGCTTGAACTTGAAGATCAAGTAAAATTCCTTATGAGCTCTTACGAAAATCCTAAGTCTTCACGCCATGTGAACAAAGTTTCCTCCTCGTGTGAGCCGTGTAGTGATCCTCATAACACGCGTACTTACACCCGATCCCCCGAACATGCTTCCGTTGACTACGCATCCTCGCGTGTTAATGGAACGGGAGGAAGATTCCTTGCAACACCCGGACCTAGGACTTTTAATGACACCCGAGAAGCATGGAAGGGCAAGCCCGACTTCTATTGGGGACAAACCAAAGAATTCACTTCTAATGATTTCTCATTACCCCTATCTCATGGCCCTAGCCAAAACATTGAAGGAATGTTGCAACAGCTTGTCGCATCCCAAGAAGCCCAAATAGCTAAGCTCTCGGACCGTTTCAACCAACAACAAGCCGATATGGATAGGAAGATAGATAACCTTTTGAAAGCCATAACCAATAGTGATAGGAAGGTTAGTGCTATCTCAACTCCCGAGCCTTCCGGTGTAGAGATTAAGGACCCAAGTAAGCTAGATAAGCATGTTCAATTCGTCAATACCATCGCCTTAGTGAAACCTAATGACGAAGAGGACCATACACTTGAGAATAATGAAACAACCGAGGAAGTAGAGGAAGTAGACAATGACTATTTCAATAATTTTCCTACGGAAGAAGAATTATCTCGCCACCCTCACTTAGTGCGTGACCTCCGTCACATGTATGTTAGGAAAAGCCCTAGGATCAAGTTTGGGAACCCTTGGAACCTCAATATACCATGTTGCATAGGACACCTTTTTATGGCAAAGACCTACATTGATCACAAATCCCCAATCAACATAATGACTAGCACCTACTACAACTGGGTAATGAAGAAGCCTATCCCAACTAGGCAAGATCCAGAAAACCCTAATGTTAGTTGCAATTTTCTTGGTAGAATTAAGGGATTGCCCGTTTTTGTAGGTAGTTTCACATTCCCTACGGACTTCATAATAGTGGATGATATTAGCACGGCCATAGACCCTAGCATGTCCCACGTTATTCTAGGAAAACCTTTCATAGAAAGCACCGGGATGACCTATGATCCCTCGTTAGGATTAGTGCAATTCAAGGATGAGACCGATGACATAGCTTACCAAATGCCGTTTAAGATTGAGAAGTTTTCATCACTCTCTAATGATGAAAAGGAACTTAAACTGTCGGTCTATTATAGGAATGAAGTGGATAGGGAAAAAGGAGTAGATTATGTTATGGCTAAGATTTTCGGATTCTATAAGGATTGCTTGAACTTAGGACCGAAATATAGGACCGAGTGGGGAGAGGACGAACTTTTAGAGAGATGTATCATAGGGCACTTCTACAACATGGAACCACCCACTGGAGACCGTCATGAGGAAGAAGGTGACGGTAACGAGGTCACGTAGGAACACGACTATGAGTCTAGCTACAAGACTCTTAAATAAAGAAAAGCGCTTCGTGGGAGGCAACCAATGCTTAATTGTTTGTTTGTTAGTGTCATATATCTTTTATTGATTGTTTATTCTCATGTTTAAATTTGTAAAAATGCATTATTTTGTTTTTAACCTCGTCTTAATTGCATATAAAGGTATTTTACATAAAGGATAAGTGTAGGGAGGATTACACACGTTTTCATAAGAAACGTGAACATGAGAATAACAATTAATTAAAAGATATATTTGTGTGTTTGTTCGAGTCAAATGCTTGTATCGAGTCATAATGGATGTTTTGCAGAAATTTTTCCAGATTCTAAAGATGTAAATTTTCCAGAATTTTTCCAGAAAATCGCAAACCAGTTTTTGTCAGGATAACCTGACGGCGTCAGGATTGCAACCTGACGGCGTCAGGAAGGAGTAAAAACATCAGATTATTTTTTCTCGTTTTCTGAGCTTCTTATAAATTTTTGGAATTTTCCAGGTCTTAATTTTCTTAGAAATTCTGTAAACATCCATTCCACAAGCATTATATCCTAGTTTAAATCGAGTCTTATATATTATTACCGCCGATTTTACGCGAAGGTTTCGTTTGTTTTCTTCAAGTGTGCAGGTTTTGTTTCTCAAGAAGAAGATACATAAAGTTGGAAGGAGCTTTTCACGCATACATTCTTCTTGGAAAGGATTTAACCACTACTTCATACACGGATCCTACCGAGCTAATCAGGGGAGTACTAGTTTTTTTCATTTTTAATTACCTTCTTTTATCATAACTTTGATACTTTCGGGGAACATTGGGGACAATGTTCAGTTTAAGTGTAGGGAGGGAAAATAAAACGGGAACTTTGAAACTATGCTTATCCTTGAATATTTGCTTTGTCTAATTGCATTTGCGTAATAAACCATGAGAAAATGTCGGTTAGGGTAATTTTGGCACCAAATTTAAAATTTTTCATGACATATAGGAGTGGGCCATTAGTCTTAACAAAAGCGTCTCACGGATTGGAAGTTATATGACTAGCACAAAACCCTTTACCACTTAAATTCCACCAAAAATGTGAGGATCGCCCTTAGATTAGTAGGAATTGAAGCATTCATCTTCAATGCTTAGAGTGTGAACCGGTAGTATATTAGATTCTAGAACTTGTTTTGTGATGCATTCCGAGATCGCTAGTGAGACTACACTTGTGTAGTTAGGAATAACTAAATGATAAGAGGCATTAGGATAACCCTTGTTTGATACCCGTAATATAATTACTTCTTCCACATCGGTTGAGTAATTCCCCCACACCTTTGCGTTGTACTCATCTTTAGTACACGATACCCCTAGTTAACCCCTCAGAGCCTATCCTTTTCGTGGTTCTCGTGATGTTTCGGTTTTCCTGAATATCAATGAAGAGCATTGTTTACACCCCACCCCCAAATATACACCCAAATCGCCTTAGCCTACCCTGTATGCACTCACTTTTAGTGCATTATTGTTATCACCCTAAACCCTTAGTTCAATTATCTAATTACTTGCATGAGTTGCTAAGTTGAGTCATATCTTTTGTACACAGTTTTGGGACGATTGGGACTCATGAGAAAAGTTAAAGTTTTAAATGACTAAAAGGGAACGCCAATTCCCTTATCTGCGTAATAACGTACTCCAAGTGTTTTGATCTTTTCAATTCGGGTCATATTAGTGTTAGAGTAATAAAAACTCAAGTGTAGGGATGTGCTATAAATCCCTATTATTTTGATGTTATCGTAGAGGATGGTAGAGTAAAAGTGTATGAAAAAAAAAATCGAAAAAAAATAGAAAAAGAAAAAAAGAAAAAAATAGAGTGTAAAAAAAAAAAAAAAAAAACATACGGGTTACCATCCTATATCTATCTTTAAATTTATGTTTGTTTATTTCAGTTATCTAGAGTTTAGAGTGTCGAGTCTTGGCTTAGCAACGCCATTCTTCGTATGCATGTAACATTGAGATTTTTGACTTGCCACCACTAAAATAGCCTATCCCACCAAACCCTTTGTTTCCCTACCGTAAGCCTAATGTTACAACCCTTTAAAGACCTCTTTGATAGTCTTTCCTAGGTGCTTACGCCAAAGCGATGGAGGTTTGATCTATTCTCAAGCCTATGGTAATCTATGTACTAGGACCGGTTAATGAGTGTTTGTCTTCCATTTCCAATTTTCTATATTTCATATACACCCGAGAGATGTGAGTATCCAAACACCCCATGTGAGGTGCTAGTATATAATTTCCGTGCTTGTTATGACTTTTGCGGGGCTTATATGTGTTGTGGACTATTTTAAACCAATGCTTCATGACCCCTAACTTATAAATTAATTGGCTAAAAGCACATTTGCTTAAGGACAAGCAAATATCAAGTGTAGGGATATTTGATAAGGTTTTAAAATGTACCTTTTTGAGGGGTCGTTTAAGCCCTTATTTGATCACTTTTGTATCCGTTATTGCTAATATCGTTCCTTTTCACTTTTTAGGTCTCTTGAAGGCAAACTGCTGTAATGGCACTTATTTGGACGAAAAGGCGCGGATATATGAAGAAAATGGCCAAAGTCAAGAATCGAGACACTCAAGCTGCTAAATTACAAGGGGACGGCGTCACTGCTTAATCTGCGACGCCGTCGGAGGAATTTGTGACGATAATGAAGAGAAATTGCTAGTTTTTGGAGGACGGCATCGGGCTTTAAAAGAGTAGGCCGTCGCAACTCAGACGGCCTAGATTCAATCCAGACAGCGTCAGAAGCTAAAGAGGACGGCGTCACAAGCATAAGGTGACGCCGTCGCAAGATTAACTTGGCCAAGACGAAACCCTAATGACGGCGACACGACGGCGTCACAAATCATAAGGTGACGCCGTCGCACATGTAATCTTATATATAGAATCCGAATTTTTCAGTTTTAGAGAGTAGTCTTTTGGGTAAACTTTTGGAGTAAAACCTAAACCGAACCAAGGTCGTATTTTAGGGTTTTAAACCCTATCTTACAGCAAGATAAGTTGTTTACTTCATTAATTTAATTATTTCTTCAATTATTTGTGTGTATGCTTGCATGTTCTCCATGTCCGGCTAATTTACTTGTGTGTTTGCTTAGGGAATATGAAACTTAATTATTGAATATTGATTGGTTGTTTCTTATCTTAGTTGATTAATGATCTAGTAATGCGATAGGTCATTCGTTGTGTACTTAATGCTTGATTAATCTTTGTGAACCTTAGGTTATAGCACTTTGAGTTGTTGTAAGCTAAACTATCCAAAGAGGCCTTAGAGTTAGAGTTTATCATCCCTAGTGGGTTTTGTAGACGAGACCCTTTGGTAACTTCAAAGAGTAGGGAGAAACGCATACCCTACAACTTTAGACACACAACGCAACTAGGAATAAGGACGTGACAATTCAACCACCAATAGAAGATAATTAAGGAGTAGTAAAACCTAAGTAAACACATCTTTAAACTATCATACAAGCACACAATAATTAGACATAGACTACCACCACCTTAGTTTAGATAATTAGATAATAGTAGAGTAATCGGTAGAAATACCAACCCTCCAAATCCAAACCCCGAGATTCGTATTTTTCCTTTTCTAAAAAACATAAAATGATAAAAAAATAATCTTCCTCAACCCCAACCTTAGCGTAGTAACTTCTCACTAGCATTCCTATTCCCCTAGAGAACGATATCAATTCCCGTGGCTTACCCTAATACTACACTACAACGGTTAGGTTCACTGCCTAGGATGTTGAAAAACTTGCTCGACGAAAAGGAAGTTCCTTTGACCCCGAACGCGCTGTGTAAGCGTATCACTAAATCTCTCATACACTCTCATTCTCTTCTAACATATAGATCATTTGATCTAGATAGTTGTTCTTCTTTCTTTCTATTTGTGATCCTCATATAGGTCCTTCTCTAAGGCGAGATCACGAGCATTCTACAAGTCATCCAAGCAAGGGGTCCTTGATTGATTTGTCACTCCGCAAGATTTCTGTAGCGAAGATCTTGTATTTGATTATTTCACATATTTGTTGTGTAATAGTTGTGTTGGTTTGGTCCACCGTGCTACGGACTCGGTATATAGCTTTGTACCGGAAAAAGTGTAAGCAACGTTGTGAAGGCTTCTCCGCCAAGTGAAGAAGTTTGTTGACATAGTGCTTGAACTCTCGAGTAGGTGACTCGGGGAGTGGAGTAGGGCAAGGAAGGTGTCCTTGTAGCCGAACCACTATAAATCGGTTGTGTCATTTCTATCCCTTATCTTTATTTATTTGCTTGCATTATCATTAGATCTATACGTTCTCAACATCCATAAGATTTCACATAATATTGAATCTAAAGTTTTTGAAATCAACTTAAAATCGGCAAAACTATTCAACCCCCCTTTCTAGTTTTCCACATAAATGAATATCGTAATTTTTCTCTAAAAGTTGTCCCACGCTTAAAATATTACTTTTAAGATTGGGCACATTGTATACGTCCGAAATATATTGGTGACTTCCATCTATAGCTCGGATAAGTATCTTACCTTTTCCTTTCACCGGTGCCATTGATTCGTCTCCAAAGGTGACGTTACCTTTACTTTCTTCCATCTCCACGAACAAGTCTTCTTCACCCGTCATATGGTTACTTGCAGCGGAATCTATATACCATGGCTCTATCCTCTCTTCTTGTTCGTCATGTCTTGCCATTAGCAAGGTAAGCTCATCTCCGTCTTCTACCTCTACAAGATTAGCTTTTTCTTCCACTTGTCTTGAGCTAGTACACTCATTGGCATAATGACCATATTTACGACAGTTGTAACATTGTATTTGGGGCTTACCTCCTCTTTGAGATTGAAAGCTTCTCCCACGACCTCTTCGATATGAAGACCATTGGTTTTCATCTTCTTTGTAGACATCTTCTCTTCCTCTTCCTCGTCCTCGGCCTTGGAAACCACCACGACCTCGAAAAGTACCGCGTCCTCGTCCTTGCTCCTTTCCATGTAGAAAGTTCTTTTCTCTTTCTTTGAAAGAGACCTTTGAGTATAAAGCTTGCTCCAAGGGTTCTTTCCTCGTTCTTTTCTTCAACTTCTCTTCATGGGCTTGTAAAGATCCCATGAGTTGATCAATGGTCATTGAGTCTATGTCTTTTGACTCCTCTATGGCCACGACAATGTAATCAAAGCTTGGGGGCAAAGAGCGAAGAATCTTTTCTATCACCCTTGTGTCACTCAAGCTTTCACCATTTCTCTTCATTTCATTTGAAATGGTCAAGACACGAGTGAAATAATCCGAAATGGTTTCGGATTCCTCCATTTTGAGTTTTTCGAACTCTCCTCTAAGAGTTTGAAGACGTACCTTTTTCACCTTGTCGATTCCTTTGAAAGCATTTTGAAGGATCTCCCACGCTTCCTTGGAAGTAGTTGCGTTTGTAACTTTCTCAAACATCGCATCATCAAGACATTGATAGATGAGTGTAAGAGCACTTTGATGCTTCTTTCTTGCCTTTTGCAACTCCACCCTTTGGGCGGCATTCATGGAACTTCCATCATCTACTTTCTCAACACCTTTTTCTACCATCTCCCATACATCATGTGAACCTAGTAACGCCTTCATTCGAATGCACCAACTACCATATTTGTCTTTGGTAAGACGAGGAAATTGGAACAAGTTCATCATGCTTGACATCGTGATCTTCTAGCTCTGATACCAATTTGTTAGAAACTCGAAGGCCTTTTAGGCTTATATTTGATGAAGAGGTTGTAAGTGAAATTTAGGAAGAGAGGAATATTATTGATTGCTTAAGCTTTTCCTTGATTTTCTTGATTACAAATGCATCACCACCCTCTATTTATACTAGTCCATGGAAGATTCTAGAACCGAGATACTTCCATGATTCTCTAGATATTTCCGACATCATACATATTTATATTCTAGATATTTCTATTACATTTAGCTACAATATTCTAGACATATCTATGGATATTTTCTAGGATTATTCTTTGTCGTTCTAGAACCTTCCATACCATTCTACGATTTTCTAGAAGCTTCCACTATATGGGCTCGGACTAAATCAAGTTTACGATCCAACAATATGCAAGGGCTGCTTTTCGTGTTCCAGTGTTGCACTTGTTTGTTGAGTAAAAGTTTCTTTTTAATGAATCCATATAAGTGACGTCATTGGTAACAATATCATCCAATAGTTATATGACATGTCAGTAAAATTACATCAGCAAAAATCCTCTTCTAATACTTAGTATAGAAGCCAAGGTTTTATGGTATGTCTAGGAAGTTTTATCTTAGTACGAGTACTTAGTATAGAAGCTAAGGTTTTATGGTATGTCTAGGAAGTTTTATCTTAGTACGAGTACTTAGTATAGAAGCCAAGGTTTTATGGTATGTCTAGGAAGTTTTATCTTAGTACGAGTACTTAGTATAGAAGCTAAGGTTTTATGGTATGTCTAGGAATTTTTATCTTAGTATAAATAGTCATATAGGACTTCCATTCCAGTTGTCTTCATTACGCTTGATATTCCAAAAGAAATTTCGTCGACTATTCTATCTTCATTTTATCCAGTTAGATTATATTTGATTCTTTGTTCGGTTTCATTGTTTGTTGGTACATCGATCTACATACACAGGTACGATTGCAAGTCTGAATTATTTGTCATGTTTTTTAACGAGACTATTTGCTATAATTTATTTGAACCATCATTTGATTATTTTTTTGTCAGTTTGATGAACGTTTGCCTTTAAATCACATGTTGGAGTGCTTAATGATCCACTTAGGTTTATTTTTTTGGTAAAGGAGAGTAATCCTGCACCCTGGTAAATATATTAACCAAATAAATGTTTAAGTACAATGTATATGAGTGAAATCTCATATATCAGCCCGTTACATAGGCATAGTGCTTACATAACAAGATACTTCCAATTTTCTAAACAAGAAACAAACCACTACTCAAATGATAACATATGACACAACGAAATAAGATTATTTCCTAGGACCTTGAAACTTTGTGCCATACATGGCATTAAAGGCATCCAAATTCCCAGGAAGATCACGAACCTGTTTCGCATAGTCATCGAAGTCATATTCATCATACTCATCTTCATACTCTTGGCCACCACCAAATATATTAGCAGACTCATCAAATGGGTTAGCAACAACCTCATCTTCAGAATCAGACACCTCAATCTCTCCCACTTTAGAAAAAGGGTTAGCTCTCTTAGTAGAAGAAGTAGACGGAATAGGTTGACCATCATCATCCACAAGAGTAGCTTTCCCAGCAATAAGTAGTTTTTCAAGCTTACCAATTTTCTCAACTATGGGAGTAGAACCAACATCCATTGTTCCCATTGAATCACTCACAAGCGGTACATGTGATGTAGAACCAGGCTTATTCAACTCATCCTCATTAACCTCCATTGTACGACCAGTATCCACATCTGTATCAACATGAGATTCCTGCCCCCGAGAGCCATCCATACCTGCTTCCTTAGAACAACCAGTAGAATCCCCAATCTTCGCCTCCTCAGTAGTAGAATCAACTACAGGACTTTGAATGCCCGAGTCCTCATGCACCTCAAGTGTCCCAAAAGAGTTAGAAGTAGTAACAGGAGTACCTGTAGCATTAAGACTAGCAACGTCCGGTGTCTTCTTCTTAGGGATATAAACCTGCTTCCTAGGAGCAAATTTAGGACCCTTACCCATATTAATACCGCTAGACAACTTCGGACCTTGGGGTTTGGCTTTCCGATTATGTACCACCTTAAAACCATCATCATTCACATCCAAGGTCGAGGTGTGAGCATCAGCAGGATGCTCCTTAGGAGACTTAGGACAACAAGCATTATCATGCCCAAACACTTTACATTCCAAGCAATGTGGAGGTTTCCATTCATATTCAACCTTGATACTAGCCGTAGTAAAACCACTATCATCCTTCTTAGGGATCGCCATAGTTACCACATGTTTAAGATCAGCTTCCGATGATAACTCAACAAGAGCACGAGCAAAACTAATACGACCCCATGAGTCAACGCACATGGAGCTAGTGAATGCATCTATATATGTGAAATTTCTGTATGTCACGATATAGCTAAGATAGTAGCGTAATTAGTTGTTTCTGGGTAGAGGACTTTGCAAGAACTATATATCTGAGCTATTAACTCTTTTAGGTAATAATGGTGATATTTAGGTTGGATTCTTTAATTAATTAGAAGGCTTAGATGTTAGAAAGATCATGATCTAAGCTAGTTCTAACTCAACAGTGATACATCATACATGCTTGATTCTAACTTGCTATTTTGATTTTTTATAATTAAGCAGTTGTCATACTAACCTTTGCAACATGGCGAGCAACTCATCCGATGAGATCATCCTTAGGTATAATGATGCGGTGCTAAGACAATCAGATCTCGTGACTCTAGAAGGACCAAAGTGGCTCAATGATCGTATCATTGAGTTTTATTTCAGTTACCCTTCTTCATTCTATACTTCAGAACACATCTTACTTGTTCCACCGGCAATTACTTATTGGATAATGAACTGTCCCGACACCAATAGCCTCAAAGATTTCCTAAAACCCTTAAACCTACCATCTAAAAAGCTTATTATATTCCCTGTTAACGACAATGATGACATGTCAAAGGCTGAAGGCGGCAATCATTGGAGCTTACTTGCATATGAAAAAACCGATAATTTGTTTGTTCATCATGACAGTTTAGGTGGCATGAATAAGAGACACGCAAACTGTCTTTACAACGAACTTGTTCCGTATATGGGTGCTTATTCTCCTAAACCAAATTACTTCGAATATGAATGTGGCCCGTTACAAGACAATGGTTATGATTGTGGTGTGTATGTTTTAGCTACTACTAAGGTAATATGTAACTGGTTCGATAGCTATTTGAAGGAAATTGGGCATTTATGGTTTTCGCTTGTATGGGAACAAGTTAATACCTCGACTATTTCAGGACTTCGTAAAGAGATTTTGGAGGTAATAACGAGTATGAAAGGTGAACGGATTAATGATTCTTAGTAGTTGATTGCTAGAATGTACGTCGAATGTTCTATGAAATAAAATGAGTTATAGAATATTATCATGTTTTGTTATACTTTTTCTTTGTTATGTATATCATTCAGATATGTTTGTGTCCATATGCCTTCGTATACATATATTGAAGAACGATTCAATATATATCCATAGTATCAAGCGGTCTTCAATGAGGTTTCATAACAAAGAAATAAGGAAAAAGTTAGCATGACTTAGGGGTGTTAATCGGTTCGGTTATCAGGTTGGTCCGTTTATTCGGATAAACTTTCTTTGGGAATCGAAAACCGAACCGAACCGAATTTAAATTCGATTAAACCGAACCGAAAACCGAAATTGAATTCGGTTTGGTTTCCAGGTTGACACGTATATCCGAATATTTAATACGGTTCGGTTCTGTTTACATTTTGCCAAAAACAAAAATCAGTGAATGTGGTAGGTATTTGGCATAAACCACATAGACGAACAGTGTAATTTATTCTACTTATTATTTAAATAATTTAATTATCAATATGAATAACAGGTTTCGGGGAGTACATATACAAAAGTGCAAGAAGAAAGGGAAAAAATTGGAGTGCAACAAAAGAATCTTAAAATGTTGAAATAAAATGAAGTAATAATACAAATGAATTTATCTTCAATGCATTGGAAATGAATTATATATTCTTCTTCCGGTTAGAATTGTGGCTTTGAGCATTCAGGTGGCATCTGTCCCTTAAAACGCTTGACATCGTTGCAGTAGTTATAGATCATATGGTTATCTTGTACCCATTTGAGTTGACCTTGTTGACTCATTGTCAATTTCTTGTAAGCAGGTGATGTCCACCAGTTGGCTCGGGTGGGAATAGCACACTGGCTAATGCTGACCGGCCCATTCCACTTACAAGCTCTAGCCCTGAACCTACGGTAATTAGCCACAAAAGGTGCAGCGGTCCAGTCAATCTTGACTAGCCCACCTCTTGTAGCCCAGTTATCGGCATTCCATAAACTTGAGTAGACTTTCATCCCTTGTTGGTTCGGGTATGCAATCCCTTGGCTTTGATAGTTTCTAAAGACTCTGATCGGTATGCTATCAACATACCATATGCATTACGTTAGCAGGATAAAATATACTTAGAAAATTAAACTTAAAAACTGTTTCTTTTATGAAAACCAATGTTGTTTTGAGTTGGTAGACTCACACAACTTCAGTAGGATTCCAGTGGATGGTGTATTTTCCTCCCTAATTGTTTAAGTCTTGTTCTCCGAATCTTCATGCTCTTCTCCGCGTTAGTATCACCAAATTCCAACAACTTGTTGCTTTTCATTCGATGTTCACCCAAGTTGTTTGTTTCCTCGTTGTTGTTGTGTTTATTTCAAACCAATTCGCAACTCCACAAAATGTTCTCGGCTTCCTTATTATTTTGTGTCAAATTGTTTCTGCTCAGAACCAACGAGTTCTCCTTTTTCTTTTTTCTTTTTTTGGTTTTACTAACTTTTCTTCACGTTGGCGTTCCCCTTTTTGTGTGTTAACTTGAATTCCTTTCTCCACAACCGTGTCTTGAACTCTTCTTGTTCTCTGTTTTCTGCCAAACAATCAAATAATGTTTTGTTGTTGTTGTTTCTTTTATCTTGAATTCCAAGTCTCTTTCCAAACAAAATACTTCAATATTTCTCTCGGTATCCTTCCAAAACAAACGAGTGTTTGTTTCTCTTCTTGTTGCGTTATATAGCAAATAAGATTTCCCTGTTTCTTTGTTGTCGTGTGATATAGATCACCAACAGAGGTTCTCGTTACAAATCTGTTGTTCATTCCATCTTCATGTAATCCATCTATCTCTGCATTATCCTTCTGGCCTTGTGGGTCCCTGGCTTCTGCAACTTTGCTGCTTTCTCCCACTTCTGTTGGCTTTTCATCCCAAGGCACTTTTGCAGTCTCATGGTATACAACTATCAAATCAATGAACTTCCTGTAGCAATCTCTTATTGCTTCCTCTTCACCATATGTCAAGCCTTGTAAACTTGCAATGGTCTTCCATTTGTCACTGGTCTTCCATTTGTCACTGAGTCTCTTCCGTTCCAACGTGTTTCCCTTGGTGTCTTTTCCCTCGTTTGATCTTGATGATCAAAACTTGACTCAAACCCTTGTAATCTTCAATCCCTTGTTTCTGATGTCACTTCCCAGGTTTGAACCTTTGGCTTTGATACCAATGTAGAATCGTTTCACAGGTTTATTTCCATAATCGAATTATGAACAAGGCACAAGATTTGACAAGAGATGATTCTTTATTTACTAAACAACATGGTTACATTGTTTATACAAGACACACACTAAACATTTACATGTACTAATCTATTTATAGGTTTCCAACAGGTTCTTGTGAACCATCGTGACCCTTCGGTTTGTAACCGAATTCTGTAACTAATAACTAACTAACTTCTATAACCGCCATAACTATAAAGCGGTTATTAACTATCTAACGTACAATTTCAGCCCTTTGGCTTTTGTTTTTATGCTTAACAAGACTTATGCAATTACAAGGTCCAACAGTGTAGTTGTGATAATTAGCAGTTGGGTCAAACCATAATTGGAACTTCTGCTCTCGATTACCTTGACCTTGAGTAAATATGTTTGTGTGCACCGTGTATGGCTCTCCTGTTGAGTTCCCTAAGAACTCAAAGTCGATCTCATCATGTTTTGCACCCGGAGAAGACAACTGTCATGATACAACATAAGTAATTAGTACTCAGTTTTATTTTTAACCATAATATAAGCAATAGTTTTTATAATATTTGTTATGAGTTAATTTTGCACATACATAATATGCCGTTACAGTTCCAGCAGAGTTCCCTGGAACCAATTTGATTAGCATTTCGATGCTACCAAATAAGAACGCCCTCTTTGATTGTATACCAGATCCTGTAATTCAGGTTTATTGGTCATTTATTAACATATAACTAGATGCAAAAGTATGTAAGAATAAGACATTAAGCTTAAATCTTGATACCTGAAGTTTGGTCCAAAACAAGGCGGGCGTCCTCACCATCGCTTGAAATAGAAGAATGTTGAGCACCCCAATTGAAATACATGCTTTTTGAGAACTTTGCATCAACCACAGAGGTGTGGAATGCTAATGCAAACATAAACACAACCATGAACAAAGCTTGAGAACTCGCCATTTTGAGAATTATGGACAGTTCTCTTCTTTGCTTTGTCAGGCTTGTGATTATGTATGTTGTTGGTTGATGTTCTTGTTGTTCGTTGATGCTTTATATAGCTCGTGTCCAACATATGGAGCTTACCGAATGAGTCCACTTGTGTCACATTGTTCCATTGACTTTATTTTAATCATATCATGACATTCTTGTAGCTGTCAACATGAAAGATTTATGTTCTCTTTTGGTTATGCACCACAAGTCACAACCGACACTTGTATAAGTTCCTGCATTTTGACATTCTTCTTGTAGTTGTCGGCATGAAATATTTATGTTTTTGTTATGTGCCTCAACAGTTACTTGTCAAAGTAGTTATGATATTGCATCTGTTAATTTTTTTAATTGTTTGAACAACTGCATCGGTTCGTTTTAACAGATACGTACATGACATGGAACTGTGCTTTTAACTTGATGACACTTGGACTAGCTAGTTTCTTGGTTTATTACATTTAATTAGACTAGTTATAATACCCGTGCACGCACGGGGTTTTTCTAAAGTTTCAATTATGAATTATTCTCGATTAAAATTTTTAATTTTGTTCACATGATATAGCAAGAGCTAAAAAGTTGTATTCTTTCTAAGTCTTATCTTTTTTTAGCTCATTTATAAACATCCTATGTTGCACGCACCATGCTACGATTACATTTCTTTGTAGAAAGTTTAAAAAAAAAGAAAACCAAAGCGATGGTTGGAAATGTAAAACCATATATTACATCTATATCATGGAGCATAAAGCGATAGTTGGAAATCTAAAATCATATATTACATCTATATCATGGAGCACAAAACCAGAAACTGCCTTTGCATCTTTCAATTTCTTTCAAATATCAACCAAAACCGCATTTACTTGTGCTGTAATTGAGGATGTGAACTATCTCCTGCCACAAATTCATGTACTACATAACATGCCATGTTCAAGTAAAAGTCATTGAAAAATGAGATCGGAGTAGTAATGGAAAAGATGGTCTGATTCGAACTCCCAAAAGGTTAAAACCTGATCTTTTAGAAAATGCTAGTTGTCAAGCAAATGCTAAGAATCAGTATTAAGTACGAAAAGCTATTTAAAATGTTGCGCTGAAACTGGAAAATCATTTCAATTGTATAAAGCATAATTAGTAAAAAGTTGTTTTGGTGGATGACAAAGGTTAAAACAGTTGCTACGAAGAATTAACATCAGTTGATGTAACAAAAAGACATGAGGAGACATAATCTCGATTAAGATCAGTTCGAGAAGCAAAAAATAGATTGTTGTCGCATGCCTGACAACCATGTAGCCATGCCAAAACCCAAATTAAAAACTTAGTTTAAATAGAAGCGGATAAAAAAGTTGGCTTTTAAAGAAACATATAAAGTGAGCCAAACGGATAATAGAATTGGACAAATAAATTTCTTTATGCAAAAATCCTCTTACATGTGTCAACTAAATTATAAGAGATTTTAGGTCCACCGTTCCTGTTTTGAGCCATTACCCATCCTTCCCATTCACTTCTATGTCAAATGGTTTCAAAAAATGGTAAAAGATCAGATGAAGATAAAGTTTCAAGACTATACCAGTAGACATAAATCCAGATCCCTCATCCTTGTTACTCATGTGATGATCAATCTTTTCGGCAGTACGATTATTCGAAGTAGCACCTCTAATGAAATGAATATCTATTTTAGGAGTTGCATAGAGTGCTGCACCACTCAGTGAGAGTCTTCTATTGCTTGTTGGACCTGCACCGCCCATTGACAATCTACCCCCTTTTTTAGCACTTTGTTGCTTCATTGGGCTCGGTTTAGAGCCAAGAAGTGCTTCTTGTTCTGTTATTAGTTGTCCCTATATTTTCTTCTGGTCCTGAAATATTGAAACCCATCTTTTATTACACATTTTGCCCCCTTAAAATAAAGCAAGTAATACCATTATGAGTTATCATCATACCCTTTACCTTTTTTGTTCTTCCTCTTTTTTATTACCTTAATATTTTATAATCCTCTAGCATGGAAAGAAGTCTAACCTGAAACACATAAAAAGATATTAGACATACAAATTATGGTTTTGCAATAAAATAAGACAATACACAATAATTGTATCATGGCAACTCAGAGAGATTTTGACATGTTACCCAATCCACCCAATTTGCCACCTTTGAAAAACAAATGTAAATCAGATAGAAACAAATGCATACCCCAACATATGTAAATTCAACGCCTCTTTCATTCTCCCATGCTACTGATGAAAGCAATTTAACTACCCTCAACTACACTTGACATTTATGACTGCATGTTGTAGTATAGTTACTGCACTTGGAAGTAAATAAAGTCATTGTTATTTACGCTCCATTAATTAAAACTAAGCATAAACCCTATTTCACTTTCTTAATCACTGAGGTTGCATTGTCAAGTGGACCAAATCCTTCTTGATTATATTTAATAAAGTCCATGTTGCACAAGAACAATGTACAAAAACCTTCAAATTACTAATCAGAGTTTCTACAAGTGTATTTAAGAGCTAGGGGAGATATTTTGCCACATAATATATAGTATACAGATGTTTTTGAACAATACTTGTTCAACATGTTTCATCTATTTCCATTTTTGCTAGTTCAAGTTTTATCAACCGAGTTTAAACGATAGTTTCCACCATAGTTTTCTCATTCAAGAACCCTTATTCATATAATGCACAAACATTTTATGAAAAACTATAAGTACAAAAGTAAGGATAAGTAATTTGAGAATAATTAAATACTGACCAAATTTATTATATCTATAAATAACGATAAATAACCCTTCATTTCCCTTTTAAACTCGCTATGATGCCCATAAACACCTATAAATATACATAGATTATTATCAAGATTTCACACATGCCAATCTAACTAATTCTGCGAGTAGAACATTGTCGATTTTTTATATTTTATCTATCTTTTTAAATTTACCTGTCTGTTACTTTGTATGATTTGATGTATGTTGGCAAATTAGAAATCTATGCATTTTTATAAAGAAATTAAAGTCTTTATTTTAGAAATCAAGTTATCTTGATATCAATTTAGCCAAGTTCTGAAATATATTCGATTTCACCTGTTGGAGATTAAATACAAACCAAATCAACCCATAAAAATGAGATTATCAAAACCCCATTATTTAAAAGCTAAAATGGGATTATTTTAGCTAGATATGCTACTACGGCTCTTATTGTAACTGAAACAAACACCCCTTCAAAAGATAAACATAGTATAACTTGTACAAAAGTCAAAAGTCAGGACAAAACAAAATATATATACAATAAAATAGAAGTGTTACCTGTAATTTATGTTTTCTCAATATGAGATGTAGAACTTGAACCATTAGGTTCTTCTCTATCATAACTTATCTTGCTCCACTTTGTCCTGTAGAAGACCAAATCGTTTAAAAACAGCCACAATGACCGAAAACTATAAGGATTTCAGCTACATTTAACTTCATAAATCTTGGTGAAAATAAGAAGGCATAGTAACATCTGGAATATGATAGCCCTTTCATCTGAAATTAATAAATATTATGCGTACATAAGGTCGTCATCAATCCAATTGAGTCTCACAATGGATCACCTTCATTACTAAACTTGCAACCATGACTTTACATACATTTTACAGAAAAGTGTTATTACTGTTGGTCAAATATCTATCCACATCGTGATGTAATACAAATGTTCAAAAATTACTTTTAGCTTGCTAATTAATAATATGATATTTGATACCAGAAAGCTCGATTATTTGCATTCAACTCAACTTCACTCACCTAGTATCAAGTTGCTGACCATTACCTTGTCAAATGTAATTGCTTTTTTGGTTTATTTCTTCTCGAACTTCCCTCCGCATTTAGTTTCTGAATGACCAAATAGTCAAGTACCTAACCAACAAATACAATTAGTTATACGACAATCATAAATCACATAATACTTATACAACTGGAATACGCTGCAACATCACGCCAGGTTAATTTTATTTAACCACTTAACAATATTAAATTGGCGCATTAGTGTATACCAACTGGAGATGTGCTACCTTAATCTCAAATAAGGATAAACGGTGAAGGTAGTCAGAATATGGAGATCAAGAAAAACCGAAACCATTATTGGTTGCTAGGAAAATTATCACTCAGAATGTCAAGAAACATCTTTTATATTCTCTAATCTCTATAAAAAGGATTTTGAATATTGACCTATATTCATTTTCTATAACAAAAGTCTTTTTTTTAATGTTTAAGACCTCGCATCAAAATTTACACATGAAGTACAGTATCCTATATTCCTTATCTCGATAATGATGTTCTTTATAAACTTGTATCGAACTACATGTAGAGTGAAACATCAACAATTTTTAGAAAATGCGTAAAAATATGTATCATGGTTTAGGCTATGTTTGGCAAAAGTAGTTGTGAGCAGTAGTTGTGAGCAGTAGCTGTGAGCTGTAGCCACAGCTCACCGCTCACAACTTCTTAAAGAAGCATTGGAAAAATGAGCTTTCCTAAAAAATAGCAAAGCTCACCGCTCCATTGCCAAACGAACACTAAAAATAAAAAAGCTCACTGCTCACCGTTCATCGCCCCAAAAAGCTTCAAAAAGCTCTGTGCCAAACATAGCCTTAGGAGGAAAAATGTACCACATTCAGTTAAATTACGGTGTCTGAACATAATCCATCATCAATCTTGATAAGCTGAAGAGTCATCCTGTGTCCAATCTCTTGAAGCTTCACAACACTTTTGGTAGAAGCCTTATTAACTCTCCCAAGATCAGATGCTAAGCTTAGGGCATCTGCTTCATCATCTCCTTCACTTTCTGATCCTTAACCAGCCCCTTCAATTCCAAGATAAAATATTAGTATATCATAAAATATATCCTAAATGTATATAGAGATGTACAAACAAAGGTACGTACTTTGTGACAAAGTCACTCACATTTACCTCAGTATAGCGATACACAAGGTCTCTCAAACATGAGCATAATATCCTAATGCATTCACTATTTTCATCTTTTTAAAAGGTCAATCCCCCTTCAATATGAAAAAGATACTTAATTTCCATTAAAAATGTGGCAACGCTAACTGACCGAAATGGCCCACCCCAAGATCAATATGTAGAAAGAAATAATATCAACCCACAATATGAAACATGACTAATTTCTAGGAAATTCCTCTCCCTCCGGAAACAATCTACGGATGACATAGTTGGCCTATCTTCTGCGTGTTTTACATTACAAACCAATGTTTATTGACTGAAGTACCTCAGATATGACCTATGAGTCGATTAATAGGGAACCAGTCAGTTCAAGACTTGCCTAAGAAGATACATATAAGAACCATAGTAACTTACAATGCGCTAACCCCTACTCGCAAGGTCAGGCCAATACAAATATAATGTAATTCTGTATGTTACACTAAATTCCTCAAATTGACCTTGTTTAGCATATCTTACAACTTTATTGTTGCTTAACAATAATTCTATTAGGCATTTTGTGAATCTTGGGACTAAATCTCATACCATAAATCAAGTTTCAAAAAGAATAAAAAACGTAAAATCAGAATCAAATTAAACCCCAACTTTTCGAACTTAAATTAAGCGAATAAGAAACTGATATCTCAGCTAATCCAATGAAACTTCCTAACAGAAAGTCGGGTTCAAGAAGCAAACAAAAGAGGACATACCGTTGATTAATTATATAGCTGAGATTGTTCGATTTTAATAGGAACATAACTTGAATCGATGGCTTGAAGAACACATTAATCGACTTAGGGTTTTTGGATTTGATAAATTGTTGAGTTTGTAGGTTTCTTTTTGTTTATTTGTTGTAGGTTTCTGTGTGTGTAGGCGAATTGAGTGTACTCCGTGTTTTTATTTATTTATAAATTTGGTCCAAAAGTATTGATAATGTGCCCACAAGTACATGTGTATTCTTGGTCTTTTGCTTCTTCATCTAAATATAAAAACGAATTTTTGTTTCTTTTACTAAATCAAGAAATATTTAGCTGTTATTATTTTTTATATTTTATAAAAATAATAACAATTTAAAAAAATATTACCAAATAAGGTATGAATTGATTTTTTTGAAATGAAAAATTCCCACTAGTGGTTTTGTTTTATTATATAAAAGATTAATTTATGTGGACACAAACTGTAAAGCTAGCATAATATATACGAAAACTTAAGTCCTAACAGATTGAAGCTAGCAATGCACGTCGTTGGGGTGTGGTTAGCCAGCAATGCTTACTGATAACTTCAAAATCATCCTCTTGTTCCTTGGTCGAGCCAAATCAGTAACTTGCCAAACTTGAGCTCATCTATAACTCGAGGGCAGTAACTTGCCAAACTTGGCTTGGTTCAACTCGATTACTTGTACGATTTACATTAAGGAATATGTAATTGCGTTACAATAGCTAGCATTGCTGCATAACGAGTCAACGACACACGCTAAGTATACCAATCTTTATTAATATTTACATCTTTTTAGCTGGACTGTGATCATATAACTTTAGATAACATGTTTATTATTATAAAAGACAAATAATACTATGAATTATGCATGTAATTGGGGGGTGCACGTCTTTGAAACCAGAGGCATGACAATATGTACCTACTAAAAACGTGTTTCTTGTATACATACAACTCTGTTGCTTGCCATCATACACAATAAACAATAATTAAACGTACGGGGTAACCCTTTGCCCTAAATAAAATAAAATAAATAATAATAATAATAATTAGCTTTATTCATATCTACCGAAAATCAAATAAAACATTATAAAACTTAGTTAAATGTGAAATTGCTCTAAGAGCATGAGGTATGGCAACGAGCTTGGCTCGCCGGTCCGAGGTGGCACCTCCGCCGAAACCCGCCGAAGCTCGCCACCACACCACAAAGCTTCGCGACTTTGAGCTTCGTTTCTCCCACGATTTGAATACGACAAAAAAAATTTAGATAAATAGCCGTTGAAAATTATGGAAAAGAAATAAAATGAGGGTGGGTGGGCCCAAGTGAAGAGGTTTGGGTTAGTTGTGAATGGAGGGTATTTTTAAGTGGGTGTGTTCAAGTGATGTGGCACATGTGGAGCCCAAGTGAAAAGAAGTGGCTAAGCCACGATACCTCATGCTCTAATGAGTTAAACGTACGGTAATCAACCCAATGCGGTCTAACCTGTATTTAAAAAGTGCTTGTTTTGACCAATATACGGTCTCATTAGTATTATGTGTCTAGTGACCGACCGTTAACATGGTATTAAAGATGCGATGATAGTAAGTTAAAGTACTTGATGATTAAACATAGTCATGTAGTGACACATTGATTATATGTGTTGAACGACATATCGATACACTAATTAAGGTATGATGGCCGAGTAAGGATAGGTCAAATGGTATAACTTAAATCCTTATAATTAAGGAACGAAATAAGTATGTCTAAGAATGAGGAGTTACCCAAATATTACCATAGTATGGTTAGTGTGCCCCACTAGCTATACTTCTTCTATTAAATGGTTATACCATGTGTTTGATGCATAACGGATGCTAGTATGTGTGTGTTTATGAAATAAACCTATGTAAGGTTTATATGCGAGTAACTGGGTAGATTAAGTAGTAATAGTGTAGACGGTGAGAATGGTCAATAAGGGTTAACGGAAGAAGTTATGTAAGGCGAGTAAGCACACAAAAAATGAATAGATGCTAAGCGGATAAGTATTTTTTGCCCTATGAAGCTTACCCTTAATTAAATAGTAATATGTATGCGTTAAATGTTAATGACTTGGATCCAAAATGTTTTTGCAAATAACTCAGGGGAAGTGTTAAGGAAAATCCTCCGAAGGGATATGTAATAGGTCCACTCTTTATGAGTCGGAGATGTATAACAGCTCTACTCTTTATGAGTTGTAGATATGTTATAGCCCCGAGTAAATGTTATAGAAATCCTTAGGGATGATATGTATTGCCTTCACCGGTAGCGGTTGCCTACTTCATTGGCATATATTTTAATCCCCTTTAATGAATGTTATAATGATATGGATCCAAGATTTTAAAAAAAATGTAATGTGAAATAAAAAGATATTGGTCTTCTGGTCACCAATTGCTAAGATAATGAAAGATTGAAAGTTAAAGTGTGTAATAGGAGTTGTAGTGTTATGTCGGAAGTGTGTAAGTAGGATGATTCATGATTTCATTATTCAAATGGACTGTGAAGCCTCTTCATTTAAATAAAGAAATTGTGAATCACCGAACCTTGAGTTTATATTTCGTGAGTATATTGATTGAGATGCCTCTCTATGTAAATGAGGAAGTATAAATAAGTTGGCTTATGTATTACCGGCATGGCATGAGTAGGGTTATGGGAGTAGAAAATGGAAACTAGAATTTGACTCGGCGTCTTAGAAACTAAGATAGGCGGAATAAGAGTTAACTTACGACTTAAAATTGAGACGTTATGTGAAACCTACTATTGAGATGTCTAAAGCACAAGTTAAAGGGATGAAGAATTTGCAATGATGATAAATATGCCTTGTGGCGTGGTACAAAATGTGAGTAATGACCATGGTGGTCGTAAGTTGTACTGACACTCTTATTGAAATTGTGACAGTATTAGTCGAGATTTGACCTTATAAATCCAAAGTACCGGATGTTTCTCAAAGGACTTATAGTCCCTAATGAAATTCTTAGAAAGAAACAGGGAAAGCGAGGCGTTATAGTAGAAATATTAAGAATATAATAGGATGATTGCAATAGCAAGCGAATCTATTAGTCAATATTTAACTTATGTAAAGTCAAAATAGTAGAATCTTCTTAAGTGGCGCGTGGTCCTTGATTGAGAACTTAGAATGAAACAAGTAAGAACGTGGCGTAGTTGTAATATAATTGAATAAAGATAATTTGCTTATGTAAAATATGTCTCGGAAGACATAATGACATTAGTAAGAGGATGTATAATTTTAGAAACTAAGCAAGAAATAGAATGGATCAGAGGTATTGGTTGCGTTATAGTATGCCTAAAGTTGCAAGATCGACGCAACTAATTGGATTAGTGTTTGAAAATGCTAAGACAGAATGAAGAGTGTTGTGTGACCGAGTTTTTGGTTAGTGTTAGACAAGAGATTTCGAGGATGAAATCTAAATAAGGGGGGTAGAATTGTTACACCCGAACCCATTTTCTTATGGGTATGGCCCTATATGTAATTGACCAAGTCTATGGGGTTTGATTAAGGATAAATGATTGTTTGGATAAGGGTGGAAAATAAGTATAGGTCTGATGTAGCTCCAATACGGCGTATTGGAGAAGATTGAATACAGTGTATTAAGATTAGCTTGGATATGGCATATCCAGATATGGGAATACGGAGTATTGGTAGCCTAGCTTGGATACGACGTATCCATGGGAATGGATACGACGTATCAGCCCTAAAATAGAACAGACTTAAGTCGGCCAAAAAAGAAAATGACTGAAATACCCTTTTTGTTGAGTCATCATGTGTTTATTATATCCTAAATTTTGGATAAGTCACACATTATCTACCGTGTGTGTTTGGGTGACGAGTTAAGAGAAAAAGGAAAGAAAAATAGTGCTACTAATGATGATGTTGTGAGAGTTTAAGTATTCCAAATCAAGAGATGAGTTCCTAAGTTTGATTTTTCACAAGGTATAATGTGTAATTAGTGTTTAATTTGTCAACTAAGAGATTAGGGTTTATGAACCCTAATTTTGAGAATTGGGTAAAAGGATTTTTTAAGCTAATTAAAGTTTATTGCAATCATGGAGTGAGTCTTTATATGGTTTTAAAGTTAGTAATTCCATAGGTTGATTATCATATAATTAATATATGATTATATGATGAATTAAGATGTTAAGGGGGTGAGCTTATGGTTGTATAAACCACAGCTATCGTATTTTTAGTATAAGTATAAGTGTTTATACTTGTGTAAATTTGGCTTAGGATGTAAGAAGGATGATGAAGATGATGGTGGTGGTGCTTTGTTATTATTAGCTTGGATTTGAGGTAAGTAAAATGAAGATAACATGATGTTATAACGATTTCTAACATATATGTGGAATGTATGTTCTTGTACTAAGTAATAGGTGACTTGTGTTATGATGTCTTGTTGTAAGGATAGTGGAACTAGAAGGCATGTGATTGATTTAGTGTATGGAGGTGATTAAGGCTAGGTGACGATTAGGCGTTATAGTGTAAGTTGATGGTTGTTGTTTAAGTAAGAATTAGTGTTTCGACGTATACGATGCTTATATGTTTGATTAATGTATGATATTATGTTATACCTACTTACTAAGCTTTATGCTTACGTTATGGATGTTAATGATTTTGTAGGTCTTTGGTGGAGATGTTGTAAGTTGGATTAAGGCTTATATATGGGAAGTGCAGTTTAGAATGATATTGAAAGGTACATAATGGGTTAGTCATAGTCACCGAGCTCGAATCATGGTTGAAACCCCCGGAAGTATTTAAATGGTTTATAAGTTATGTGTCGAGCGTCAGAGTCTTTATAATGTTATTGTCATATTTGAGTATGTCAAATGTTAAGTATAGTAATGATTAAAGTTTTAAAAGAGTTTATATTTTAGTTTAAAGGAGTGTTTGGATTATGTCTATTTTTACCCATTTTGGGAATCTAATGGGTCATTTGCCGTTAATGAGTTATAGTCTATTTTTCACGTGTTTGGGATGATATATGCATGTATTGGTACATGTCTTATGTTTGAGTTGAAATGTGTGAGTTGTAAAGGTTTTTCTGTACTGGTCTGTAACACGTGCCCAATACGGCGTATCCAATCCATTGGATACAACGTATTGAACTACAGAGAAGATATGACATATCTATGTTCATGGATACGGTGTATCAACATCAATGGCCAATATGGAGTATCCAAGTATTTGGATACAGCGTATTGAAGTAACAATAAGAGTTGTTTGTGTGTCTTATAGTGTTGCGTGATTCGTTTTAAAGGTTCATCGAGTATACTTCTTGAAAGTATTATAAAAGTATTTATTGTTGTAGAAACAAGTCGTTTTACATAAGAGTCACGGAGGGACTTTGTTGTAAAGTCGTTTTCGCGTAAAAGTTTTAAAACTTTTAGTCAAATGGGGCACGGGGTGTAACACGAAGGGCAGAACCTCAACTCAAGCTCGACTGAGCCATAATTTTCAAGCTTGAACTCATTGGTAGGTTCAACTTTATTATGTGTGATATTTACAATAAAGAATATGCAATATAGTCTTATAGGACATGGTTATAAATTTAAAACACCGATGATACTATGAATATGGATGTAACTAGAAACCAGAGGTGAATCAAGACTTATGTTGCACACGGACGGCTACGGAAACGGGGACGAGGACAGAAACGGGTACTTAGAAATGCAATGTCTCAAAATTCAAGAAACGGATACGGCCAGAAACGTTTGTGTATTTTACATAATTTTATATATAATTATTAATAAAATAAAAAACATCAAACATCCAACATCAAATCACTACAACAAAATAGTAACTTACTCACACTTGTTAGAGCATGTTGCTATACTTTAATGTGTGAAGAATAAAAAAGTTCACACTAGTATGCGTGTGAACCAATTGGGTGTAGCAAATATTTTCACACCTTTATGTGTGAAACTTTATGAATATTTTTCACACTTTTAAGTGTGAGGGTTTTTAAACAATTATTCACACTTTTAAGTGTAATGGTTTTTTGAAAAAATTCTTCACACTTTTAAGTGTGATGAATTTGAAATAATTATTCACACTTTTAAGTGTGAGATTAAAATTCTTCGCACTTTTTAAGTGTGAGGATTTTGAAACAATTATTCACACTCTTAAGTGTGAATATATTTAAAAATAAGTTCACGACTCATAAAGTGCGAAGAAAAAAACGTGCAGAAATGACAAATTTGTTGTAGTGAATTGTTATAACCAAAATGTCATTATTTTATTTTAGAAAAAACATGGTAGGAGTTAAATAATATAAGAAACGCAAAACCTTATTTTTAGTAATTTTATACGAAAAATGAGAATGTACGTACGGTTAAACTAATTTATACCATATCAAGTCAAATTAAGTTAATATTATTAACAACTTTAAAATAAATCATGTCAGAAGTATAGAATGATAGTAAAAAAAAGAAAATAAAAGTTAGTCTTTTGTAAAGAAACTTGAACTTGAAAGTTAAAACCATTTGGACTGAGCTTCATAAAACAAATACAACATTAGACAAGCAGAAAATATAACTATAATAAGAAACGAGTGTTGTAACCCGCGCGTTGCGGCGGGGTTGTTTTTGCACATGTAAATTTGAAACAAATGAATTGGCAAGAAATTTGTGGGGACTTAGGTTGCAAAGACAATTAAACCTTAGGGATTATTTTGGTTAAATGACTATACATACTAATTAATGCTACAATGTGTTCTTGTTGGGACCTAAGTTGCAAAGTCAATTAAACCTTAGGGACTATTTTGGTTAAATGACTACACATACTAATTAATGCTACAATGTGTTCTTGTGGAGACCTAGATTGTAAAGACAATTAAACCTTAGAGACTATTTTGGTTAAATGACACTATACATACTAATTAATGCTACAATATGTTCCTGCCTTTTAATATATATGATAATATGTTATGAAATAAAATATGATTTAAGATCATTTGAAGACAAAAACTTATTTACATACTAAGGGATCAATCTTAACCATCCATTTTTATTAGATCTAATGGATGAGATTAATAACAACAATTAAAAAAACCCACTTTCATCTTTTTTTTTCAAATATAAGTATCTTTCAAACCGTTAATCATCAAGCGAAAAAAAATACCATTACGACGAGCATTTAATTATCTTCCTATAGATATGCACTTTGATATATACTTTCGATAAAAAAAAAAAAAAAGAAAAAAAAAAATCGTGTTTTTCACGTTACTGAAGTTTGCATGAAAAAATCATATATGATCGGTTGCCGTAAGTAAAAACTGAGTGATTCATCATAATCGGCCGATTAATCTCCGCATAATTACTTATAATCGCTGATCGCTCACTAAGCGCCTTGATTTATCATAATCGGCCTATTTAATCGGTTTGGTCAAAGATCGCTTAAAAATCGGTCAACAAACCGATTAATCGGAAAAAATCGGTCTAATCGGACAAAAGCGCTTAAAAATCGGTCAACGAAATCGCTTAAAAATCGGACAAAATCACTTAAAAATCGGTCAACAAACTGATTAATAGGACAAAATCGGTCAAAGGTCGCTCAAAAATGGTCGACAAACCGAGTAGTATTTATGTTTGACTTTGAACTTTGAAGAATTATGTATTATGTCTATATTTGAATACTAGAAATATTTGAACTTTGATGCAATACGCTTATCCCATACATATAAAATAATATAATATCTAAAATTACATTTTTGTGCATAAAAATTCCAATCCGATTAATCATCGATTAATCCCCGCCTAACCGATTAATCGCTAGGCCCTACCCAACCGCCTCACTAGCGCCTAGCGATTTTTACAACCTTGCATGTGATATTAGTGTTAAATCATATATGATATGTATATGATATGTGATTTATCATATATGATTTAATACTAGTATCACATATGATATTACATATCATATATGATTTAACACTAATATCACATGTGTCTTCAAATTAGTGTTAAATCATATATGATATTTCATCCAGATTCCAGTTTCGAAGAAAAACGAAAAAAAAGACGAAAAAACGTGGAAAAAAACGATTTTTTTTCTTTTTTCGAAAGTATATCAAAGTGCGCGTCTATAGAAAGATAATTAAATGCTCGTCGCGATGGTGTAATTATTATTATTTTTTTTTCCGAAAGTATATCCATCATGTATTACAAATGACACATACTATAAGGTATCAAGAAATACAACGATCATGCGTAAACAGAAGAGAAGAACAGAAGTACGAGGAACCTGGCTAGCTATCTCAATTACTCTAATAAAAGAAAAAGTATAAAATAATTATCGAAGCTGAATAAATAAAACTTAATCCGACAGTGTAGTCTATACAGGGACGGAGCCAGGAACAAATATGACTGGGTGCACAAATTTTTTTGAACCATAATATAATAGAGTTAAAAAGTGGAATAAAATTTCATAAAAACGATAAATAAATGAACATATTACCTTCTAATTAGTGATTCTATGATCTCCCATAGCAAAAAAACGCTTACGTACACCTTCATTTTTAACATTAATAAGTTCTTCTTTCTCTATGGCACAAGTTAAAGCGCCATTAAAATAATCATCACCCATCCGATTACGCAAATCAGCTTAAATGAGATTCATTTTAGAAAAACATCTTTCAACCGTAGCAGTAGCAACAGGCAAGACTAAAGCCAACTTCAACAACCGATAAACCAAAGGATAAGATGTATGCTTTTTCTTATCCACCATTTTCTCAGCAAGTTTGGCAATACTATCCAAGTTAGCGAAATCTTTATCGTTATGCTTGATCTGATAATAGACTCTAAGTTCTGTAGGAAGACTTAACCTTTCCATATAAGTAAAATCACGCTGATGCATCTCACTAAGTTTCACTAACTTTGATATACTAAATTCTGAAAATGAATCATGCGGGCTCAACGCCGCCATATAATCAAGTAAATCATGCTTCCCTTACTAAAACGATATCCAAACTCTTGAATTTGCATATCCATAACAGTGTTGAATATATCAACCTCGAAATGATGTTGATTTGTAATTCTATCCTTTCGGCCTCTTGAAAGAAAGTCAACCATATTTACCATCTCAATATCATGTTTACCACAAGGAAATTCCTTAAACCATGCTACAACAAAACGTCTTGCCTTTCCTGCTATAATTTTAGTTGAAAATATATGAGCACTTGGTTGACAAGCTTTTCTATCCCAATATAATCGCCTTATTTCTTCTCTTTGGTTTGGATCATAATCAAAAATTCGAGATCTATCGGCGGGATCCGAGTGAAGAGTGTCTAAAGCAATTGTAATCAGTACCGAAGCGGAAGGAATATCAGTTGTGGATGCAGTTTGAGGCATTACATGAAATCTTGTAAATACAAATCACACAATTTCATATCACTATTACATAATTATTAATCCTAACAATTGGTGAACAATATAAATAATATACGCAGCAAAGAAAAAAGACTATTACATGATTAATCCTAACAATTGGTGAACAATATAAATAATATACGCAACAAAAAAGACACTTCAAGTATTCAATTCCATTAAACGCTTTTAACAAGCAAAAAAATATCGAATACCACTTCTAATATCCCAAATCAATTAATCATCATACTATCAATTGTAAACAGCCAATCAAAAAGAAAACTTTAAAAGATATAATAAACAATTGAATGATATATATGTCGAACCTGTTTCATACTCTCCAATTTTGAATTTTATATAATTATTAGTATACTGAATAAACTTGTTTCATTGATAACTATTTCATCTTTGGGCTTTTGTGCTTTAATTTATTAAATTTATTTTATCTTTGGGCTTTTGTCATATTTGGGCTTTTACAAAATTTTATATATTTTTTTATTTGTAATTAAACCAACTAAATAATACTACAAACACATTTTGATGCACCGGGTGCATTTAAGATACAATATTAAAAAATCGATAATTTTTTCAAAAATTAACACTATATCGAAAAATTTCATGGGGTGCACGTGCACCCGCGGGCACCCCCCTAGCTCCGTCCCTGAGTCTATAGTTGATGTAAACAAGAACTCGAGGCGCCAATTCTATAATACCAAATATATATTATTTTATTACCAATATGAATAGCAATAGCATGTTTTGAGGAGTACATATACAAAATTAAAGAGTTTTGTGGGAGATAAAAGTGAGTCAAATGAAGGTAAATAATGAAGATGAAGGATGCTTTCAATTTAAAATTTGAATTGCCAGTGGCAGATATGCAAGGGCTGCTTTTCGTGTTCCAGTGTTGCACTTGTTTGTTGAGTAAAAGTTTCTTTTTAATGAAGCCATATAAGTGACATCATCAGTAACAATATCATCCAATAGTTATATGACATGTAAGCAAAATTACATCAGCAAAAATCCTCTTCTAATCCTTAGTATAGAAGCTATGGTTTTATGGTATGTCTAGGAAGTTTTATTTTAGTACGAGTACTTAGTATAGAACCTAAGGTTTTATGGTATGTCAAGGATGTTTTATCTTAGTATAAATAGTCATATAGGACTTCATGTTGTCTTCATTACGCTTAATATTCCAGACACGACTATTCTATCTTCTTTTTATCCGGTTAGTTTATATTTGATTCTTTGTTCGGTTTCATTGTTTATTCGTACATCGATCTACATACCCACGTACGACTGTGAGTCGTAATTATTTTTCATGTTTCCTAACGAGACTATTTGCTATAATTTATTTGAACCATTATTTGATTATTTTTTTTTAGTTCGATGAACGTTTGCATTGACAACACATGTTGGAGAGCTTACTGATCAACTTAGGTTTACATGCACGTATATATTTGAAATTTTTGTATGTCACGATATAGCTAAGATAGTAGTGTAATTGTTGGTTCCGGGTAGAGGACTTTGCAAGAACAATATATCTGAGCTCTTAAGTACTTTAGGTAATAGAGGAAACAATGATCTAGACCCACACATTAAGAGGAAAAGAAACACTTGATCTACCCAGACTTGTTCAACACATGGTAATAGTACTCGACTTTTGTACACCATTAATGTCAAAATCGGAAAATATGTAATAATGTGTGATATTTAGGCTGGATTCTTTAATTAATTAGAAGGTTTAGTTGTTAGAATGATGATCTAGTTCTAGCTCAAAAGTGATACATCATACATGCATGATTCTAACTTGCTATTTTGATTTTTTATAATTAAGCAGGTGTCATACTAACCTTTGCAACATGGCGAGCACCTCATCTGATGAGATCATCCTTAGATATAATGATGCGGTGCTAAGGCAATCAGATCTCGTGACTCTAGAAGGACCAAAGTGGCTCAATGATCGTATCATTGAGTTTTATTTCAGTTACCTTTCTTTATTTTATCCTTCAGAACACATCTTACTTGTTCCACCGGCAATTACTTATTGGATAATGAACTGTCCCGACACCAATAGCCTAAAAGATTTCCTAAAACCCTTAAACCTACAGTCTAAAAAGCTTATTATATTCCCTGTTAACGACAATGATGATGTGTCAAGGGCTGAAGGCGGCAATCATTGGAGCTTACTTGCATATGAAAAAACCGATAATTTGTTTGTTCATCATGACAGTTTAGGTGGCATGAATAAGAGACACGCAAAGTGTCTTTACAACAAACTTGTTCCGTATATGGGTGCTTATTCTCCTAAACCAAATTACTTCGAACATGAATGTGGCCCGTTACAAGACAACGGTTATGATTGCGGATTGTATGCTTTAGCTACTACTAAGGTTATATGTGACTGGTTTGATAGCTATTTGAAGGAAATTGGGCATTTATGGTTTTCGCTTGTATGGGAACAAGTTAATACCTCGACTGTTTCTGGACTACGTAAAGAGATTTTGGAGGTAATAAACAGTATGAAAGGCGAACGGATAAATGATTCTTAGTACTCGTTGATTGCTAGAATATACGTCGAATGTTCTATGAAATAAATGAGTTATAGAATATTATCATGTTTTGTTATATTTTTTCTTTGTTATGTATATCATTGAGATATGTTTGTGTCCATATGCCTTCGTATACATATATTGAAGAACGATTCAATATATATCCATGGTATCAGGCAATCTTCAACAAGGTTTCATAACAAAGAAATAAGGAAAATGTTAGCATGACTTAGGGGTGTTCATCGGTTCGGTTATCAGGTTGGTCCGTTTATTCGGTTAAACTTTTTTTAGGAATCGAAAACCGAACCGAACCGAATTTAAATTGGATTAAACCGAACCGAAAACCGAAATTGAATTCGGTTTGGTTTTCAGGTTGACCCGTATATCCGAATAATACGGTTCGGTTCTGTTTACATTTTGCCAAAAAAAAATAAATAAATAAATAAAATCAGGGACTGTGGTAGGTATTTGGCATAAACCACATAGACGAACAGTGTAATTTATTCTAATTATTATTTAAATTATTTAATTATCAATATGAATAGCAGGTTTCGGGGAGTACATATACAAAAGTGCAAGAAGAAAGGGAAAAAATTGGAGTGCAACAAAAGAATCTTAAAATGTTGAAATAAAATGAAGTAACATAATACAAATGAATTTATCTTCAATGCATTGGAAATGAATTATATTCTTTTTCTGGTTAGAAATTAGAATTGTGGCTTTGAGCATTCAGGTGGCATCTGTCCCTTAAAACGCTTGACATCGGTGCAGTAGTTATAGATCATATGGTTATCTCGTACCCATTTGAGTTGACCTTGTTGACTCATTGTCAATTGCTTGTAAGCAAGTGATGTCCACCAGTTGGCTCGGTTGGGAATAGCACACTGGCTAATGCTGACCGCCCCCATTCCACTTACAAGCTCTAGCCCTGAACCTACGATAGTTAGCCACAAAAGGTGCAGCGGTCCAGTCAATCTTGACTAGCCCACCTCTTGTAGCCCAGTTGTCGGCATTCCATAAACTTGAGTAGACTTTCATCCCTTGTTGGTTCGGGTATGCAATCCCTTGGCTTTGATAGTTTCTAAAGACTCTGATCGGTATACTATCAACATACCATCTGCATTACGTTAACAGGATAAAATATAGTTAGAAAGTTAAACCTAAAAAACTGGTTTTTTTAATGAAAACCAATGTTGTTTTGAGTTGGTATACTCACACAACTTCAGTAGGATTCCAGTGGATGGTGTAGTTGTGATAATTAGCAGTTGGGTCAAACCATAGATGGAACTGTTGCTCTCGGTTGCCTTGACCTTGAGTAAATATGTTTGTGTGCACCGTGTATGGTTCTCCTGTTGAGTTCCCTAGGAACTCAAAGTCGATCTCATCATGTTTTGCACCCGTAGAAGACAATTGTCATGATACAATACAAGTAATTAGTACTCATTATTTATTTTTAACCATAATACATTTTATGATATTTGTTATGAGTTATTCATGCCCATACGTAATATGTCGTTACAGTTCCAGCAGAGTTCCCTGGAACGAACTTGATTAGCATTTCGATGCTACCAAATAAGAATGCCCTCTTTGATTGTATTCCAGATCCTATTGGGCTAATCCCAATCTTACCCATTTACCCCTTTCGACCAAGTCAAACCCAATGGGTCAAATCCGGAAGTCAACCTTGACAGTTACAAATGTAACTGCTAAATAGCAGTTACAGCATAACTGCCATATGGCAGTTATCCCCAACCGACATACCCTTTCAACACACCTCTTCAACTTGTATAAATAGATTAGAACTTGTAACATAACAGATGATGACTTATATTTATTTAAATTGATACGAAAGCAATTCTTTGAAACACATCGTGTTATTGGTATTATTGTTACCACGTTATAACCAACGAAGATCCAACGTTGAGGCCAACAATTGGTATCAGAGCGGTTTGGATTCTTTTAACCAGATCATCATATACCAAGGGTTTCATATTGCCCTGAATCGAAGAAGAAAGAATATTCCCAGAAAACGGTAAAAAAAAATTTTTGCAAAATTTATATCCGAACCACAAATCAAACTAGTAATCATTTTTGTGATTCTGAAAAACCGTCCATAATTCATAGCCGCCTCGTAATAAATTACCGGCAACTAAGAATAGGCAATTTTCAATCATCTTGCAAATTTTTAATCGGACTTTTACCGAAAATAGAACAAAGGGAACAAAGGCTTGACATTAAATCAAACAAAGCCTTACATCGATTCAGAAATAGAAACCCATTACCATCGATTAAACACGATAGTCATCAGAAAAAGGAAACTAGATTGATTCAACAAAAGGAACAAACACACCTGTTGCATCCAGAATCAATAACCTTTTTCATTTTTGAATCATCTTGATTCAAAATTTTCCACGGACGATCAAAATCCAAAACAAGGATTAGCCGGCGCTCGAATTAACGAGAACACCGAATACCCGTGAAGAAGGAGGTTAACCAAAGCCATAATATTCGGCGGTCAACCACCAGAAGCATAGCAGTGCAACGGTCTCACCAAAAAAAAAGGCAGAGACATACTTTATCTCTTGAAGGAGATATCAAAGAAAGGAGAAAGATAAAAGAGGCGTACTAATAACGCTAGGGCACACCGAACCACATCAAAGGGCACCGGGTTTATTTTTAACCCCCCCAGGTTTCGAAATTCTTACAAATCCACTCTTATTTTTTAAAACTTTACTTATATAGTATAAGTTTTTATATTGCTGATAAGTTGCTATAATACATTAAGTATACGTATCATATAGATATTATAATAACCTAGTGTAATTACACTGCTTATTATAATTAGGAATAACTTTTAAGGAGTAATTAACCTTAGGCTTATTCACTTTGAATTTTTTTTAATCTCCAAGGATAATTTTGTTTGTCACATCAGACACAAAATATTAGAAGCGCGTTATATTTCTCAACACACACCCCGTGTTAGAATTTTAGGAGATTACCTAGTCATTATTTATTAAAAAATGACTCAAGATAGTGGAGAAAAAAGTAAGAAGGATGTTAGTACATCTAATACTACCCCTCAATTCCAATGCCCGATATTGAAACCCGCGAATTACTCACTATGGGCAATTCGAATGCAAATTATTCTACAAGCAAATGGGTTATGGGAAACAATTGAGTCAACTGATACAACTCAACCCAATAAGAAAAAAGAAACAACTGCTATAGCATACCTTTACCAGTCCTTACCCGAAGACCAATTACTTCAAATAACAAAGCACAAAACCCCGAAAGCAATATGGGATGCTTTAAAAACTGGGCACTTAGGCGAAGAAAGAGTACAACAAGCCAGACTTCAAACACTTAGGTCTGAACTTGAGTTACTACGTATGAGAGAAGATGAAACCATCGATACTTTTACAGGAAAACTCACAACTCTTGTAAACAAAGCCGCCAGTCTAGGACATACAATACAAGATCAGAACTTAGTTAGGAAATTACTAAATGCTGTACCCGATAGGTATTTGCAAATAGTTGCATCTATAGAACAATATTCCGATCTAAACACAATGACACTAGAAGAAGCAATTGGAAGACTTAAGACCTATGAAAAAAGGATTAAGTTTAAGAAAGGGAAACAGGAGAACACTCAAGAAAAATTGATGTTGACACGACATGAAGGTAGAGGAAAGAATTTTAGAGGACGTGGACGTGGGAAGTATAAATTTTCACACGGTAAAAACCACGAAAATTTTAAAGAAGAAAAGAAAAACGGAGAAAACTCTCCCAACAACTTCAACAAAGCACATATTGATCTTAGCAAAGTAAAATGTTACAACTGCAATAAAATGGGTCACTATGTAAGTAAGTGTCATTCAAAACCAAACACTACTATGCAATCTAATCTTGTCGAGGAGGACTTAGAACCTACCTTACTAATGGCAATATTAGAAGATCTACCTGTAACAAAACTTAAAGATCAAACTGCCTCGCTACATGAACAAGATGTAGGATATAAAGAGACAAATGTGGATAGTCTATGGTACTTAGACAATGGAGCCAGCAATCATATGACTGGAATAAGAGAACACTTCAAAGACCTAGATGAGAACGTTAGTGGAAAAGTAAAATTCGGAGATGGATCTCATATAGAGATTAAAGGAAAAGGTTGAATCCTATTAGAATGTGATGACGAGAAACAAAGAATCATATCTCAAGTCTATTACATTCCCAGCTTAAAAAGCAACTTATTGAGCCTTGGACAATTCACCGAAATCGGTTGTAAAGTAGTAATGGAAGACGATGAATTACGACTTTATGACATGGACAACAAAATCTTCATGAAAGTCCCGAGACAGAGAAACCGTCTTTACAAAGCAAGTCTGAAGATAGGCACACCTGTTTGCTTACTCGCAAACTTGAAGGACAACACTTGGTTATGGCATGCAAGACTACGACATCTCAACTTTGAATCACTAAAAACAATGACTCAAAGAGAGTTAGTTCAAGGAATACCTGCCATCAAACATACAACACAAATCTGTGATGTTTGTTTAATTGGTAAACAAAGTAGAGCACCATTTCCCAAGAAAGCAAAAACTAGATCAACCTCACCTTTAGATTTAGTATACGGAGATTTATGTGGACCAATTACACCACCAACACCATCTGGAAAAAGATACATATTCTTACTAGTCGATGACTATTCAAGATATATGTGGGCGTATTTCCTAAACACGAAAGATCAAGCATTTGATACTTTCAAGGAATACAAGAATTTAATAGAGAAGGAGCTAAGGACAACATTAAAGATGTTCAGAACTGATCGTGGAGGAGAATTCACTTCTAACGAATTCACTCAATACTGCAAAGAAAATGGCATAGCACGACAACTAACCGCACCTTACTCACCACAACAAAATGGAGAAGTTGAACGAAGAAATAGGACAATTATGTCTACAACATCAAGATTTTTGGGCTGAAGCTGTTAGACATTCAATATATATTCTAAACAGCGTTCCTACAAAAGCCTTAGAACACATCACTCCATATGAAGCAATAAAACAAAGAAAGCCAAACTTAGAAAATTTAAAAGTTTTCGGCTGCATAGCATATGCAAAGGTACCATCACAACATCTGACAAAGTTAGATGACCGAAGCAACAAAATGGTATACTTAGGAAATGAACAAGGATCAAAAGCCTATAGACTATTTGATCCAACAACACAAAGAATTTGTGTTAGTAGAGATGTGAAATTTAAAGAGGATGAAGCATGGGACTGGAAGGATTACTTGAATGAATACACCAACAATCAACCTGAATGGTTTGACTTCGAAGTTGAAAACTTAGAAGCTGCAAATGATCATCAGGATCAAGAAATCCAACCAAATGAAGAAAACAATATCCCTACAGATGATGAAGATACAACATCAACAACAAACTCACCCTCACAAGCTTTTCGCACACCATCTACAATTTCATCGCGAGTAAACGCTCAACCTACACCAACTGCCTCAGCACGTTCAACCAATCAAAGTAACTCAAACGTAACTAGGAATTTACATCCAGACTTTGATCATACACCTTTACAAGGTTTTAGAACGTTAAATGATATATACGAAAACACCGAGGAAGTATTACCCGAGAAATTATTACTGGCTGAAGATGAACCCAAGAATTATAAGGAAGCATCAACCGATCTAAAATGGATTGAAGCAATGAAGGTCGAATTAGATTCCATCAGCAGAAACAATACATGGAAACTAACCACTTTACCAAAAGGACATAAAGCCATTGGATTAAAGTGGATATTCAAGACCAAGAAAGATGCTAATGAAAATATAGTCAAGCACAAAGCAAGACTAGTAGCAAAAGGCTACATACAAGAGCATGGCATAGATTTCGAAGAAGTCTTTGCACCTGTAGCAAGAATGGAAACAGTCCGATTACTATTAGCCATAGCTACTAATAATAAATGGGAAGTACATCACCTTGACGTCAAATCAGCAAATCTGCATGGAGATTTGAAGGAAGAAGTGTACGTTTCACAACCCGAAGGATTTATAAAGAAAGAAAATACTGGAAAAGTCTACAGACTCACAAAAGCTCTATACGGATTAAGACAAGCACCACGTGCTTGGAACATAAAATTAGATAATACCTTGAAGTCTTTAGATTTCAAGAAATGCGCTTTGGAACAAGCTGTCTACACGAAGAAATCAAAAGATTCAATACTTCTAGTTGGAGTCTACGTAGATGACTTAATCATCACTGGCACACCTAAAGAAGAGATAGAAAAATTCAAAGCTCAAATGGAAGAAAAATTCGAGATGAGTGACCTAGGATTACTATCCTACTACTTAGGAATTGAAGTCACACAAACTGGAGGTGACATATCAATAAAGCAATCCGCCTACGCAAGCAAGATCCTAAAGGAAGTTGGAATGCTAGACTGCAACGAAACGCTAATACCTATGGATCCAGGAACAAGATTGACAAAGAACACTGAAGAAACAACGGTCAACTCAACTGAATACAGAAGCTTAATTGGATGCTTACGATATCTGCTACATACAAGACCCGACTTAAGTTATTCATTGGATTACTTAGTCGTTTTATGCAGGAACCAAAGGAACAACATATGAAAGCTATCAGGCAAGTACTACGCTATGTAAAAGGAACAAAATACTATGGAATCACCTACAAACACAATGGAGGAAACCAAATACTAGGTTATAGTGACAGTAGCTACGGAGTCAACACTCAAGAAGGCAAAGGCACTACTGGAATCATATTCTACTACGGTGAATCACCAATCAGCTGGAGTACACAAAAACAAGCCACAGTAGCTCTATCATCATGTGAATCCGAGTTCATTGCAGCAACAGCAGCAGCAACACAAGCATTATGGTTAAAGAGACTACTCAACAAGCTTACACATACCCAAGAAGAAAAGGTTACGATAATGGTCGACAACAAGTCTGCCATCGAACTAATGAAGAATCCCGTATTTCACGGAAGAAGTAAGCATATGGACATAAAATATCACTTTATACGAGAATGCGTTGAAAGAGACGATTTACAAGTCGAGTTTATAAGCGGAGAATTTCAGAAAGCTGACATGCTCACAAAGCGATTGTGATTAAGGGGGAGAATATTGGGCTAATCCCAATCTTACCCATTTACCCCTTTCGACCCAGTCAAACCCAATGGGTCAAATCCGGAAGTCAACCTTGACAGTTACAAATGTAACTGCTAAATAGCAGTTTTAACATAACTGCCATATGGCAGTTATCCCCAACCGACATACCCTTTCAACACATCTCTTCAACTTGTATAAATAGATTAGAACTTGTAACATAACAAATGATGACTTATATTTATTTAAATTGATACGAAAGCAATTCTTTGAAACACATCGTGTTATTGGTATTATTGTGACCACGTTAGAACCAACAAAGATCCAACGTTGAGGCCAATAGATCCTGTAATCAAAAGTTCAGGTTAATCATTTATTAATATATAAAAATACACGCAAATGTATGTAAGAATAAGACATTAAGTTTAAATCTTGATACCTGAAGTTTGGTCCAAAACAAGACCGACGTCCTCACCATTGCTCGAAATAGAAGAATGTTGAGCACCCCAATTAAAATACATGCTTTTTGAGAACTTTGCTTCAACCACAGAGGAGCAGAATGCTAATGCAAACACAAACACAACCATGAACAAAGCTCGAGAACTCGCCATTTTTAGAATTATGGACAGTTCTCTTCTTTGCTTTGTCAGGTATGTGATTATGTATGCTGTTGGTTGATGTTCTTCTTGTTACTTGATGCTTTATATATAGCTTGTGTCCAACAATATGGAGCTTACCAAATGAGTCCATTTGTGTCACATTGTTCCATTGACTTTATTTTAATCATATCTTGACATTCTTTTTAGCTGTCAGCTTAAAAGATTCATGTTCTTTTTTTGGTTATGCAGCACAAGTCACAGCCAGCGCTTGTATAAGTTCCTGCATTTTGACATTCTTCTCGTAGTTGTCAGCATAAAATATTCATGTTTTTGTTATGTGCCACAGCGGTTACTTGTCAAGTAGTTATAAATGCTACTGCAACATGCATGTTATCTCTCGAATACCAATTTGACCGAAAATTAGTCATTTATCTTGATGATTCTTTACTTAAACTAGTCTCTTGGTTAATTATATCCATAGTGGAAATTTTTCAAAAAAATTAATTCATACCTTATTTGGTAACATTTTATTTATTTATTATTATTTTTATTTTTAAAATATTTACTAAAAAAACTCAAATATTTTGGATTTGGCAATAGTTAAAAAAAAAATGTTCTTATATATAGTCAAGAAAAAAAAATAAACATAAAGGTTTAAGTGTCAAAAGTATAAAGAAAAAAACTTAGTAAAAAGCGGAAATGATTTTAAAAATATTTGTGTCTAATGTAAAGAAATAAATTAGTAATCGATTCTTAAAAAAACACAATATATAAAAATTTGCGCATGCGCGGGTATTATAACTAGTTTGAATATAAAATATTGAAGTGTAAATGAAGTCACTAAATACATAAACATTCAGGGAGTTATCTTTATAGTTCATCAGAGATTAAGAAAGTCTCACCATTTCCTGAGGCGGAACACAGCAAGCGAAGTCTTTGAACCACAAAGAAGATGATGGAGTTGGTGGGTACCTTCTCACGATCAAAAACATTCCGAACTTAGATATTTATGAAAAATATCTAAGTATATGGAGGTTTAGAATATTTAGGAAAAATATCTAAGGTGTTGTTTGTTTATAAAGAGGCTCTGAATCTCAATCTGATTCGCATATCTAAATATGAATATGCGGTAGAAAAGTCTGAATCTGATTCTCATCTTAATCTGAATAAGTGGTTGAAAATTTTGAATCTAACTCAAATAAAACTGTTTGTTTTTTTAAAAATGTCTGGATGTGTTAAACTATTAGACTATTAGTTTTACAATTTAAATATAAAACCATTCCATTCGCACAATAAATAAATTTTATTAAATATAAAAAACCAAATTTTATAATATAATCAATTTAAAGTTAAAAGTATTTTAAACAAAACATGCAGTTTCATGTTTATTTGACAAAAATAAACGTGTCAGAGTTTAAATTGAACTTTTTAAAACGATTAACTATATGGATCGCGTTAGAGTTTAGATATATGAGTCCGAAATTGAACCCTTCAACTTGAAAAAAAAAATATGAATTGTCATATATCATCTTATACATTCTTTATCTAACAAAACATTTGCAGTGATTCTATTTAATTTTTTTAATACGAAAAATAAAGGTGAAACAAGACAAAAAAACAAAGAAATGAAAAAAAAAATAATAATAAATAAATAAAAATAGACAAATAAAAATAAAAAAAAGACACATTAAGAGGTGTTTAGACACCTCCCTCAACATCTAATTTAATAAGAGAGTTATGCCTCTTATTGCCTTTTAATGGACGGAAAAAAACAAATGCTCTTAATAAAGATTGCCTATTACCGCCTCTGAATGACATGAAAAAATAAAAATAAATAAATAGTCTTAATGATTTAAAAGTATGACCATGTCTGAATGAGTTAGATTAAGATGTTGTTAAAATGCATTTTTGGAAAAACAAACACCACCTAAGTATCTGAAGGTTTAGGGGGAAACGTTTTTTGAAAGATAAGTAGAAAAACACTTATCAAAGAAAGTCAAATTAGTTTATGTTCTGATTAAAGTTAGCAGTTGATAATTGCTTTTAAGTTTCAAACTGGTTTCAATTTAATCATTGTTAAAAAAAAAAGGTTTCTTTACAAATTTAGTTTTTATTTTCTTCTTTTATCAACATATTAGTAGTGTGCAAATTAGAGTAGCATTATGGTTGTGTTTGGCGAAGGGCTTATGGGGTTTGGACTTTTAAAATAAGTCGACTTATAAAATAAGTCTCGTTTGTCATGTGGGCTTATGAAATCATAAGCCCCTAAAAAGAGCTTAAAACTTTAGCCCCATAAAAGGGGCTAAAAACTTTAGCCCGAGGCTTTTGAACAATAAATTACTTATTTACCCACAAAAATATCTAACATATACAAAACTCATTTAATTATGTCATTTTTAGTAATTTTGCAATAATAAGCCTAAGCTTAAGCCTATTTGGCAAACAAGTTTACAAAATACAAATTTCAACTCCGACTTATAATAAAAGCCCCAGCCCCAACTCCAGCCTGTTGCGCCAAACATACCCTATATGAGATTAAAAGGTGATCAGAAAGCGATTAGTGGGTTTTATGATTGAACTTTTTGATGGGTTTAATGATTTTTCTTTTTTTTATTGTTGTTGGAAACTGGGTTTTTATAGCCGGAATTATTGGTGTTTGTCCGGAGTTGAAATGTAGAAGATGAATATGAATGAAATGACTAAACGGACAAAAAAGATGATGTATAATGAGTGGTTTAAGAATTCAGAAAGCATAATGAGTCATTTTAGTTACTACATAAAGTATTTATAGATTTTACCTTAATTTTTACTTAAACATTAACTTTGTTTTATGTTTAACTTAGTGAGGAGATCGCCAAACAATTGTCACTCAACTTAGATTGTTATTCCGCAAACAGTCTTATTAATTTTTTTAATCATTTCTAATAAGAATTTAAACAATGAAAAATAATTGTGTAAATATTTTTTACTTGTTTATCTTGTTAAACGTTTTAAACATACTTTGCTAAGCATGAAATTTGGTTAGTTAACCTTAGTTAGTAAACGGGAACGACACATACACATACTTATGTCCATAAAGGTTGAAGCAATGCACACCGGGGTGTAGTTAACAACAATGATTACTGATTATATATTTCAAGATCATCCTTTTGTTCCTTGGACGAACCGAATCAGTAACTTGCCAAACTTGAGCTCATATTTGAACTCGAAGGGCAGAAACTCAACTCAAGCTCGAGTATTCGACTGAGTGATAATTTTCAAGCTTGAACTCATTGGTTGGTTCAACTTGATTATGTGCGATATTTACATAAAGAATATGTGATATAATCTTGTATGGCATGGTTATGAATTTAAAACACCGATGATACTATGAATATGGATGTAACTATGTGTCTATGCCCGCTCGGCTGGATGTCTTATAAACCAGAGGTGAATCCAGAGTAGAGGCTGGCTCCCGAGATGTATATACAATCAGAGCCAGCTCATGAAGAAAAAGTTTATTCCCCTTAGAGTTTAAAATTGTTTGCCGAGTTTATAACCGGAGGTGATGATTTCGGTTCATTTGCTTAATAATACAATAAGTTGTATTGGGTTGCATTTTAGCTTCTATGGGTCAAAGATAATTTTCTTAAGGAGTTGAGTGTTGCTTGTAATATTCATAAAGTTATACATAGTACTAATTTAGAGCCTGCAAAATCACATTATCTTACTACATATAATAGAAAAACGGTCAAAGGTGAAAAGTTGAATTGTTGAAATTGGTCAAATGAGAGAGAAATACATAGTGTAATTAATACTCTTATTAAAACACCCTATTACTTAAAAGTACAATAATTTATTGACATTGTACAACCAATTAAAAGCACATCTACCAAATTAAAAACAACCAATTAAAACACCCCTTACATCTACCAAATTAAAAATAACCAATTAAAACACCCCTTACTAAAAAGTACAACAAAAATTTCATAATGTACAATTTAAAGAAGCTACAACATAATCCAAAATATAAAATAATTAAACACACTAATTAATGATATTTTTAAAACACCCTAAAATGAAAAATACATGTTATTATACACATTATACAAATTAATAAAACACACAAAACTTCATACAAGCTAACAAGTTGATGTTACATATAGTTTTGAAAACCGGACCTGACCGGACCAACGTGTTCAACCGGGAACCGGTGTCGCCACCGGTTCGGCTAACCAATTAAAGCCATCCGAAAACGAACCAGAGAGGACCCGTTGAAACCGATACAAACTCTTCAACGTGTCCATTAGTGGGTTTTTTTCTGCAGAAAAGTTTTGTTTAACGATGTCTACACGAGTTTCGATTATAGCTTTTAGATTCTATGAGGGCAAGTTAGTAAATTCATTGTGAAAGAGTTTCCTTACATATTGTATGAATCATGAATGTACTCTTCAAACAAAACCCGAAAGCAACTTATATTATGATAAACTTTGAAGTTATGTTGTTCTCCAATCCTCGGTCCATGGAGGGTCTTTCAAGTATGTTGGTTGACTTGTTAACGATTCGATTGCAACCCCTATGCCAAACTAATGGACCCAGCTAAGCTAATAAATGTTGCACAAGAGAGTATGAGTTATATGTTTGCACTTTAGCAGACTTTTAAGGTAGATTATTATATCTCAACCAACACAGGTAATATAAAAAATCACTTCATGATTCAGCTTATAACATAACGACATCTTTTTGATCTATTTTTGAATGACCAATGAAAAGGTGCTCGTACGCAAAAAGATTGGTGGATCTAAAACTCATGATTAATTTTTGTTGAAAACAACCAGACCTTGACAGATCTTTAGCACTCGTAGATCGTTAGTGTTGCCTATGTAATCATAAGCAAACTAATAGAAAATCTCTACAACTCGTATTCTATAGCGGAATGTAAATCCAAGTTGTTGTAACTAAGAACACTTAGATCCTCTATGGATCTTTTATTAACTGAAACTCTATGTTTTGAAATGTTATCTATTACAAACTATGAAGTTCCTTTTATAGACAAGGAACCCTAAACTATTACTACTCAATCGACTAAGCATGCAAGCATGCATTTAATGACTAAACATTAAACAATATTGAGCAGTACAATAATACCCATGCTAACCTCGGGCAGTTCAAGAATAATGATGGGTTAGCATATAATTAATAAAGAGTGTGCAGATCCTAGTCAGCTTCCACTCTTCAGCAGATACACGGCACAGCTTTTATACTTCAGCAGAATCTCTTCTTCAGCAGATTCTACTTCTACTTCAGCAGAATCCTTCGGCAGTATTGACAGCAGAAATCCTACTTCACATAATTCCCAACAATCCTCCCCTAAACTGGAATTTGACTTGGTTAAGTTCCAGTTTCCTAACCTTGATAGATCTTTATAGACTGCAGTACTAGAGGATTGTTCTCAAACATCAGTAGCAAAGAACCAATAATAATCTCATCTCTATGATGACCAAACTTTGAAACGCCGGGTCTTTGCGGCAACAAAAGACATAATGTACATCAAAACACATTAGTTGCATACTATTCTCATCACATCCAGGTGTGTTAACTCCTGTGAGAGGTGAATCATTGAAAATAATGGATTTGATGTCTCTTTACCAATAGCCATCACTACTGGAGTAGCCAGATGTTTAAGTCCGAAAACTATGGTACATTGATAACCATCTGATTTATGAGCAAATCAGAAACTATATAAACGGATTTGATGTGTCTTTACCTGTAGCCGTTTGCTCATGACTAGTCAATTCTTAGAATTGGTGAATTGATAACCAAATATGGATCCAGTTGCCTTTACCATAAGCCATATACTTGTGGGCTAGCCAATTCTTGGATTCCAACAAGGAATAGACCATGGTGAATTGATGACCATACAACTCTCACAAATTAAGCATGGGTGGTTGCAGACCCTATGATTTTGAGCAAATCATTACAGCTATCAACAGATTTGATGTGTCTTTACCAAAGTTGTACCCTTTGGACTAGCCAACTCTTTGATATACACAAGGTATATCTGGTGAGTTGAAAACCATAACAAAATACAACAAACCTGCAAGAGAAAGTTTTTTTTTTTTTTTTTTTTTTTTTTTTTAACTAAGAAACTAACAAAACAAAACAAAGAAAACAAAGAAAATCCTCTCCTGAGGCATATGCCTCCCCTGAGGCCTATGCCTCCCCTTAAACTATACAGTTAAGGGTTAAGCATTCCAATATTGACCACAAGGTGTTGAAACCTTGGTCCATCAAAAGCTTTTGTTAATAGATCTGCCACATTATCATCTGTATGAATTTTAGCCACATTTATCAAATGTTTTTCATATGCATCTCTTATAAAGTGGTGCCTGATTTCAATATGTTTGGTTCTACTGTGAAAGACTGGATTTTTGACAATGCATATGGTACTTTGATTATCAATGAAAAGTGTTGTGTTCATGAAGTTATACCCATAATCCAGCAATTGATTTTGAATCCAAAGGACCTGTCCACAGCAATTTGCAGCAGCAACATACTCTGCTTCAGTAGTTGAGGTAGCTACAATGGTTTGTTTCTTGCACTGCCAAGAAATCAATCTCGTTCCAAGGAATTGACAGCCTCCAGTTGTGAATCTCCTATCCAGATTTGCACCAGCATAATCACTATCAATATATGCTTCCAACTTAAAAGGAGACTCTTTTGGGGTACCAAAGGCCTAAATGAGATTGGTCTTTGAGGTACTTAAAGATCTTCTTGACTGCATTGAGATGGGAAGTAAGTGGAGTGACTTGATGTCGAGAGCAAACACTCACAGCAAAGGTAATATCAGGCCTTGAAGCTGTTAGATACATTAATGAACCAATCATTGACCTGTATAAATGAACATTCACAGGTAGATCTGGTTCATTGTTGGTTTTTGTTTTTGGAGCTTCATAAGGTGTTGTGGCAGTCCTGACACCTTCCATACCAAATTTCTTCAACATGTCCCTCACATATTTATCTTGACAGATAAATATCCCATCTTGTTTTTGCTGAACTTGGAGACCCAAAAAGAAAGTAAGTTCCCCCATAGCACTCATCTGAAATTCTCCCTTCATCAGATCCTCAAATTGCCTGCACCAATCTTCTTTAGTAGATCCAAAAATGATGTCATCCACATACACTTGCACAAGTATGATGTCTGTCGAGTTCTTCTTCAGAAAAAGAGTCTTATCAATGGCACCTCTTCTGTAGCCATGCTTCAGCAGAAATGATGAAAGCCTAGCATACCATGCCCTTGGTGCCTGATGAAGTCCATAGAGAGCTTTAACGACCTTGTAAACATGATTAGGATGATCTGGGTCTTCAAATCCTTTGGGTTGAGTGACATAAACCTCCTCTTCTATCTCACCATACAGAAAAGCACCTTTAACATCCATCTGATACAGCATGAAGCCCATGTAGGATGCATAGGCCAAGAAAATTCGAATAGCCTCTACTTTAGCAACAGGTGCAAACACTTCATCATAATCAATTCCTTCCTCTTGCCTGTAACCTTGAGCTACTAATCTTGCTTTGTTTTTAATAACCACACCCCTTGCATCTCTTTTGTTCTTCAAAATCCATTTAGTTCCAATAGCATATTTGCCATCTGGTAATGGTACCAAGATCCAAACTTGTTGGTTCTGAAACTGTTGCATTTTGTCTTGCATTGCTTCAATCCAACTTGAGTCTTCAAGAGCTTGAGTGACACTGGTTGGTTCTACTTGAGAAATAAAACACGCAAACAGATAATGCTTGAAGTCTGTGTGATTGTCTCTTTGTTGATTTGAGACATAAGAGAGAAAAGCAACCTGTCCAAATTTAGGACTAGAGATAGCCCTTCGAGTTCTAACAGGTGCTAGAATGTCACCAATAATATTGGATTGAGGGTGAGTGATGTTGATTCTTTTAGTAACAGTGGGGTTGACTTCAATGGAAGGTTCAAGATTAGACACAGTTGGTACAAAAGTTGTGTCATAGGAAGGTGAGGTGAAAATGCCAGATTTGGGTTGATGATTTCCAAGATCTGAAGGTCTTGGAAAGCGAGTATAGGGTTCACCAAAGTCTGTGGACACTCTAGAAGGAATAGGAGTAGAAACAGTCGAGCTTTCAGCAGATTTGATGACGATGGGAGAGACTGCATCAGTGTCAGCAGAAATATAGTTTCCACTGACAGCCTCATTTGCAAGCTCCCCATTCACCTTCTCAGCTTCAAGCTTAGCTGCAAACTCTTGAGTCTGAAGCCTAGCAAGGTCCTCAGCATAGTGTGATTCATCTTCACTCTCAGCAGAAGTATCTCTAGAAGTGTTACCAGCAACATTGTTAGGGGAGAAAGAAGGCACAAGTATAGGTTGTTCATCATCTTCAAATTCACTTCCAGAGTCAGCATCCAAGGTACCTGCATTGTTAGTGGGAGATTCTTGAGAGCCTGCACTTTGGTTAGCCATATGTCTAGTATAACCCAGATAATCAGTTAGGTAGTCAAGGTCAAAAGACCACACATGACCCTGTCCTTGAACATTGGGCTTATCTTCCAGGTATCTCAGGTTCAAAGTCTCCTCTATCTTCTTGGCAGATAAGTTGTACACTCTGTAAGCCTTGCTATTAGCTGAATAACCCACAATATAACCATCATCAACTTTCTCATCAAACTTCCCCAACGGATCACTGGTGTTTAGAATGGTCACTTGACAACCAAAAGGTTTGAGGTAATGAATGACTGGAACCTTCCCAAAGAGAAGTTCATATGGTGTTTTGAGGTGAGGTCTAGTAATGGAGACCCTGTTAAGCACATAGCAAGCTGTGCCAACAGCTTCAGTCCAGAACATAGTAGGTAATTTAGAGTCTGCAAGCATTGATCTTGCAGCCTCTATCAAGGTCATATTCTTTCTTTCAGCTACCCCATTTTGTTGCGGGGTTCTTGGATTGCTATAGTCCCTCTTTATCCCTTTAGACCTACAGAGTTCTATAATAATAGCATTCTTGAACTCTGTCCCATTATCACACCGAATTCCCTTAACCTTCTTGTTCAACTGATTTTCAACGAGGGTGATGAAGTCTTTCAGCACTGGAGTTGTTTCATCTTTAGTCCTTAGAAAGAACACCCAACAAAATCTGCTATAACCATCAGTGATAACCAAACAAAAGTACTTGTGATCAATGCTTCTGACTTGAGTTGGACCAAATAGATCCATATGTAACAGCTGAAGAGGCTCAGAAATAATGCTTGTAGCAGTGATAGCTTTGTAGGATGCTCTGTGTTGCTTCCCTTTGTTGCATGCAACACAATTATGATCATTGGAGAAAACTTTGGAGGGTAGACCTTCAGCAAGACCCCTTTTAGAGAGTGTGTTTATGGTCTTGAAATTCACATGAGCCATTCTTCTATGCCATTTGTTAGACTCATCCAATGATGCTTTAGCCAGCAAGCAAGTGAGGTCACCTTCAGGATGAACTTCATTGAGGTTGAACGTGTATAGATTGTGAGTTCGAGGAACTCTCAGCAGAATTGAAGTATCTTCTGGAAGCTTGAACTCTTTAGAAAGCACAAGACATTCATCTTCAGAGAAGAGTACCTTGTTCTTGGTGTCACAGATTTGTGAAACTGAGAACAAGTTGAAGTTCTGAAGTTCCCTAACATAGTACACATTCTCAAAGTTCAGTAGGGGTGTCTTGATGGTGCCTTTCCCAGTAATTCTACCATCACTTCCACCAAAAAGTCACATTGCCTCCTTCTTCAATAGGAACAAAATTGTGCATCATATCTCTATTGCCAGACATACTTCTTGAACAACCACTATCAATAATGCCAATATCTTTATGCTTAAGAGGATGATCCAATAGAAACAAAAATATATACAAACGAATGTTAGTATACAAAGTAGGCTCAAGTCATTGCTGACTTGAACCTGCCTCGTGGATCATAAGATTTAGGTCTACCAGTTGAGAAAGATCCACCATTGTTCTTGGGTTTCCATTGAATTTTGGGTCCCTTATCATTCCAAGAACAACCTGCTGAGGACTTGACAGCAGTACCCCAACATCCTTTCCCATTATTTATAGAGTCATCATATGCAGGCCAATAACCATGTTTAAAGTATGGGCTAGTAGGTTGCACATAAGGTCTATCAGCTGATCTCCTCCAAGGAGAGTCAGTATAAGTAGCTTGTGGGACATAAGGTGGAATATTCTTAACATTGGTCCACACAGGTCTAGGTTTCTGCTGAGTAGCACATACACCCAATCTTTGCTCATAGAAATCACAATCCTTAATTAAATGAAGTTTACTTCCACATACAAAACATGTATTCCTTTTGGAAGATTTATTAAACAAAGAGGATGTTCTATTACATGTAGAAGTACTTAAACCAGAAACATTAAAGGAATTGTTTTTAACAGACAAATTATGCAAAGATTTAAAGGACAAGTCTTCAGGGGAAACAGGCTTGGAAGTTGATTCCTCAGCAGCTATCCTAGAAGGCTTGTAGATAGACTTGGGTGCAGGCTTGGGTGTAGGCTCAGGTGAGGGCTTGGAAAGGTCTGACTTATCACTTGAATCACAGTTGTAAGTAGATCCTTGATCCGATGAATTGTCACTGTCAGAGAAAGAGACAAAGTCATAAGATGAAGCATCGTTGTCTGGCAAGTCTTTTGACTTTTTGGCATACAGATGGTGTGATCCATCAAAGTCAATCGTAACAGACAGATCAGTGGGCATGAATTCACCTCTAATAGGACCAGGGACAGCATGCAAATCACCTTCTTTAACATAATGTTCTAAGCCTGCAGGTGTAGATTTACGCCCATTTTGCCTAGCTTCCAATCCTACATACTTTTGAAAACCTAAACCTATTCCAAAGAACACTGACTGACTACTATAGATTTCTCTAGCTAGATTATCACCTGATATTAGCCATTGTTTATGTCTAGCTATTTCCTCAGCTAGTTTCTCTTGAAGCTCTAGGTTCTCAGCAATAGCATCAGCTTTTTCTTTTTCAGTGCGTTTAAAGTTAATGTCTGCAATATCTAGATCAAATTGTAGCACCTTTATCTTTTCTTCATAAGCTATCCGATTCTTTTGAAACCAAACCTTTTGTCTTTCTAATATTTTTAACGAAAGTTTATAAGCTTCATTATCAACATAGCATTCATTGTATTTAGGTTTCATAGTATCATAAGCTTCTTTAAGTTCATTGTATCTTTCACTACAACCAAATATACAGTTGTGTACCTGAGAAAGTCCTATCAAGGCAAATTGATCATGCCTATCTTCTGAAGTGCCTCTTGCCAGCAATCCAAGCTTCTCTGTATCAGCAGCTTCCTCATTCACATGTTCATGTGTAGCCCAGTTGACCTGTTCATCCAAGGTGACAAGAGCTGCTGAAGTGCTAGCTCCCTTCTGATTTTGCTGATAGGAATTGTAGTTAGCTCCCTCTCCACTCTTCCTGTCTTTGCATTCCCTTGAGAAATGACCCATCTGGTGACAAGAGAAACACTTGACCTTTCTTCTGTCAAAACGAGCTGGATCCTTTCCCTTGAATCCAAACTTTCTTCCTGCCTTCTCTTCAAACCTTTTGATGTCTACTGAAAGCATGGCCACCTGCCATTTCAGTTTCATCTCCTCCATCTCAAGAGGGTCCACCTGCTCAAAGTCTTCATAGACAAGATGCTGCTGAGTATCATAATCAGCAATAAATGAATGAAGAACATCCTCCAATATACTACCAGTTTTAGCTTGAGGACATGATGGACTGGGACGATAAGATGATGATGGTAAGTAAGTTGGACTTGAAGCATGCATCATCATATTGGAGTGAGATGTCCCAACAAAGGCTGTATGACCAGAAGAGGATGCACGGTAGGGAGATCTGACATCAGGTTCAAGAGATTTGAGTTTGTTGTACAGCTCATCAAAAGTGAGCATGTCCAACCCACCTTTAGCCTTAAGAGCTATACTCACATGTAACCATGATGGAGGCAAAGATCGTAGGAACTTTGAATTGCAATCATCATTATCAGGTTTTGCATTCAGCTGGTTTAGCTGACTCAGAATCTTATGAAACCTGTCGTATCCCTTGTGGATACCTTCTTCTTCAGAGATGTTGAATTCTTGAAAGTGTTGTCTCAGCATGGACTTCCTCATTCTTCTAGACTCTTCATTGCCACCGAACCTTGCTTTAAGAGCCATCCATATGTCCTTAGCATCATCCATGTGGTGAAAATCACCCAAGTGATCTTCAGGAATAGCTTGAAGAAGGATGGTTCTTACTTTGTGCTCTCTTTGCACAACTAGAATCTCTTTAGCAGTTTTGGGAGGAGCAATGGTAAACTTACTATCAAGATCTGGGATAGTCCTTTTCAGACTGTTTCCTTTCTTCACAATCTCCCACAGATTCCAATCAATATTGGAGACCTAGTTCTGCATCTTCATCGTCCACAGATCATACTCTTCCTTTTTAAGATAAGGAAACTTACCATTACTGTTGGAGAGACTAAGTTGTTGTTGGTGACTTCTGATTCATCATCAGTTCCAGGCATGGTGAATGTGTTTTTGGTTGTATGGGGGTGAGGTAAATATGGTTCTCAGTATCGTAGAGACTTTCCCGAGGCTCTGATACCACTTGTTGAAAACAACCAAACCTTGACAGATCTTTAGCACTCGTAGATCGTTAGTGTTGCCTATGTAATCATAAGCAAACTAATAGAAAATCTCTACAACTCGTATTCTATAGCGGAATGTAAATACAAGTTGTTGTAACTAAGAACACTTAGATCCTCTATGGATCTTTTATTAACTGAAACTCTATGTTTCGAAATGTTATCTATTACAAACTATGAAGTTCCTTTTATAGACAAGGAACCCTAAATTATTACTACTCAATCGACTAAGCATGCAAGCATGCATTTAATGACTAAACATTAAACAATATTGAGCAGTACAATAATACCCATGCTAACCTCGGGCAGTTCAAGAATAATGATGGGTTAGCATATAATTAATAAAGCGTGTGCAGATCCTAGTCAGCTTCCACTCTTCAGCAGATACACGGCACAACTTTTATACTTCAGCAGAATCTCTTCTTCAGCAGATTCTGCTTCTACTTTAGCAGAATCCTTCGGCAGTATTGACAACAGAAATCCTACTTCACATAATTCCCAACAATTTTGTGTTTGTCTTACGTGTCATTAACTTATTGAGGGCATGTTTGTTTCATGGTTATGGAATAATAGTAATGAAACCATTCCAAGATTCAGCTGTTTGGTTGATAGTGGGTCCCAATATCAGGAGTGAAAAAGTGAAAGCAAACCCTTAGAGTGAAAGATGATAGGAGAGACTGGTTTCAGTTGATTCTTATTTTTATATGTTTTTGTGTTCCCTTTAATCCACACCTTCAATTAATAATTTTCTTTTTCTATCCTCTCACTTTGAATTTCAAGTCTCTTTACTCAATCAAACTGTATTTTTATAAGATATGTTTATCTCATAGTTCGATGATTTATAGATTTTGATACATTCATGACTGCACCCGGATGTAGCTTCATCGAAGTAGGATCATCTTCACTAGAATAAGTTTTCGAAGAAGATAACTTTTTTTCACATATTGTTTTTCATGACATGATTAGAATGGAAGAAAACAAGTAGGGTTGGATCAGTTGGAAAACCCCTTGCCTCTCAACCGAGAGGTCAGGGGTTCGATCCTCACTCCCTACAAAAGACCGGAAGTCCTTTCTACCTTTGGTAGACCTGGAAGCAGCCTCTCTACCTTAGGTAGGGATAAGGCTGTCTACATCTTAACCTCCCCCAAACACCGGAAACGGTATTAGGTACCCATATCCCGTGGAAGACGGTATTGGGAGTTACTTTACTTTTTTTTTATTAGAATGGAAGAGTGTGAAGATTCTTAATTTCAATAATGGATTAATCTTTGAGTTTGGTTGTACTATAATTATTAAATACAGTATATGAGAGAAAGTTTTTGTTGATATATTTTCTTTATAGTGGATAAGAAACATATGTATCTTTTCTTCTTTCGTAAAGATTTAAAGAAAAAAAATCTGAAAAAATAATTTATATAGATTGATGATTGTGCAATTTTGTTTGAGAGTATAAATAAATTCAAAAAAGTATGATACCTATAATTATCAAACCAAACAACAATATTGGATTTGATTACTTGACTCGTATCATTCCCATTCCATCTTATATCGAAACTTATATCAGCCGTGATTCATGAGAGCAAACAAAACGGACCCAGAGTTCTGAAGAAGTTATTTTAAAGACATTATAATGACATGTTACTTTTTTGATGGTATAATGTGTTATTATATGACAAAATCTTTTAAAATAGGTTGTTATTATGCCCCTACAAAGAGTCTTAACACTACATTTTATATAGGAAATGCTAAACCTTAAGCCACAAACACCAAACACTATATATTCTAAAAAATCGTAAAACTCCGGTAAATGGGTAGTACTACTCTAAAGGTGTTCAATATACCCTTTATAGCGGATTTTTACCAGATTTGAAAATTTTACTATATTGTTGTAACAATGTGATTCTATGAGTACTTATTAACTTTTTAAATGAGTTTTTCACGTTTAAGGGTATATATTCTAAAAAATCCGGTAAATGGGTAGTACTACTATAAAGTTGTTCAACATACCCTTTATAGTGGATTTTTACCATATTTGAAAATTTTAGTATATTCTTGTAACATGTGATTCTATGAGTACTTATTAACATTTTAAATGAGTTTTTCACGTTTAAGGGTATATATTCTAAAAAATCCGATAAATGGGTAGTACTACTGTCAAGGTGTTCAATATACCCTTTATAGCGGATTTTTACCATATTTGAAAATTTTACTATATTCTTGTAACATGTGATTCTATGAGTACTTATTAACATTTAAAATGACTTATTAACATTCTATGAGTACTCAATACGGCTACTGCTCTTGAACAAGAGGAGTATCGTGTTGAATATGAGAAGCACAATGATGTGGCATGTCTTATGCTTTTGGGGAAGTCTGCTCAATTGCAAAAACAATTTGAGCACTATCAGCCTATGAGCATGCTAGATGAACTCAAACGTATGTTTGAGAAGCCACCAGCAGTTGAACTGTATGAACTAATTGAAAAGGTTCATAGCTGCAAGCAGGAGGTTGGTAAATTTGTCTCCGACCACGTCCTTCAGATGAAACATCACTTGGACCAATTGGAGAAGCTCGGTTGTGGTTACTCCCAAGATGTATGTGTCGGCCTCATCAATCACTCCCTTAATCAGGAACAATTTGGTGATTTTGTGCGACAGTATAACATGCATTGCACGGGAAAGACAGTGAATGAGTTACATGCAATGCTTGTAGACTTCGAGAAGAGATTACCAAAGAAGGCTCATACACCTGCCGTACTAGCAATACAAGGTGGTAGGGTGAATAAGCCAAAGCCGCAAGCAGATAAGAAAGGGAAAGGAAAAGGAAAGGGGAAACAAGTTGTCATCCCACCAACTCCTAAGAAGAACCCTGCAAAGAAAAAGGAGAATCCTAAGAAGGATTCGGCTTGCCACCACTGTAACTCACCAGGTCATTGGAAGCGGAACTGTCCAGTGTTTCTGAATGAGTGCCTTCAGAATAAAAATAAGATGGTGCCTAGCTCATCAGGTATTTTTATGTTTGAATTATTTTCTTTTCCTCATAAGCAAAATTCCTGGATTTATGATACAGGATGTGGTAACTCACATCTGTAATACATCGCAGGGACTTAGAGGGGAAAAGAAGTTGACCTGTGGAGAAAGATACTTGTACGTTGGCAATGGAAAGCGTGCAGTAGTCGAAGCCATAGGGACTTTTGATTTAGTGTTGCCTTCAGGCTTAATTCTTGAACTAAATAATTGTCATTATGCACCCTCCATTGTTAGGGGTGTTATTTCAGTTTCTTTGTTAAAAGATATTGGTTTTATGCACACTTTTACCAGTTATGGAATTTCAGTTTCTTTTAATAATGTTTTTTATTTTAATGCAATTCCTATACTTGGTGTGTTTGAAATTGATATGAATGGTTGTGTATCCAATGAAAATAATTCGTTGTATAGCATTAGCAATAAGAAGAGCAAGTCTAACTGGGAATCTTCTTATCTTTGGCATTGTCGCCTTGCCCATATAGGCAAGAAATTCAATTTAATGAATTTGAGTGAAATGATGAATAATACAGAATTGGTGATATGATGGTGGTCACGGAATAAGGCCCGTGCGATGATTTACGAGTGAATGCTGTTAATTAACACAAAATGAATGATAGATGATTTGATATATGTCTTTAGAGCTAAGTTTTGTAAGAACTTACCCCCTATCACTTCAGTTTTCTCTTTTCAATACTACCTCTAACCACAATTTGCTAATAAGGCGACCACTGCAACAAAAAACATATACCACAACAACAATTTGAAAAAAATACACACACAAAACAATTGAAACTTTCGGTTGTGAGGCCAACCATAACTTTGAAAAGGTTGGGGGTGAAGAGCTTTACGAGCAATTTTTTTTTTTTTTTGGTAACCATGGTTTCCTACCTTTTGGCTGACTAATCCACGGGTTTGAATCCACCGCCACACAGACTCAAACCTAGTACCAATAATGTGTTTGTTTATTTTTATTTTTTTATTATTTTATTATTTTTTATTTATTTTTAATTTTCTATTTTCTATTTTTTTATTTTTTTTCATTTTTTCATTTTTATGATAGGATTGGTTTAAAGCATAAATAATTCGTTTGTCTTTTCACCTATGACGAGTTGAGATGTTATATTTACTCACATCATGTGTATTTAACTGTTTTTTGAAATAACGAGTTAAGAACCTTTTACCAAAAGAAAGGAGCACAACATTCTTGTTTATTTATATCCTCACGTATGTATAAACACAATTTCTATCGGTTTGTTAAAAAACTATTGTCATTGTGTGAATTGAATTATTCATGCTTTTAGTTCTTTGGACACAATTTCGCAATGCTTTTAGCTCAGGGGTCATTGGGCAAATAATGAATAGTTATAATTTTTTCCTTAATTAATTAGGAGTCTTATTCCCTTCCTTATCACGTAATATTTTATTACTTTCACTCCAAGTTAACGTTTTATAAATAATCCAATATCGATCACCTTCAACCATCATAACTTCATAACCCTAAATTTATCCTAAAATCATGGCGGAAGAAGATAGAATCAGTTCGTTAAAGGATCTGTTATTACTCGAAATCATCTCTAGAATCAAAATCATGGACAAAGGAAAAGGAGAAGAGAGATTAATGTCCACAAAAGAGGTAATTAAAACAACTACTACTATCTCCAAACGATGGCAACATCTTTGGACTCGACTTCCTACTCTCGTTTTCATAGAAGAGGATGCTGTCAGAGAAAAAAGAGGTTATTGTTGTTATGATGTCACCAACTACTTGTCGTTTATTGACAAAACCCTATCTAAATGTGGTACAGATGTGGACCTTACAAAATTTAAACTTAAATTTCAATATTTAGACGTTCAGTTGCAATTCAATAGTTGGTTACGTTATGCTATTATGCGTAACGTTCAAGAGATTGATTTAAGGGTAAAGGGCGGCTTTAGGAATCAACTGTCCTGTGACGATGAGTTGTTTTTCAACAATTCATGTCTTATAAGTATGAAACTTTCACATTGTGCATTTAAACCTCCTAATGAGGCTATTAGTCCGAGAACACTTGCATTTAATCCTCCTAATGGTGCTATTCGTTGGGATAAACTTAAGTTTCTATGTATTGACGAAGGGGAATTAGATGAAGATTCAATTGGAAAAATGTTATCTGGGAGTCCTTGTTTGGAAATTTTGGAGTTGAACAACTGTTATCTTGCTGGGTGTATCCCAAATTAGTCCTTGTTTGGAAAGTTGGGATTACTTGAACGATTGTCATGTAATATTGATACTTATATTATGTTTTACAATGATGATGAGTTGTTTTTGTACAATTCAGGTCTTCCTATAAGTATGAAACTTTCGCGTTGTGTATTTAATCCTCCTAATGGTGCTATTTGTATGGATAAACTAACGTTTTTGTGTATTGAAAGTGAGGAATTAGACGAAGAATCAATTGGAATAATATTATCCGAATGTCCTTGTTTGGAAACTTTGGAGTTGAAGCGGTGTCGTGGTTTTAGGCGGATTGATATTACTTCAAAGAGTGTTAAGAACTTGGTACTCTATGGGTACGGGTATAGGAAACCCGGGGAGAATTATATAGGTACACTAGAAATCAACGCTCCTTATATATTGTCACTAACAATAGAAGGAAAGATGTATTTGGAGAAGTTTTTGTTGGAAGATGTGTCTTCTTTAGTCAAAGCTCACTTGAATTACCTGGGAAGCCACCATTTTGCTGAAGATCTTGGACGACATCGAGATGATATAGAAGAAGAATTGCTCCAAGGACTTTTATCAAAAATTGGCCATGTCAACGAGATTGCACTTGGGGATTATAACTGTTTAGATGTAATGTTTTTCTTTTCTTTCCAGTTGGGTTTGTTTGTGTGTGTGTTTTTTGTGAAGGGGTGTGATTCATAGTTTTAATATCCGTTTGCCCTGATTATAATTAGTTTATATTATTGCACTGCTTTAATAATGTTATCTTTCCATTGGCAGGCTCTCTCTCGTTTGGAAGCTACTGGTTTCCAGTTTCGTGAAGGTTCAGATCGACGTGGTAGATATCCCCACAGCTACAGAGTTTTTTCATTAAATCATAACTGATGAACCCGTATTTGATATTTTTATAAGCAAGTTTAGCGAGAAGAAGTTCGTAGCAGATGCTTTTGTGCTAATAAAGATGTTCTGCCATAGTGAAAAATGCAATGAATTTTATATGTTAACAGATGGTTTATTTTGTTTTATCACATTCTATAAATGGTCTTCAATTTTCGATGTAAATGGTCTTGCATTGTAACTGTTACATCAATTAGGTTACAAATATATGCTCTCGTTAGATATCGTGTCGTTTGTGTGGCTGAATTCATCAGGAACAGAATGCTCACATCTGCTGTTTTCTGGCCCTGCAACTCTGACACATGGACTTTTGATTACGAAAATAAATTCATGCAACTGCTATGTAATACGGCTAACAAACATAACTTTTATCACAGTGGCCGTTTGAAGTTGAGTAAGTAAGGCTCTTCAAGTGGTATTTAATGTGTTTTGTGATACAAGTTATCTGCAGTATGGATCATGTGATGACTATACCTTTCTTATGTTGGCTTTAGCCATGCTCTCATCATTTTTTATTTTTTTTGTTATCTCTATTACATTAGATAGCTAACCTTGTATGATACGTATTTTCACTCTTGTTATCGAAAACATAAAGTTATTTATACTCATTCTAATAATACTTCACTTAATTAATAATGAAGGCAACAGATATTTATAAAATCAGGACAAAAAGTGTAAGCAGGTCAACCCAGCCCGGCGTGACTATTTTACGTGTACCTAAATACGACGTTGTGTTGATCTAAAGCACATTTTTATCCAAAAGTCATCAGCCAAATATACTTTGTATTTTTAATGCAAGAATCATTAATGTGTCGTTTGGGCTGAACTAATTAACTGTTTTGATGCACATTATTTGTTCTTGGCCAATAATAAGTAATATCTTAGAACTAAAGGCATCAAAAACGTCATTTATAAAAAGCCGGTGATAGGGATTACCTCTCCTATTCACAAGAGTCTCGACAACTTGTACCACATCTCATCCAGGAGCATACAAGCAAAGCTTAATGGCGTTTAGATCTTTCAGCAGAATGCATATAATGTAATGCAATATCTTATAGTATCATTTGGAAGTCATGATTTATGAGTTATCTAATTGAACCTGTGCGTAGTCCAAGTAAGCAATCTTTACTGTTTTCGAATGCCATGCTGGCCAAATCAATCGAATAGGATGGAAAACATGGTAATTAGTAGACAACAAACTAAATATATGTAGACGTTTCGAAGATATCATTGAATAGAGCTTTCTTGGAGTTGAAATAGACATATCCAACGAGTTATTATGCCATTACTGTTAATAGAGGAAGTGGCACAAAATGCACTTAAAATCAAGGCTGTCTAGATCGCGATCTCGCGTAGGATCGTTTTTGTCTTTGCAAGATCGAGATCGTAGGATCGGATCGCGATCCTACGATCCTACCAATTTGTCATAGTCTGTAAACAAATTATAAATGAGTCAAACTGTTTTACATTTTTACTCAATGTCAAAGATAAATTCATATAATATCTTTTTGAAAATGACAAAGTTCAAATTTCAAACACCAAAGTAATAATAAAACACAAAAAAATCAAGTTTCAATCGTTAAATTAACGATTTAGCGGAATAATATTACATAACATGAGTCCTAAGTGTCCCAAAACATACGAGCCATCTACATGATTTCAAGAAAATAAACATTTCATTAGTGGCATTCCAAAACATACCCTTTGATTAGTTTAATCACAATGAAGTAAAGTAATTGAATTATTGAATACTTTTAGACTATAATCTATTTAGAAAAGTTGAAAACTAGGTATAAACTATAATCTATTTAGAAAATGAAACAACAATGGTTTACTTATTAGACATTAGTAAAACACACATTTTCTTTTTTGCCTAAGCAAGTGAGATGGACTTAAAAAAAAGTTAACTCGGATCGCGTGACGATCCTACGATCTTACTTACGTTCCTACTACATATGCGATCCTACTACGATCCTACATGGTTTTAGCTAGTGAACACGTAAACTCGTACGATCCTACGAGTTTACACGCGATCTTGACAACCTTGCTTAAAATTGCCTTGACCATGATACTTTCCAATTATTGTACTTCATATTTACACAACAATGTATCATGAAAATGACATAAAAATACTACCTTTTAGTGGAAAATCCTGAATGATTAAATGTTTGATTAAATGATTAAATGTTTTATTACAGTCAGAGTGGTGATTATTAACACGCAGCAGGCCTACCATCTTTCCCCGGATCACTTATAGCAGTAAGCATCCCTTTCAAAACTTGTTTATGATTGTAAGCCACTCTTCTGTTCTGAATCGGTTTCTTTAGTGTTTGAACTATTAGTTGACTTACTGCTCCACCGGATGTTGACTGCAATACATGACCCCTTTCTCTTAAAAATTTCTGGCGGTCATCAGAAAGCTCAATATGATCACCATCGATCACTGTCCAGTTTTCAAAGTATACCACATTCGGTATCAACTGCATATAAGGAGACGAATGAGAATGTCTCAAATAGAGATGGCATTTTTTGACCCACGTATTTATGAATGGGTCGAAAAGGGTTCTATTTTTCCTGTAGTGTGTCAAATGGGTGAATCCTAAAAGTTAGCTAGTAGACGACAGGCAAAATAAGCACGAACAGGTCCAAATCATCTAAAATGATTTTTTAGACATACAACTTCCTAAATCACATTATTTCAAAATTTGCTTTTTGGTATAAAACATGAGTGATCAGCAAAGGCTTTGGCGATCACATTATTCCTCACATATGGGTGACTTTTTCTGCGTTTAGAAAACAATAGAGAAAAAGAAAACACCTTGTGGTATACTCGTGGAGACTGAACAGCTTCTAACGGCTGCATTCCTAGAATGAAGTGGTTAAGGAAGACCTGTATAACTGCTGGAATTATGTACACCCCACCACTCCCTCCGATCACCCCTACCAGTTGATCACCCTGTCAAAAAGAAATCAAGAGTCAACGTTCAAATTTTTTAGAACAGGCGTAGCAGTCTTTAAAAAGAAATCGTAGTTATTGTGGTTGACTTTCGGAGTCAAATTTACCTTGACAATGATGACAGGAGTCATGGAAGACAATGGTCTCTTGTTTGGACTTATAAAATTTGTAGGGGAGGGGGGGGGGGGGGGGGGGGGGAAGGCTGTCGGGGGATATTTCTGTAGGTGCTGAGAAGTCACCCATTTCGTTATTTAGCACAATTCCGGTCGTGGGAGACAAAATACCGCCACCCATATCGACTATGCAAAAATGACTCGTACCGTGATCTTCAATCTGCCTCCACCTAGTATATGCAGAATTCGACAACCAGTTTTAATTTTAGCTAAACAGACTAATTGTTGATCAAGCAATGATTGAAAGTAAATATATATTTCTTTATGTACCCCGGCATGTAATATTCAGCAAAGAAAGTGGTGTTGTCGAGAATTCGTTGTTGGATTTTCTTAGCGAATGAAGGGGAAAGCATTTCTGATGCAGTCTTACTTATATCGACAAAATCGGGGTCACCCAAATTCATGCGAAGTGAAAACATATGTTTTAGTGCAGTCTTTCTTATATCGACAAAATCAAATGCTTGTGTTTGTGACGTATCTGCTGACCGAACGACCATAAACCCTCCCCCTCCAATACCACTAGCCATCGGATTCACAACGCCACCACATAAAGAAACCGAAACTGCAGCATCTACTGCATGACCACCGGCTCTAAGAACCGATGCACCAATCTCTGAACAGTGCGCATCATCGGCTGCAACCACTCCTTCAAATGACTCGACTGCATCACTTGGTTGTACCTTATTGATGACGTATAGTCCGCATTCGGGTCATGAACCCGACCAATGAACGCTACTAGCAATCGAGCCCAGTACGAATGGGCTAACCCGGTAACGGTTTGGGCTCACGAAGGCCCAAACCCGAAGTTATTTCTGGTTTTGATATCGGATATCTCTTATTTATGAGATATGTATCAATTGACCGACTTAGGCGGGATACGCCGAAGGTTGGGGAACACGAAACCAACAAGGATTTCGTGTGTGTATATAAAGGGCATCTCGACCCTCATTAAAAGGTACGATCACAAAACCTAACTCTCCACTAAACCCTAAAAACCGATTACTTACTCTCACGCCGGAGGATAATCGTGGGAGACAATCTCACGATAAGCCTAACGGTGTTTTCTGTTTTCTTAGTGCGCAGGTCTCAAGAATCAAGGTCTAATTGATACGAGAACCGGAGTCCAAATAAGGAACGCCCAACTTTTGTATCAACAAGTGGCGCCATCCGTGGGACCAATCACTAAGAACTAGAATGACAAAGCAAGGAAACCTAAGCCAGCGATCGCATAGTGACCTACAAGGGAAGAAGCAGCAAAGTGGATCAGCCTCTAAGCAGGCCTCTGGAACAACCTCTAATCGGTGCCAGAAACGGGCCTCAAAAACCCGCCAGACGCACCTGACCGAAACAGGGGTCCAGTGGTGGAAACATACACCCTCGCTCTAGAAGGAGTCACGCCTGAATTAGCGCCAACTGACTTCGTGTCTCAAAACTACGAAACCTTGGCTGCCCTCATGCAAGAGGAAGCGAAAAAGAGGTCGAGTCGGAGCCTGCAAGACCGACTCAACTTTGACCCAGAGTATGAGACATCCCCATCGCGTCATCAGAGGGAGATGCGCGGGAAGAATAGCCGCCGGCCCCAGTGTTTACCAGGATCGGGAGGAGAGTTGAGAACGATGAAGCACCCGACCTGTAGTATCTGGAAGAACACGAAGAGGACGGACGGCTTACCAATGTCCACGCTAGGCTTGGTAGCCGCAGAGTCCATGAAAGAGGGGAAGCTCGTCCTCTGGCGACCCCTCGGACAACAAGGAAAGAGAAACAGGACTCTGGAAGTCCAGGGGAAGATATCGAGACCAGGAGGAGGAAGATATGTCTCTTCCCTGAAGCCGTTAAAAGGTAGATGCGTTCACTCGGCGCATCAGCGATTTTTCAGAAGATAAGAAAAGGCGCTGCTACCATCGAGAATTGGCCACAACCTGTGTGGTGCCACATGTTCAATTCCACATTAGTGGAAAATGCGCGAACCTGGTTCAGTAAGCTCCCACGCAGAAGCATTGGTGGATTTGAAGAATTGCTGAAGGCGTTTCACCTGAACTTTACTCAAAGGAAGAAGTGCGCCAAAAACCCTGTCGAACTTACCACGGTAAAACAGCGCCAGGGGGAATCTACAAACGCTTATGTGGAACGCTACAAAGATGAGTGCATGCCCCGAAATACTAAAGATCTCAGGGTTCATGAACGGGATCAATAACCCAGAACTTATCAAAAGGTTGAACGACAACGTCCCCCAAACCTTTGATGAACTTATGAAACGCACGAGGTCCTTTATCCAAGGAGAAGCCGCCGCAGCAGACAGCAAGAAAGGCTACTCAAACTAAAGGTCACAAGAACAGCCTAGGAGACAATCCATTGACCACAGTAGCAACCGCAACAAGAACTACCGCGGCCAGGGGAGCGGACGAGATAATGAAAAATATACCCCCCTAACCAAGACTCCAAAGGAGATATTCGCGACGGAAGGAGAGAACTTCCCGAGACCCCCACCAATGCGCACCCAGAAGAGCGGCGCGTGGGGAACGGATACTGCGACTATCATGGACAGAAGGGCCACACCACCAATGAGTGTGTCCAATTACGCCAACTAATTGATAAACTAGTAAAAGAAGGCAGATTGGACCATTTCGTTAAGAGCATCAAGGATGGGAAAGATAAGCAAAAGACTTGGAACAAAAAAGAAGCACCCAAAGATAAGGCTGATACCATTTACATGATACTGTCATGGCAGCGAAAGACTAGGCAGAAGGTCAGCCAAAAGTTTTCATGTGGAAGCGAAATTTCTTTTCCCACCTTGGCTGCGGATCGACAACGCAGTGGTAGAACCACTCACCATTGAAATTAATGCAGGGGGTCACGATATCCATCGCATGTATGTTGATGGAGGAGCATCCGCAGATTAATGTATGAACATTGTTTCAAGCGACTGCGACCTGAGATACGAAGTCAGTTAAGCCCGGCCATGACGTCGTTGACTGGTTTTACAGGAGAAAAGATATGGCCCATGGGGAAAATATGCCTACTAGTCAATGTGGGTAATAAGGAACACTCCACGACAGCCTGGATGAACTTTATGGTGATCAAATCCCCTTCGCCATACATTGGCATTATTGGAAGGCCAGGGATATCAGCGATACGCGCAGTACCATCTACAGCACATGGGATGCTCAAGTTCTCGGTGGAGGGGGGGGCATTGTTACTCTCTACAATACCACCGTACCACCTGGAGAATGTAACAAGATTACATGTGAGACGGCACACATTCCAGAACAGCGCGCAACTAAAGTATCAAACCTGAGGGTCGCAATTTATCCTGATTATCCATAGCAAGAAGTATCGATCGGGGGATCGCTGTCTGATAAAGGCAGGGCGGCCGTGTGCGCACTCTTGCAAAAGAATCTGGATATCTTTGCATGGGAACCAAAGCACATGACTGGTGTACCACGCTCGATTACAGAACACAAGTTGAGAATCCGACAAGGATACTCCCCAGTACGACAGAAGAAGCGCGGCCAAGCTCCAGAGCGCGCAAAAGCAATTCTGGAGGAAGTACACAAACTTGTGGATGCAGGTATCATGCGCGAAGTCTATTACCATGACTGGCTTTCCAACCCAGTGATGGTCAAGAAGAGCGATGGTAGCTGGCGGACGTGCGTGGACTTCACGGATCTCAATAAAGCATGTCCATAAGACTGTTACCCACTACCATAGATAGATTGGAAGGTAGAATCTTTGTGCGGATACCCACTTAAATGTTTCTTAGACTCATACAAAGGGTACCACCAAATCCAAATGGCTAAAGAAGATGAGGAAAAAATGGCTTTCCATACAAGCCAAGGCGTCTATTGTTATACAAAAATGCCCTTTGGCTTGAAGAATGCAGGCGCCACCTACCAGCGATTGGTAGATAATGCATTTGAAAAATAGGTGGGCCGCAACCTAGAGGTTTATGTTGACGACCTTGTCATAAAAATCCATACTGAGGACGAGTTGGTGGGCGACATCGAGGAAACATTCAAGACACTACAAAAGATCAATATGAAGCTAAATCCTAAGAAATGCACTTTTGGCGCTACAGAAGGCATGTTCCTCGGATATTTGATAGAGCCCGATGGCACTAAACCGTGTCCAGAAAAAACGAAGGATGTCATCCAACTTCCTTCACCACGTACGTTGAAAGAACTCCAGTCCCTAAATGGAAAACTGGCCGGTTTGAACGCTTAAGAAGTGTACAAAAAAGGGAGACTTTCGTTGGACTACGGAGGCAGGAGAAGCTTTCATACAGCTTAAACAGCACATAGCAGCGCTCCCCACGCTAGTCGCGCCCCGCCCAGAGGAAGAATTAATTATGTACTTATCTGCGACTCATGAAGCAGTCAGCGCGGTGCTATTGATGGACATAAATTCAGTACAAACACCAGTATATTTTGTGAGCAAAGCACTCAAGAAAACGGAGATTAACTGTAGCGCAATGGAGAAGTTGGTCTTGGCATTAGTATTCTCCGCCAAACGGCTGCGTAGGTACTTCCAGGCGCACCGAATAGCGGTGATCACAGACCAACCTATCAAGCAAGTCATCTCCAAACCCGACGCATCGGGACGACTACAGAAGTGGAGTGTATTGCTAGGGCATAACATCTCCTACAGACCACGTACTGCGGTTAAGGGGCAGATACTAGCAGACTTCATCCTAAAAAAACCAGATATTGATGATGCACCTTCACAAAGCAAGGTGGAATTGCAAAAACCATGGATCCTATTCACGAATGGATCTTCATGCGTGGACGGGTCAAGCGCATGCCTTATCCTCACGAATCCAGAAGGAATTGAATTCACTTACGCACTGCGTTTTGAATTCACAGCCACAAACAACGAAGCAGAGTATGAAGCCCTGATTGCTGGATTACGCATTGCAGCTCGATTGGGCATACGCAACCTAGAAACAAATGTGGATTCTCGGCTAGTAGCCAACCATGTGTTAGGCGAGTATGTGGCTAAAGAGGAAAACATGGTTCAATACCTCGACAAGACCAAGTCACTAATCCAGGGTTTTGACAGGTTTACCGTAAAACAAGTTCCTAGAGGGGAAAACAGAAAGGCGGATGCACTGAGCAAGATTGCATCCACAAGCTTTGCGCACCTGTCAAAACAAGTATTGGTGGAAACTCTGAAGAGCAAGTCTATCTCAGAGATGGAGATATCCACGGTGATAGAGGAACAAGGTCCTACATGGATGACTCCAATCGTCGAGTTTAAAAGCAAGGGCGTATTGCCCCAGGAGCAGAAGGACGCCCGACGAATACGGCGCACATCACAGAGGTTTGAAATTCGGGATGGTATATTATATCGGCGCTCCTTTCTACAACCATGGCTTCGATGTGTCGGACCCCTTCAAGCAGATTACGTACTCCGAGAGATCCACGCCGGTTCATGTAGTATGCACTCAAGACCACGGTCCGTTGTAGCACGCGCCTTACGGTCAGGATACTACTGGCCTACGATGCACCGTGACGCGCGGGACTTAATAAAAAAGTGTGGCAACTACCAAGTTCACAGACCCATCCCACGCCAACCACAACAGGAGCTAACACCTACTACGTCACCATGGCCATTCTATAAATGGGGCATCGACATTGCAGGCCCTTTCCCCGTTGCAGTAGGGGGATTCAAATTCCTTATAGTGGCTATAGACTATTTCACTAAATGGATTGAGGAAAAGGCGGTCGCGACAATCACAGGTAATCAGGTAAAATGATTTGTTTGGGAGAATATCGTATGTCGTTTCGGATTACCTGGGGAAATCATCTCGGACAATGGAAAACAATTCTGTGACAACCCGTTCAAGGAATGCTGCGAGAAACTGAATATTGCACAACACTTCGAGTCAGTTAAACACCCACAAACCAATGGTTTGGTCCAGCGTGCAAATTGTAGTCTAGGTGAAGGAATTAAAGCACGCTTAGGCAAACACAAAGGGAGGTGGGTGGAGGAATTATCGCATGTTTTATGGGCGCACCGGACTTCAATCAAAATTAGCACGGGAGACACCCCCTTCTCTCTTGTCTATGGGACAGAAGCCGTCATACCAGCCGAAATTGGGATGCCAACTATTCGCACTACCGAAGTTAATGTTACAACCAATGACGATGAACGGCGTATTGACTTGGACCTGTTGGAAGAAAGGCGCGAGCGCGCAGCTATATGTGAGGTGAGAGCTAAGTTAAAAATGAAAGGATACTACGATGCTAAAGTTCGAAGCGTCTCATTCAGACCAAGCGACTTTGTATATCGCGCCAATGATGCGAGCAATGCAGAAGATACAGGAAAACTTGGACCGAAGTGGGAAGGACCTTATGAGGTCATTGAAGCATTAAGAAAGGGAGCGTACAAGCTGCGTGACATGGATGGTCGTGAGCTACCACGCACATGGAACATTTTCAATCTCAAATGATGTTATCTCTAGGAACGGCTACGGCCCAGCGCACGAACACCCCCGCACTTTAGTAAAGGGCTCAATAAATATCCGTGTCTTTACATTCTGTTTTACTTAGGCAAATATATTTTTTTTCTTTTTACAAAAACTTGCAAGTATTAATAAAACGTCGCGGCTTCTAGCTAACTCCGCGAAACATTTTAGTTTGTTATTTACATATTATTTATGTCTCAACATTGTTGTTATCTTATCTTTTGCCTACATGGAGTGCATGCACCTAATAAACCCACGATGGTAAAAGGATGAGTAAACCTACTAAATAACTCGTTGAGTAAGAGGGTTGCAAACCCATCAACATCGGATCATGCATCCTTGTTAAACACCTTATTTTTTAAGACGTTGGAATAAGTTCAATGTGCATTCCACGATGGATGCGCAACAATGCACACTTTGCGCGTTTAACAAACTAGGAATCAAGACTCTTGACTCCTTGATAGGATATTTACAGTACGCTGCATATCACACAATACACGATTATGATACAAGTACTTAGAAATTATGTTTCAAGTATGTTAGATCATGACTTTCATACATGATTATGGACTTCATATACTATTTGCGCTTATATAACTGTTTGATTCTTAGACAACGAGGACGTTTTTTATGCAAGACAGATAATCAAGTACAAACGTTATAATCGCAACCACATAAGGATCAACACACCTTCAACAAAAGGGAAATTTTATTATAAACCACGAGTTCTTACAAAAAGATATTTACAAAGAAGGTATGACCTATATACTATTACAACACCTAAGATGTGAGCTCTCAACACGGTTTGCAGCGTCCCCAGCCTCTTTCAGTTTCTTCAATAGGTCAGAATCCTGGCGCGATACCGTTGCCACGCTAACAGGTACCCTGTCAGATCTCGGGAGATGCGCTGTGCCTAGACCACACAAAATGGCCTTTCCCTTCACGCCCTTCTTCTTTGCAAGCCTCATGGCATGGGTTTCTAAGGATTCTTTCAAAGGAATTTCCTTATCAAGGGCAAAAGGGTTTAGGATATCGCGTGGGCAAGCAAAGATAGACACTTGCAGCTGTGACTCATCAGGCTTCAAAAAATAGTCAGGCTGTGCCTCTTCATCATCAGCACGATGGCGGGCCAAGGTTAATCCCTCCATAATCACACCTATGGGATAATCCTGGTCGCTCTCCAACTGCGCAATCTGAGGAAGCTCCAACAGCTTCATCTTCCCCATCGCAGCGACCAGATCATCATATGCATGCTCGTTATACCCGGGCACCTGTGCGGCTGGCACTTTCAAAAGGCCACCCTCATGAAGCTCTTCTATAGCCTCCGCCTTGCCACGCGCCAACGCGCACTGAACAATACTCCCGAAGGTGTCTGTTACCTCTCGAGACTCCAAAGTGCTGAGAGCAGCAAGGCGCAAACCATGGCTGATGAGCCACCTGCGCTCAGCAATTGTGGAAACAAGCTGAGGATACAGCTCTTCATCGTATTCAATGCTGAGATTGCGAAGCTTCATCTCCTGCTTCTCCAGAAAACCTCCCACAGTTGTACGAAACTCTTCAAACCGAGAGAAGTGTTCGTTCTTCCCACTCTCCAAATACTTAATTAAGAGCCCAAAAGCACGTAGCCTTATAATCCTCTAATGCGGCGCGCTCCTGGCTCACTTGGGTAAGCAACTGGATCTTTTCTTCAGCAAGTTTTCGGGCATACGAATTCACCGCCTCTGCTTCAGCCTGAGCACTGGCCAACTGCGCCTCCAGCAGCGCAATTTCCTTATCCTTCTGCGCGCTCTGGCTACTTTCCCCAGAATACCTTGATTTTAACTACGCAACCAATGTAGCCTGGTGCGCAGCAGCCAACACCAGCTCCTCAACAAGATGATCCATTGGCACATCCCCAGATGCCAATGGCTCGACGCTTCGGTTCTTTGGCTTAGAAGAGTCAGCGCGAATGGGACTAGCCTCGGGTGGCGTCTCCTCAGAACGCTCAACAGTAACCCCAACGGTTTCAACACTGCACGCAAAAGAAGAGAATTAGCGATTATTTAAACAGGGAATTTGATAAGTGCTTCGGCGACAAATACTTACTTGGAGGGAGCAGTCTCAGTTGAATGGGGGGCGATACATCGTCTGATGACGATTCCACATCAAGAATGACGGGAAGTTTTCTTCTGGATGAGCCTGCGCCATCACCCCCAGGCGCTCTCTTGCGCTTTACTCCTTGGCCTGCATCCTCTGGTTCTACCATGAGGACCTCTCCGCTCTCTGCTACGGCTGTGGGGGAAAGCTCCACTTCAGGGGAGTGTACCCTGGGGCTAGGCATGCTGCGCAGAGGGGTCACCTCCAGCACAACGGGTGAACCACCCCCAGATTCCTCCAAATTCATCTCCATGGTGCGCCCCGCGGTAGCATCCAAAATGGGGACTTCTCCTTCTCTCAGATGGCGCACCCCCACGGTGACCTGGCGGGGTTTGGCCAAATGAACAACGCTGAACAAGTCCATCTCTGTGCAGCAAGAAACAAACAACAAAATGAGTTATATAAAATACAAAGGCGAAAAGAAATGCTCACACTAATAAAGCAAAGGAGGAGAAAGGACAAGCACCCACCCTGGTCATTCGCGTCTAGGAAGGTTGCCACCTCGTCAGGATTATCGAAATAGTTGCGGCTGATGCCCACGTGCACCAAAAATTCCTCTGGATAGGAATTGATGGGAATACGATTGGTGTTTATCGTTTCCGTATCATCAGCGTTGTATGTTCCAGGGAGTGGGCGCTCATCCTTCGGTAGCGAACTCTTGGTATAGAAGTCGAAGCCCCAGGGGAACAACGCTTCATCAACCCAGAAAAATTTCTCTCTCCAATTCCTAAGCGCGTCTAGTTTCTCAGTATATCACTGCAGCCGTCCTGCGCGCTTAGCAAAAGAAACCCACCCATTTGACCACGTCGCGTGGTAAAACGCGCGGAAGAGATAGATGGTGGGGTTAATCGCCAACAAACCGCAATTAACCTCGAAGTTTGTTATCTTTGCTGCGCCTATACAGTGCAGTTCGGATATGTGTAGGCGATAGTAATTTAGAACGTCGCACAAGAATAAGGAGTTAGGCACACGTTGATTTGCAAATTCGAAAAAATGTGTGTATACCCCCACTTTCCCTTCGGGGAAATCCGCTATCGACGCCTGCGCAACCGGAACTACCGGATGCGGCGCAAGCGGGATATAATACTCTGATGTGAACTCACGAAGTTCATCCTCGGTTATATCGGATGCAAAGTCACTTAATCCAAGAACCATGATAAGGTTTCGAATGCGCACGCGCTGGTACCTTTGAAATTTTACGGGTTTCTTGGTTGATAAACTGAGTTTTTCAACAATGGTGGAAATGCTTTTTACTGTGATAAACACAGTAAAAGGGAGGCGGTAGTTTATATAGGGTTCCACATCCATGTGATGCTCGACACGTGGATCCCACTTTCTCTAAACGTGTGGATGGGAGTTGCTGATGTGGCACACTTTCCACTCACTTTCCCACGTTTTACGAGGGATGTATTTGACTTAATTTGAATGGGTTCACCGTATCTTCTTTTAGGCGGGAAACCTTTGAAGCTTCTCCGCTACGCCTTGAGGCATATATTGGCTACAGTTATTAGTCTAGCATCTGCGGGTTTCACCCTGCGCATACTAGACTGGGGGGACATGATGACGTATAGTCCACATTCGGGTCATGAACCCGACCAAAGAACACTACTAGCAATCGAGCCCAGTACGAATGGGCTAACCCGGTAACGGTTTGGGCTCACGAAGGCCCAAACCCGAAGTTATTTCTGGTTTTGATATCGGATATCTCTTATTTATGAGATATGTATCAATTGACCGACTTAGGCGGGATACGCCGAAGGTTGGGGAACACGAAACCAACAAGGATTTCGTGTGTATATAAAGGGTATCTCGGCCCTCATTAAAAGGTACGATCACAAAACCTAACTCTCCACTGAACCCTAAAAACCGATTACTTACTCTCACGCCGGAGGATAATCGTGGGAGACAATCCCACGATAAGCCTAACGGTGTTTTTTGTTTTCTTAGTGCGCAGGTCTCAAGCATCAAGGTCTAATTGATACGAGAACCGGAGTCCAAATAAAAAACGCCCAACTTTTGTATCAACACTTATTGTTTACTTTATGTGACTTTGAGGCATCATATACTTGTATACTTTTGATAAGGTCCCAACCACTTAATGCCAGCTCACGTGACTTGCTTCCTATTGTAAGATAGATAACTGAAAAGGACATTTTGTACCACTTTCAATCAACTTACAACTACTAGTCATGTCCATGTGGGACAAGTTATCCACACCCTCTCATAGAGAGGGTATCCAATGAATGGGTGCATCGCGGGTTTGTACGGTGTGCATCACGGGTTATACGGTTTGACCAAAAACCTATGATGTGACAACATAGGGAGGGTATCTATATCACATCTCATTTCTATTAACATACCATTAACTTTTTAGCCATTCATAACAACCTATTCATGTTTTCTGACTTTTATTTTATTTTATTTTTGCTCTTCTGAATTTTTTTAAATAGAAAAACAACTTTTCAAAAACAGTTAATGAGTTGCTTATTTCATATTACTCATCTAAGATGAGTCATCTTAACTACATATAAAAGCAAAATGGTCAAAGTTAAAAATATTGAAAATTTTAAAATGGTCAAAGGTGAGATAAAAAGGATTAAATAAGGTTCGAATGCTATTTTAACAAGTTTTAATAGATGTATGTAATTTTGATTAATTCTTTAATGGTCAATGTGTGTAAAAGTTTGAAATGTTGAAATGGAAAACTTAATACATTTGACTCATTATACACGAACACATTAATTACATTGATAACCCTAATGTCGGACTTTTTTCACGTTCTAATAACGAAAGGTGTAAACCATTTTTGAATGTCTCACTTTTTTTTCAGGATCTAATAAAGGAAATCACGCTGTAACCGGTAGTAAACACGGAAACAAAGCGGGAACATGGATCTACCCGCATCTCACTGGTTTCAGTGTGTTTTTTGGCGGTGTTTTAACCAGATCTATCCTTTGAGGTTGTTGGTTGGTTTGTTGCATGTTTGGTAGTCTTGATTCATTAAAATCTACATTGCTTTTTTTTTTTCCTCTCATGATCCATCCGAATTTTTAACGCTTATGGTGAACTTGAAAAGTGTTTTTTGGTGCTCAAGATTTGTTTTTTAGATTGCTGCCATTTTTATTTTTTGGTTTGTTTTGGCTTTTGCATTTAGTTTTGGCATGGTGCTTTTGGTTAAGCATCTTGTGGTTGCGATTTGTTATTTGTGTATGTCATTAAAGCAAATGGTATGTTAGGAGGTTGATATTTTTTATTAGTTATTGAAAGTCTTTGTGTTGTTCTTTTAGATTCGAGTGATTCACGTGTCCTTATTTTGGCCAATGATACTTGTATCTTAGGGCAGTTTATTTTAAATATATGGATGAAGGGGGTTCCGGTAAATGAGCTCCGTTGTTTGGTACTTGTGGATTCAAATTGGCGGTGATAAATATAGAAATCATTTCATAATAACACTATTCAGATTTTGCTTGGCTGGTAAAAAATGGAAGGATGGTGAAAGTTAAGATCCTCTCAACTTCATAACCCTATTTTTTTCGAAAAGCAAACATTAGTATTACTTCGCAACCAAAATTTTCGTATGTGACATAATCTTTTGTTGTTAAACAAACTCAGCCTTTTCCTCCATACAAGATTATTTGAATTTATTTGATAAAAATATTATATTCTCGATTGTTTTGAATATCTTGAGCCAATTATGAATTACTGAGGCATATGATATCAAGGCGGAAACGATTACAAGAAGGCAGCTAAAATGAATTTTTTTGAGTTACTGGGAATGGTGAATTAGGTCTATCGGGTTTGGGTCAATCGAGTTGGGTCTATCGGGTTATATGCTTATCTCAATATGCAATTTACCTAGTTTATTAACATACTGTTTGCATGACATTAACTTCAAAATTGAAACAACATGACACTAAGTTTTATTTTGGCCAACATGATACAATGGCAATAGGCTAAACATTAACTTCAACGATCGACCCACATGCTAAACTGCTAATAATTCGTAGCCTCCCACAACAGTAAGCATTTGACGCTAAAACAAAATAATTCTAGAGTAGTTTGTCAATTAAATCCAAAATGCATCTAACGTATTAATTTAGTAACCAAACAAAAAGCATATAACATATCACATATGACATCTTTTTCTTCATATATATTGAGCCTAAAATGCAAAATAAACTTAAAAGCCTTTATGTGTTATCGGATTGAACCCGAACCCGATAACATTTGAAAAATAAATCCTAACATGACCATATAAGGATACCGGCTCTATCGGGTTGTACCGATTTGTGCCCAAAATAAAAAAGATAGGCTAATTTGGCAAATTTTGTAAAAAAATTATGCACATTTAATCCTTTTTTTTTTGAATGGGCATATATTTCTCATTTAAAAGTTAAATAGGCATTAATGGGCACATACTTTTTTACAATTGGAAACCATTATAATTATTTTTAAAGAAAAACTTATAGATATAATATATTTAATTTTTTAAATATGAATGAGATGTTATATTTGGGGAATTTATTTCGTCGTTTTGGGTGTTTGCTAAAATGATTTGTATAACATGTGCCCGTTTAGCCCGTGCATGTTTAAGCATGTGCTTGTTCATTCTCGTGCCCATTTAGCCTGTAGCCCGTGCCTGTCCGACTCGCCAATTTTGCCACCTCTAAGTTGACCCGATAAACATAGTTGCACCCCGAATGAACTCGACCATATAAGACTTTATCGGGTTCGGGTCGGTTTCGGATGGTATCAGCTCAACCCATTTAACAAGCCTAATTGTGATGATGTATGTGACAATACTTTAGTATTTGACTAAGTTCAAAGTATTTGCATCTGTTGATATTACCAGAAGATATCATGGTCTTGGTTCTATAAAAATTTAAAAACCGGTTTATTTGTGTTTACTATTTTGGTACCTATTTGGATTTGTGTATAACAAGTATGAAGGATATGTTTTTAAGGAATTATAAGTCTTTTCTTCTCAAAGCTAATGACCATTGCTGGTTGAATTTTTTAGTTGAGTTCTTATTGTTTGTTTGTTCAAATTTGTGTTTTGGTAAGGTACGATTTTGAATCCTGAAATTAGCCGTGATGAAGCTTAATTTCTCTTGCTCTATCGGAGAAGACATGTTCCTTTTTAAACTAAAAAGAACACAATTATTTGTGCACCTTAGCTTTGCAATGGCCATCAATTAAGCTCAGGGCCAAAAAATTCCAAATGTGATTATGTATTTGCCCGATTATGTTTTCTCGCATGGCCAGCTTTATGTTACGATGTTTAGAGGGATATCACGTAGAACTACAAAATTATTAGTGGACCCAGTCAAATATTCGGTCAAGGTGGAGTCTACACCTCAAATGTACCAAGAAGTTTTACGCGACGATTAACGTGCATTGTTTGTTATTATCTCATAATTGATATAATATTTTATTTAAAGTTTCACTAAATGTTTTTATATTCATTAATACATGTTAAGGATTTTGACTTGAGTTGAATTATCGCATGTTACAACCATTTATCATTACATTTTGATCTTTTCACGTTTTATTTTGAAGGTTACACAAAACACCTACCACAATATCGCATATCACTAATTGTCTGCCGCTAGACGCGGGTACTCGTCTAGTTTAATATTACGTTAAAATTGGTTTTTAGTTTCATATTCAGCGTAAAATCTTTTATTAATACATCTGACTGAAATCTTTATCAAATTATTTTCTTTATCAAATTTTTAATAATTTTTTTTTCAGAATGTTATTGCATCTTTTACAAAATAAACAAAGTTCAAACACTATTCTAAAAAGTACTTATATTTAAGTAGCTTATAAGTACTTAATTTTAAGCATAAGCATAAACGAGAAGCAATCCCAAACACCCTCTTAATAAAAATTAGAAAAATACATTACTTAAATAAGTATTTTTATTATTTCACACTTTTTGAATGAAGTGTGTTATACAATATGAGGTGGGGTTGAATAAAAAATAAAATTAAAATGAGAAATATGAGAAAAAATTACAATCACACATCTGAGATGCATCTACAAAAGTAAATACATTTATATTTAAATTTCTCTTTCTACTTTAGAATGTGTAGCTAAAAATTCTTGTCACTATTTTCATATTATTTTTACTTTCCACTAGATCCCTTCTCATATATTTGTACTAATTAGAGCATCCATGATCCATTGCATCATTAAGGTTTAATACAATAGCATGTCATTTACATATCATCATTTCACATTTTATACAAGCTCTCACAATGATTGCACTTTCCATAATTTGATAGAGTAAATTGCAAAAGTGCAAGTGTCGTCTCTGTCGAGACTCTTTGTGCGGATTTCGTCCATGCCTCAAAGTGAAGTGACTAAAAGGCCCAGGGGCCAGGACATTTTAGTCATTTCATTTTAGGCCAGAGATAATATCTGCACCAATAGTTTCTCAAATGCACGACGTTTGCATTTTCAAAAAATTAAAAGACTACTTATAATAAGAACATATCACAAAGACGATTTTTGAAATTTAATCTTTAATACATATTCATATATTAAATCAGTTCAAAAAAAATAATAATAAATAAATATTCGTATATTAAAGCAGAGATACGTGGCCTACTAAAATTATCCATTGGCACAATTAAAACAAGGGTGAAAGCTAAAGATACGCAACATAGTTTTTCAAAACAGACGATGTACGCAATGAACTTTGAAAATTACCATTGTACGCAAAATACTTTCAAATTTGGAACGATGTACGTAATATGACCGGGAACTAGTAGGTTACCAGGTCACAAAGTTTGAAATTTGGCAGAAATGGTCCATGTGGCTTGCGTTGACTTTCACCGGTCATCCCTTAACTTTTTTTCAGTTAAAAAAGTTACAGTAATGGTCCTTATGGTTATTGACTTTCAGATTTAGTCCGCTTTTATACTTTTTCACCCTGTTCTCTTACGTTTTTCTCCGTTTTTGTCGGTATTTCTTACGTTTTTATCGGTTTTCATCTGTTTTTGTCCGCTTTTCTTACCATTTTTTTTAGATTTTTGTCCTTTTTTATCCATTTTTCTTACGTTTTGTCTATTTTATTCTTTTTTGCCCGTTTTTATAAGTTTTTGTCTGTTTTTTTAAAAATTTTTGTCCTTTTTTATTACACTTTGTATGTTTTTCTTACGTTTTTGCTTGTTTTTGTATTATTTCAACATATTGAAATTTTTGTTCAAAAATAAAAAAACTTTGAAAATAAATTTTCCAAAAAAAAATTGGATTTTTTTCGCAAATTTGAAAAAAAAAAATTCCAAAAAAATTGGAAAAAAAAGGATTTCCGAAAAAAAAATTTGAAAAAAAAAATTATAATTTTATTTTCGTAAATACTTTTTATTTCAAAAAAAAAGAAATTGGATTTTCTTTTAAATTATTTTTTTCGAAATTCCTTTTAAAAAAATAATTTTTTCAAAATTTGGACACATTGAAAATAGAATATTTTGTAAGAAAAATTTGGAAAAAATAATTCCAAATCTTTTTTTCGTAAATAATTTTTTTTTCAAAAAAAAGAAATTGAAATTTTTTTTTCTAAATTGTTTTTTTCTAAATTATTTTTACAAAAATAATTTTTTGGAAATTTAGACATATTGAAATTTTTTTTTCAATATGTCCAATATTCGAAAAAATTATTTTTGTAAAAAGAATTTCGATAAAAACAATTTATAAAAAAATTCCAATTTCTTTTTTTTATTAAATCCAAGTATTTACGGAAAAAAATTGCAATTTTTTTTCAAAGTTTGTTTCGGAAATTTATTTTTCAAAATTTTTTGGAATTTTTTTTCAAATTTGTGAAAAAAATCCAATTTTTTTTTGGAAAATTTCTTTTCAATTTTTTTCAAATTTTTTTCCTTTTGAAAATAACTTTCAAAATTTTCAATATGTTGAAATAGTACAAAAACATAAAAAAACAGAGAAAATGTAAGAAAAAATGACAAATTTTTTTTAAAAAAAAGGACAAAAACTTATGAAAACGGGCAAAAACGAATAAACCCATATATCGAGAACGATGTGGATCTCGATGTGCTAATAACGTGTTATAAATGTAATGAACAAAAAACACAAAAATCATAGAGGAAGAGAATTCTTGTTATTGAGATGTATTCATAATGTTACAATATGATGTATTTATAAGGCATAGGAAACCCCTAACTTGTTAATCAAGATTAGGATGAATAGACATAAGCCCATAAGCCCATAATATTTTACAATACTATTGTCAATGTGTGAATTGAATTATTCATGCTTTTAGCTCTTTGGACACAATTTCCTAATGGTTTTACCGTTTTAGCTCAGGGGTCATTGGGCAAATAATGAATAGTTATAACTAGTGGGGGAAACCCGCGCGATTCAGCGGGATTACTTTTGTAGACGTGAATTTTACAAAGGACTTAGTTTGCATGATAACTAAACTTGAGGGACTATTTTTGCCATTTTGGTAAACATAACAATTAATGGTGAGGGACCATTTTTGCCTTTTTGATAAACTCAGCAATTAATGGGGAGGAAGTTACTGTAACATCAACTTTCCTCCCCATGTTTAGTATATACGAGTGTGGAAACCCGCGCGATGCAGCGGGATTGCTTTTGTAGACGTGAGTTTGGATAGGGACTATTTTTGCCAAATTGCTCAAAAAGACTTACTTTGCAGCGACACTTGAACCTCAGGGGCTGTTTTTGCCAAGTTGTGAAAGTTGGCATTTAATGCGTGTGTGTGTGAACTGCATTTAATGCTGTGAGTGTGTGAAGACATTGTTCATGTCTTGATGTATAGTATATGTGTGGAAACCCGCGCGATGCAGCGGGATTGCTTTTGTAGACGTGAGTTTGGATAGGGACTATTTTTGCCAAATTGCTCAAAAGGACTTACTTTGCAGCGACACTTGAACCTCAGGGGCTGTTTTTGCCAAGTTGTGAAAGTTGGCATTTAATGCGTGTGTGTGTGAACTGCATTTAATGCTGTGAGTGTGTGAAGACACTGTTCATGTCTTGATGTATAGTATATAGGATAATATAGAATTTGTTTCCTTAATTAGGAGTCTTATTATATTCCCTTCCTTATCACGTAATATTTTATTACTTTCACTCCAAGTTAACGCTTTATAAATACTCCAATATCGATCACCTTCAGCTATCATAACTTCATAACCATTTAAATTTATCCTAAAATCATGGCTGAAGAAGATAGAATCAGTTCGTTAGAGGATAAGTTATTACTCGAAATCATGTCAAGAATCAAAATCATGGACAAAGAAAAAAAAGAAGAGAGATTAATGTCCACAAAAGAGGTGATTAAAACAACAGCTACTATCTCCAAACGATGGCAATATCTTTGGACTCGACTTCCTACTCTCGTTTTCATAGATAAGGATGTCACCAGAAACGGAAGTTTTTCGTTTATCACCAAAACCCTCACCCAATGTTCTACCGATGTGGATCTTGAAAAATTTAAACTTAAACTTCAAACTTTTGATCTTCGCCAGCCTACGTCTGAAGTCAATAGCTGGTTACGTTATGCTGTTATGTGTAACGTCAAAGAGATTGATTTAAGGATGGACCGGTATGAGTTAATAGTCGATGAGTTGTTTTTCAACAATTCATGTCTTATAAGTATGAAACTTTCACGTTGTGCATTTACTCCTCCTAATGATACTCTTCACTGGAATAAACTTGCATTTAATCCTCCTAGTGCTATTCATTGGGATAAACTTAAGTTTTTGCGTATTGATTATGGGGAATTAGATGAAGATTCAATTGGAAAAATAATATCCGGAAGTCCTTGTTTGGAAACTTTGGAGTTGAATAATTGCAATCTCGTTGGGCGTATCCCGAAGTCCTTGTTTGGAAACTTTGGAGTACTTGAGCATTTGTCATGCGATTTGGAAACTTACGAAAGGTTTAGCTATGATGATGAGTTGTTTTTGAATGATTCATATTCTATGAGTATGAAACTTTCGGGTTGTGTATTTAATCCTCCTAATGGTGATATTCATTGGGATAAACTTAAGTTTCTATGTATTGACGAAGGGGAATTAGATGAAGATTCAATTGGAGATGTATTATCCGGAATTCCTTTTTTGGAAACTTTGCAGCTGAATTATTGTTGTGGTTTCAGCCGGATTGATGTTAGTTCAAAGAGTGTTAAGAACTTGGTGCTCTCTGGTTACGGCTATAGGTATCCTGTGGCGGATGACTATATAGATACACTAGAAATCAATGCTCCTTATATCTTGTCACTGACAATAAAAGGAAAGATGTATTTGGAGGAGTTTTTGTTGGAAAATGTGTCTTCTTTAGTCAAAGTTCACTTGAATTACAAGGGAAGCAACCGATTTGCGCAATATATTGGACGAGATCGATATGATATAGAAGAAGAATTGCTTCGAGGTCTTTTATCAAGCCTTGGCCATGTCAACGAGATTGCACTTGGGGATGATGATTGTTTAGATGTAATGTTTTTCTTTTCCTTCCACTTGGGTTTGTTTGTGCGTGTGTTTTTTGTGAAGGGGTGTGATTCATAGTTTTAATATCCGTTTGCCCTGATTATAATTAGTTTTAATTATTGCACTGCTTTAATAATGTTATCTTTCCATTGGTAGGCTCTCTCTGATTTGGAAGATAAAGGTTTCCAGTTTCGTGAAGGTTCAGATCGACGTGGTAGATATCCCGACAGCTACAGAGTTTTTTCATTAATTCATAAGTGATGAATCCACAGTTGATAGTTTCTATAAATGGTCTTTAATTTTCGATGTAAATGGTCTTGCATTGTAACTGTTAAATCAATTAGGTTACTAATATATGCTCTCGTTAGATATCGTGTCGTTTGTGTGGCTGACATCTGCTGTTTTCTGGCCCTGCAACTCTATGACACATGGACTTTTGATTACGAAGAGAAATTCATGCAACTGCTATGTAATACGGCTAACAAACATAACTTTTATCACAGTGGCCGTTTGAAGTTGAGTAAGTAAGGCTCTTCAAGTGGTATTTAATGTGTTTTGTGATACAAGTTATCTGCAGTATGGATCATGTGATGACTATACCTTTCTTATGTTGGCTTTAGCCATGCTCTCATCATTTTTCATTTTTTTTGTTATCTCTATTACATTAGATAGTTAACGTTGTATGATACGTATTTTCACTCTTGTTATCGAAAACATAAAGTTATTTATATAATCATTCTAATAATACTTCACTTTATTAATAATGAAGGCAACAGATATTCATAAAATCAGGACAAAAAGTGTAAGCAGGTCAACCCAGCCCGGCGTGACTATTTTACGTGTACCTAAATACGACGTTGTGTTGATCTAAAGCACATTTTTATCCAAAAGTCTTCAGCCAAAAATACTTTGTATTTTTAATGCAAAATCATTAATGTGTCGTTTGGGGTGAACTAATTAACTGTTTTGATGCACAATATTTGTTCTTGGCCAATAATAAGTAATATCTTAGACCTAAGGGCATCAAAAACGTCATTTATAAAAAGCCGGTGATAGGGATTACCTCTCCTATTCACAAGAGTCTCGACAACTTGTACCACATCTCATCCAGGAGCATACAAGCAAAGCTTAATTGCGTTTGGATCTTTCAGCAGAATGCATATGATGTAATGCAATATCTTATAGTATCATTTGGAAGTCATGATTTATGAGTTCTCTAATTGAACCTGTGCGTAGTCCAAGTAAGCAATCTTTACTGTTTTTGAATGCCATGCTGGCCAAATCAATCGAATAGGATGGAAAACATGGTAAGCAGAGAAGAAACTAAATATATGTAGACATTTCGAAGATATTTTTGAATAGAGCTTTCTTGGAGTTGAAATAGGCATATCCAATGCGTTATTATGCCATTACTGCTAATAGAGGAAGTGGCACAAAATGCGCTTAAAATTGCCTTGACCATGATACTTTCCAATTATTGTACTTCATATTTACACAACAATGTATCATAAAAATGACATAAGAATACTACCTTTTAGTGGAAAATCCTGAATGATTAAATGTTTTATTACAGTCATAGTGGTGATTATTAACACGCAGCAGGCCTACCATCTTTCCTCGGATCACTTATAGCAGTAAGCATCCCTTTCAAAACTTGTTTATGATTGTATGACACTCTTCTGTTCTGAATCGGTTTCTTTAGTGTTTGAACTATTAGTTGACTTACTGCTCCACTGGATTTTGACTGCAATACATGACCCCTTTCTCTTAAAAATTTCTTTCGGTCATCTGAAAGCTCAATATGATCACCATCGATCACTGTCCAGTTTTCATAGTATACCACATTCGGTATCAACTGCATAAAATGAGACGAATGAGAATGTCTCAAATAGAGATGGCAATTTTGACCCAATCAGTATTTATGAATGGGTCGAAAAGGGTTCTATTTTTCCTGTAGCGTGTCAAATGGGTGAATCCTAAAAGTTAGCTAGTAGACGACGGGCAAAATAGGCACGAACAGGTCCAAATCATCTAAAATGATTTTTTAGACATACAACTTCCTAAATCACATTATTCCAAAATTTGCTTTTTGGTATAAGACATGAGTGATCAGCAAAGGCTTTGGCGATCACATTATTCCTCACATATGGGTGACTTTTTCTGCGTTTAGAAAACAATAGAGAAAAAGAAAACACCTTGTGGTATACTCGTGGAGACTGAACAGCGTCTAACGGCTCCATTCCTAGAATGAAGTGGTTAAGGAAGACCTGTATAACTGCTGGAATTATGTACACCCCACCACTCCCTCCGATCACCCCTACCAGTTGATCACCCTGTCAAAAAGAAATCGAGAGTCAACGTTCAAATTTTTTAGAACCGGCGTAGCAGTCTTTAAAAAGAAATCGTAGTTATTGTGGTTGACTTTCGGAGTCAAATTTACCTTGACAATGATGACAGGAGTCATGGAAGACAATGGTCTCTTGTTTGGACTTATAAAATTTGTAGGGGAGGGAGGAAGGATGTCGGGGGATATTTCTGTAGGTGCTGAGAAGTCACCCATTTCGTTATTTAGCACAATTCCGGTCTTGGGAGACAAAATACCGCCACCAAATGGATAGTTGACAGTGGTTGTCATTGACACAGCATTTCTATCTGCATCGACTATGCAAAAATGACTCGTACCGTGATCTTCAATCTGACTCCACCTAGTATATGCACAATTCGACAACCAGTTTTAATTTTAGCTAAACAGACTAATTGTTGATCAAGCAATGATTGAAAGTAAATATATCTTTCTTTATGTACCCCGGCATGTAATGTTCAGAAGGGAAAGTGGTGTTGTCGAGAATTCGTTGTTGGATTTTCTTAGCGAATGAAGGGGAAAGCATTTCTGATGCAGTCTTACTTATATCGACAAAATCAAGATCACCCAAATTCATGCGAAGTGCAAACATATGTTTTAATGCTTCGATGAATCGGTGTAAACCTATTGGTCCTTTTGCATCATTTGTGTTCTCGTAGCTATTTAAGATATTTAATACCAAAGCTAGTCCAAGTGTACCACTTGACGGGGGTGGCATTCCAAATATTTTGAACCCCATCGTGTTCACTTCAACTGCATCGGTAACTTTCACCCCATAGTTCCTTAGATCCTCCATTGTCAGTATCCCACCTCTAGACCAAACATCCTTAATTAATTTTCTCCTATAGTCCCATTGTACAAAGCTTCGGGACCTTCTTCTGCTATAGCTTCTAAGCTCAAACCAAGTTCATAGTTATAGCACGTTTCACCTGCCTCTATGACCTTTTACCCAAAAAAATATTTCCATTTGGAGCAAACACTCTTTGTAGCCCCGGTTCTTTTTTTTTTTTTTTATCTTAGCGGCAGAGCTCAATAGTGAACTGGCAAGATAAGGAGCTACTATAAACCCATCTTTGGCTAGACTAATAGCTGGCTGGAATAAAGTCTTCCATGGCATTCAACCGTGTTGTAACCAAGCTTTGTAAAGACCGGCTATCTCGCCTGGAACACCCATTGATAGTGCCCCGGAATATTTGTCGTCAAGATTATTTTGGTACATATCCTGAGTAGCATTAGTCAGTGATCAATAAGTTAGTTTCGCATGTCATGTTTTTTATGTTTGATACAAATGAATGTCACGTGAATAATTTTAGCAAAACTTAACCATGAATATGTCGACAAAACGAAAAGACTCATAAAAGTACCTGTGAAGCAGCCGAGGGAGCGGTTTCTCTGAAATCAAATGCTTGTGTTTGTGACGTATCTGCTGATCGAACGACCATAAACCCTCCCCCTCCAATACCACTAGCCATTGGATTCACAATGCCACCGCACAAAGCAACTGAAACCGCAGCATCCACAGCATGACCACCGGCTCTAAGAACCGATGCACCAATCTCTGAACAACGCGCATCATCGGCTGCAACCACTGCTTCAAATGACTCGACTGCATCACTTGGTTGTACCTTATTGTTTGCTTTATGTGACTTTGAGGCATCATCTACTTGTATGCTTTTGAAAAGTCCCTCCCAACCACTTAATGCCAGCTCACTTGACTTGCTTTCTATTGTAAGATAGATAACTGAAAAGGACAATTTTGGACCACTTTCAATCAACTTACAACTACTAGTCATGTCCATGTATTTCTATAAACATATCATTAACTTTTTAGCCAATCATAACAACCTATTCATGTTTTCTGACTTTTATTTTATTTTATTTTTATTTTTATTTTTTTTGCTTTTCTGAATTTTTTAAACAAGAAAAACAACTTTTCCAAAACAGTTAATGAGTTGCTTATTTCATAATACTCATCTTAACTACATATAAAAGCAAAATGGTCAAAGTTAAAAATATTGAAATGTTAAAATTTTTAAAATGGTCAAAGGTGAGATAAAAAGGATTAAATAAGGTTCGAATGCTATTTTAACAAGTTTTAATAGATGTATGTAATTTTGATTAATTCAATGTGTGTAAAGTTTGAAATGTTGAAATGGAAAACTTAATACATTTGACTCATCATACACGAACACATTAATTACATTGATAACCCCAATGTCGGACTTTTTTCACGTTCTAATAACGAAAGGTGTAAACTATTTTTGAATGTCTCACTTTTTTTTTCTGGATCTAATAAAGGAAATCACCCTGTAACCAGTAGTAAACACGGAAACAAGGCGGGAACACGGATGTCAAACATTAGAAACAAACCACAAACACAATATATATGGCAAGGAAAACCTGGGGCTAAATTAACACCCACTAACCTAAGGATATAAAAGTCCCCCTCTCCACACAACTACAAACGTAATTTCATTTCTCTCATGTCTTTCTAAACCATCATCTACACCCGTCACTATAACAGCCGTCATATCAAGAAATAGCCACCACCACTCCGGTGGTTTGGGTAGTTTCGGTTGGTGGTTTTGGTGGTTTCGGCTATCCAACACCACCATCTGTCGGTGGGTTCGGCGTTATTTGCAATGGTGTAGTAAGGTTGGTTTTAGCGGTGTATGTTTTTGTGTATGGTTGGAGTACAATTTTTTTTTTGGTTTTGTGTATGTTGATAGTGATATTTTATTTGTTATGTGCGTGTATTGAGATCTTTAATGTAATGGTGGTTGCATTTTGATCTTTGAAGATCTTATTGTTTAATTATTGATGTTTTGTGTAGTGTTTTTGACGGATCTAGCCGCATCTCACCGGTTTCAGTATGTTTTTGTTCGGTGTTTTAACCAGATCTATCCTTTGAGGTGGTTGGGTTTGTTGGTTGGTTTGTTGCATGTTTGGTAGTCTTGATTCATTAAAATCTACATTGTTTTTTTTTTTCCTTTCAAGATCCATCCGAATTTTTAACGCTTATGGTGAAGTTGAAAAGTGTTTTTTGGTGCTCTAGATTTGTTTTTTAGATTGCTGCCATTTTTGTTTTTTGGTTTGTTTTTGGCTTTTGCATTTAGTTTCGGCATGGTGCTTTTTGGTTAAGCTTGTTGTGGCGGTGATTTGTTATTTGTGTATGTCATTAAAGCAAATGGTATGTTAGGATGCTGATATTTTTTATTAGTTGTTGAAAGTCTTTGTGTTGTTTCTTTTAGATTCGAGTGATTCATGTGTCTTTATTTTGGCCAATGATACTTGTATCTTAGGGCAGTTTTTTTTTTTAAATATATGGATGAAGGGGGTTCCGGTAAATGAGCTCTGTTGTTTGGTACTTGTGGATTCAAATTGGCGGTGATAAATGTAGAAATCATTTCATAATAATACTATACAGATTTTGCTTGGCTGGTAAAAAATGGAAGGATGGTGAAATTTAAGAAACTTTCAACTTTGTAACCCTATTTTTTTCGAAAAGCAAACAATAATCCTACTACGCAACCAAAATTTTCATACGTGACATAATCTTTTGTTGTTAAACAAACTCAGCCTTTCCTCCATAAAGGATTATTTGAATTTATTTGATGAAAATATTATATTCTTGATTGTTTTGAATATTTTGAGCCAATTATGAATTATTGAGGCATATGATATCAAGGCGGAAACGATTACGATAAGGTAGCTAAAATGATTTTTTTTGAGTTATAGGGAATTGTGAATCAGGTATATCGGGTTTGGGTCAATCGGGTTGCGGGTTTTTGGGTTGGGTCTATCGGGTTATATGCTTATCTCAGTATGCAATTTACCTAATTTATTAACATAGTGTTTTGCATGACATTAACTTCAAAATTGGAACAACATGACACTAAGTTTTATTTTGGCCAACATGATACAATGGCAATAGGCTAAACGTTAACTTCAACGATCGACCAACATGCTAAATTGCTAATAATTCGTAGCCTCCAACGACAGTAAGCATTTGGCGCTAAAACAAAGTAATTCTAGAGTAGCTTGTCAATTAAATCCAAAATGCATCTAACATATTAATTTAATAACCAAACAGAAAGCATATAACATATCACGTATGACATCTTTTTCTTCATATATATTGAGCCTAAAATGTAAAATTAACTTAAAAACCTTTATGTGTGATCGGCTTGAACTCGAACCTGATAACATTTGAAAAATAAATCCTAACCTAACCCTATAAGGATACCGGCTCTATCGGGTTGTGACGATTTGTGCCCAAAATGAAAAAGATATGCTAATTTGGCAATTTTTGTAAAAGATTTGTGCACATTTAACCATTTTTTTTTTTTTTTTTTTTTTTTTTTGAAATGGACATGTATTGATCATTTAAAAGTTAAATAGACATTAATGGGCACATATTTGTTTTTGAAATTAGAAACCATTATAATTGTTTTTAAAGAAAAACTTATAGATATAATAATATATTTAACTTTTTAAATATGAATGAGATGATATATTTTAGGAATTTATTTCGTCGTTTTGGGTCTTTTCTAAAACGATTCGTATAACATGTGCCCGTTTGGCCCGTGCCCGTTTAGCCCTTGCATGTTTAAGCATGTGCATGTTCGGGCTCGTGCCCATTTAGCCTGTAGCCCGTGCCCCCCCGACCCACCCATTTTGCTACCTCTAGGTTGACCCGATAAACCTGATAAATATAGTTGGACCCTGAATGAACTCGACCATATATATAAGGCTTTATCAGGTTCGGGTCGATTTCGGATGGTGTCAATATGCAATTTGCCTAATTTATTAACATACTGTTTTGCATGACATTAACTTCAAAATTGGAACAACATGACACTAAATTTTATTTTGGCCAATATGATACAATGGAAATAGGCTAAACATTAACTTCAACGATCGACCAACATGCTAAATTGCTAATAATTCGTAGCCTCCAACGACAGTAAGCATTTGGCGCTAAAACAAAGTAATTCTAGAGTAGCTTGTCAATTAAATCCAAAATGCATCTAACATATTAATTTAATAACCAAACAGAAAGCATATAACATATCACGTATGACATATTTTTCTTTATATATATTGAGCCTAAAATGCAAAATTAACTTAAAAGCCTTTATGTGTGATCGGCTTGAACTCGAACCTGATAATATTTGAAAAATAAATCCTAACCTAACCCTATAAGGATACTGGCTCTATCGGGTTGTGACGATTTGTGCCCAAAATGAAAAAGATATGCTAATTTGGCAATTTTTGTAAAAGATTTGTGCACATTTAACCATTTTTTTTTTCTTCTTTTTTTTTTGAAATGGACATGTATTGATCATTTAAAAGTTAAATAGACATTAATGGGCACATATTTGTTTTTGAAATTAGAAACCATTATAATTGTTTTTAAAGAAAAACTTATAGATATAATAATATATTTAATTTTTTAAATATGAATGAGATGTTATATTTTAGGAATTTATTTCGTCATTTTGGGTCTTTTCTAAAACGATTCGTATAACATGTGCCCGTTTGTCACGTGCCCGTTTAGCCCTTGCATGTTTAGGCATGTGCATGTTCGGGCTCGTGCCCATTTAGCCTGTAGCCCGTGCCCGCCCGACGCGCCCATTTTGCTACCTCTAGGTTGACCCGTGATAAACATAGTTGGACCCTGAATGAACTCGACCATATAAGGCTTTATCAGGTTCGGGTCGATTTCGGATGGTGTCAATATGCAATTTGCCTAATTTATTAACATACTGTTTTCCATGACATTAACTTCAAAATTGGAACAACATGACACTAAGTTTTATTTTGGCCAATATGATACAATGGCAATAAGCTAAACATTAACTTCAACGATCGACCAACATGCTAAATTGCTAATAATTCGTAGCCTCCAACGACAGTAAGCATTTGGCGCTAAAACAAAGTAATTCTAGAGTAGCTTGTCAATTAAATCCAAAATGCATCTAACATATTAATTTAATAACCAAACAGAAAGCATATAACATATCACGTATGACATCTTTTTCTTCATATATATTGAGCCTAAAATGCAAAATTAACTTAAAAGCCTTTATGTGTGATCGGCTTGAACTCGAACCTGATAACATTTGAAAAATAAATCCTAACCTGTCCCTATAAGGATACCGGCTCTATCGGGTTGTGGCAATTTGTGCCAAAAATAAAAAAGATATGCTAATTTGGCAATTTTTTCAAAAGATTTGTGTACATTGAAATGGACATGTATTGCTCATTTAAAAGTTAAATAGACATTAATGGGCACATATTTGTTTTTGAAATTAGAAACCATTATAATTGTTTTTAAAGAAAAACTTATAGATATAATATATTTAACTTTTTAAATATGAATGAGATGTTATATTTTAGAAATTTATTTTATCGTTTTGGGTCTTTTCTAAAATGATTCGTATAACATGTGCCCGTTTGTCCCGTGCATGTTTAAGCATGTGCCTGTTCAGGCTCGTGCCCGTTTAGCCTGTAGCCCGTGCCCGCCCGACGCGCCTATTTTGCCACCTCTAGGTTGACCCGATAAACTTGATAAACATAGTTGGACCCTGAATGAACTCGACCATATAAGGCTTTATCAGGTTCGGGGATGGCATCACCTCAACCCATTTAACACCCCTAATTGTGATGATGTATGTGACAATACTTTAGTATTTGACTAAGTTCAAAGTAATTTGCATCTGTTGGTATACGAGAAGATATCATGGTCTTGGTTCTTTTAAAATTTTAAAATCGGTTTATTTGTGTTTACTATTTTGGTACCTATTTGGATTTGTGTATAACGAGTATGAAGGATATGTTTTTAAGGAATTATAAGTTTTTTTTGTTCTCAAAGCTAATGACCATTGTTGGTTGAATTTGTTATTTGAGTTCTTACTATTTGTTTGTTCAAATTTGTGTTTTGGTAAGGTATGATTTTAAATCTTGGAATTAGCCGTGATGATGCTTAATATCTCTTGCTCTATCCGAAGAATACATGTTCTTTTTTAAAATAAAAAGAACATAATTTTTTGTGCCTTAGCTTTGCAATGACCATCAGTTAAGCTCAGGGCCAAACAATTCCAAATGTGAGTGTGTATTCGCCCGATTATGTTTTCACGCATAGCCAGCTTTATGTTACGTTGTCTGGAAGGATATCACGTAGAACTACAAAGGTATTGTGGATCCAGTCAAATATTCGGTCAAGGAGGAGTCTACACCTCAAATGTCGTGTACCAAGAACTTTTACGCGACGAGTAACGCGCATTGTTAGTTATTATCTCATAGTTGATGTAACGTTTTATTTAAAGTTTCACTAAATGTTTTTATATTTTCTGTAATACATGTTAAGAATTTTTACTTGAGTTGAATTATCGCATGCTACAACCGTTGATCATTACATTTTGATCTTTCCACGTTTTATTTTTAAGGTTACACAAAACACTTAACACAATATCGCATATCGCTAATTTTCTGCCGCTAGTCGCGGGTACTCGCCTAATTTAATATTACGTTAAAACTGATTTTTACTTTCATATTCAACGTAAAATCTTTTATTAATACATTTGACTGAAATTTTTATCTAATTATTTTTTTTTCAGAATATTATTTCATTTTTTACAAAATAAACAAAGTTCAAACACTATTCTAAAAAGTACTTATATTTAAGTAGCTTATAAGTACTTAACGAGTGTTTAAACCCGCGCGTTACCGCGGAGAGGAGTGTTAGAATGTATTTTTTTTGTTTCGGTTTGGTTCAAATATGATATTAGTTGTGATTTAGGAAATGAAAGTTGGTTTTGTTTGAATTTTCGTAAATGTTCTATTTTTTATGCGGTTTTTTGTGAGTCTTTTATCATTGTTGTATGTATCATTTTAGTTATTGTTGATGTTGATTGTAAATTGTTTGCTTATGTAAATTAAGTACTCTGTATATGGTAATATGTAAAACAAAATTTGCTTATATTTAATTTTTGATTGGGCTTGTTGGGGTGCATTTAGTCCAAAGAATGGGAAATTTTTGTTGTTTTAGAGTTAGTGGAAACGATTAAAATACATTTGTTTGCCATTGTAATTAATGCATAACGGACTGTTAACGGTGATGCTACAATACTCTAGAAACCTTGAAACAGTAACACCACATTCTCATTTAATTTACAATCCAATAGATGGTTAACATGTGCCCCACTACCAACATGGTTAATAGAGATTAGATGAAAACAACCAATAAGAGCCCATATTTACAGCCGTAATGATCCTGTAATTATCTTTTCTTGGCAACCCGTGCAAGTTTTGGGTTTTAGTATATATCTATAATTTTAAGCATAAGCATAAACGAGAAGAAATCCCAAACACCCTCTTAATAAAAATTAGAAAAATACATTACTTACATAAGTATTTTTATTATTTCACACTTTTTGAAATGAAGTGTGTTATACAATATGAGGTAGGGTCAAATGAGAAATAAAATTAAAACGAGAAATTAGAAAAGAAATTACAACATCTGAAATGCATTTACAAAAGTAAATACATTTATTTTTAAATTTATGTTTCTACTTTAGAATGTGCGGCTAAAAATCCTTGTCACTATTTTTATTTTATTTTTACTTTCCACTAAATCCCTTCCCATATATTTGTACTATGAGCATCCATGATGCATTGCATCATTAAGGTTTAATACAATAGCATGGCATTTACATATCATCATTTCACATTTTATACAAGCTCTCACAATGATTGCACTTTCCATAATTTAATAGAGTAAATCGCAAAAGTGCAAGTGTCGTCTGTATCGAGACTCTTTGTGCGAATTTCTTCCATGCCTCAAAGTGAAATGACTAAAAGGCCCAAGGCATTTTAGTCATTTCATTTTTGGCCAGAGACGATATCTGCACCAATAGTTTCACGGATGCATGACGTTTGCATTTTTGAAAAATTAAAGACTATACTTATAATATGAACATATCATAAAGGCGATTTTTGAAATTTAATCTTCAATAAATATTCATATATCACATCAACTCAAAAAAAATAATAATAAATAAATATTTATATATTAAAGCTGAGGTATGTGGCTCACTAGAATTATCCATTGGCACAATTAAAACAATATCTATACTACTTATAAAGCATTTATACCCTCTCTTTTAAAAAAATTTAAGATGTCATTAATGTGTTTTTTAAGCATTACAATTTTAATGCATAATGTACCCAATACATAGCTTTTACCAATTTATATTCTACAACATTTTAATGCTTCATTTATTATTTATTTTTGAATTAGTATCGTTTTAATACAAAAATGCACATTTAAATGAATATGATTTTAAAATGCATGCAGAACTATAAAGTTCCAAAACTATTATTATATCGTAAGAGTGTTTCGATAAACAATCTAAATAAATTTTGAATTATTTTAAATAAAATTAAACACAAAAGTAAAAAAAACAGCTTTTTGTAAAACCGGATCAATTTTTTGAAGACAAATGATGCAAAGATGTAAATTTACAAGTGATAATTTATTTGGTTTTATACATGTTAAACATATCTACACTACTTATAAAGCATTTAGCACCTTCTCTCCTAATTTTTTTTAAAATGTCATTAATGTATTTTTTAAACATTACAATTTTTAATGCATAATGTACATAATACATAGCTTTTACTAATTTATCTTTCACAACATTTTAATGCTACATTTATTATTTATTTTTGAATTAGTATAGTTTTAATGCAAAAATGCACATATAAATGAATATGATTTTAAAATGCATGTAAAACTACAAAGTTCCAAAACTATTATTATATCCTAAGAGTGTTTTGAGAACCAATCTAAATAAATTTTGAATTATTTTAAATAAAATTAACCACAAAAGTAAAAAAACGGCTTTTTGTAAAACCGGGTCAATTTTTTGAAGACAAATGATGCAAAGATGTAAATTCACAAGTGATAATTTATTTGATATTATACATGATACACATATCTATACTACTTATAAAGCATTTAGCACCCTCTCTCCTAATTATTTTCAAGATGTTATTAATGTGTTTTTTAAGCATTACAATTTTTAATGCATAATATACACGATACATAGCTTTTACTAATTTATCTTCCATAATATTTTAATGTTTCATTTATTATTTATTTTTGAATTAGTATAGGTTTAATGCAAAAATGCACATATATATGAATATGATTTTAAAATGCATGCAAAACTACAAAGTTTCAAAACTATTATTATATCGTAAGAGTGTTTCAAGAAGCAATCTAAATAAATTTTGAATTATTTTAAATAAAATTAACCACAAAAGTAAAAAATGGCTTTTTGTAAAACCGGGCCAATTTTGTAAGACAAATTATGCAAATGTGCAAAGTGCTAAGTGTTAATTCAATGATTAATATATTAGTATATTAATTATTCTACTTTTCATGGATAACTCTAAATTATTGATTAAACATGTAAATTTTCTTTACATTATAAGTATTATTTTATTTATTTATTTTATCTATGTGGGACAAGTTTTATAAAAAATATTAATGATACAAACATTTTCTTAAATATATACTTCACAAGATGTATACATTATAAGCACTCTTTTGTTTATATCTTTTATCTCTATGGTACAAGTGTGATAAGCAGTATTAATGATAAAAACTTGTTCAAAAATATATTTTATTTACTTATTACGAGGTGTTGATTATTACATATATATTTCATTAAAAAAATGTTTCTACTTAATTGTGACTACGGACCACTATCAACTAATTTGACCATAACCATTGACTACCGCGACGCAAAATCACGACACTTTCAATTGTTTTTACATGAATTAGTTTGATATTATCCATCACTTTTTTTAAAGTTACTCAAACTCATTATATTTTCGCTATTGGTAAAGTTATTGTAAGAGAAAATATAAAATTGAAAACATTTTTTTTCTGAAAATTTTATTATTTGATACCCGCCACCGCAATGCACGGGTACCCTACTACAATATTCTAAAGAGTTGAAATATGCGACATGAAACCTTTGGCATCCGCAAATTTATCGTCACATAAAACGTTTCAGATTATAAAACATGATTCATTGAAATTTTTTATTTTAGGGTACCTGTCGCCGCATCGCGCGGGTACCCTGCTAGTAATAATGATACATTACCCAACCAAATGACTCAATGAGAACGAGAAAGTGTGAGGCGTTTTTGTGCTCGAATAAGCTAGTGTCACATGTATTTTTCTTTTCTATTATACCTTCTTAGATGGAGCATTGTGGATGCCATTTTTTAAACAAAAAAAAAAATTAATAATAATAAAAAGAACTAAAATAGATATTATACATTTTTTTTGTAATTGACGGCTACTATACTTTTATGCGACTAAATTTTATCTTTTTCCAAAAAATTATAAAAAATATAATAAAAAATTACTATAAAAAATATAAAATATTGAAAAAAAGTTAGTTTTTTTCTACTTTATTTTTAGAAAAAAAAGACAGTTTGTTCGGATGAAAGTAAAATAGCCATCAGTCGTACAAAAGAAATCCCACTAAACACTAGTATTTTTCAAGGTAAATAATGATAGAGTTGAGATCAATATATTCGTTCTTGATCAACATTAATAAAAATACCATTTTCACCCTTTTTAAAAGAACAACATATCTTGTAAACGGTAAATCTTCAAACTACAAAAAATACACCATCGTGACGAGAATTAAATTATCTTTCTATCGATATGCACTTCTCTATATTTTCGACAAATTTTTTTTTCAAAAGTTTCATTCAGAAAAATCACATATGATTTGTAAAAATCAAATCAAATGTGATATTTTCAAATCATATATGATTTTTACAAATCACATATGATTTGCAAAAATCATATATGATTTGTAAAAATCGAATCATATATGATTTTCACATTCGATTTTTACAAATCATATATAATTTTTTTGGGCCGAAATTTTGAAAAAAAAAAATGTTGAAAATATATAGAAGTGCATATCTATATAAATATAATTTAATTCTCGTCGCGATGGTATGATTTTTTTCGCGTAACGATTAACGGTTTGCGAGACATTTAATTTTTAAAAAAAGGGTGAAAGTTTATTTTAATTTTTTTGATTAAAAAAAATGAATGGCTGTGATTGATTCATTGGATCTATGGTAAATTTGAGATCTATATTGAACTTTTATCAATAATGATATGTGTCAAAATATTAATTGGCTTGTACAGTCGATTAGTTATATTTATCTGTTTTAGGATATTTTTTTTTTCTTCTTAATATAAAACTAACTAACTTTTCATTTTTGAGTTATTTAAGGAATTTTCTCTTTTTATAATTAAACAATTAATTAATCATAGCATCATGTTTTCTGACTTAGCACAAAATTGCAGACTATCAAAAACAAATTCTTTTTCTTTAATAAGTAGTAGTACTAAAAAAAATACATTATTTAAAAAGTGTTTTATTAAGCCAATAATAATGGTAATCATAAATATTGTGGTCACCGCCATCACTTCAGTTTTCTCTCTTCAATACTACATCCAACCACAATTTGCTAATAAGGCGACCACAACTGCAACAAAAAACATATACCACAAAAACAAATTAGAAAAAAATGCACACACAAAACAATTGAAATTTTCGGTTGGGGGGCCAACTATAATTTTGAAAAGGTTGGGGGTGAAGAGCTTATACGAGCAAACTTTTTTATTTTCTATTTTTGGTAACCATGGTTTCCGACCTTTTGGCTGACTAATCCACGGGGTTTGAATCCACCGCCACACAGACTCAAACCTGGTACGATGTGTTTGTTTATTTTTATTTTTTATTATTTTATTATTTTATTTTTTTTATTTTTTATTTTTTATTTATTTTTTATTTTTAGGCAATCAAGTTACAACTACTAGTCAAACCCTAGCCGCTGCCATTTATCCATTTTCCAAAAAAAAAAAAAAAGGTCTAATCTTTGCTTTTATTTTTTTGTTTCTTTGCTTCTGCTTTTGCTCTTGCTGCATGGTTAAGATTAATCCCCCGCTTGCTGTAGGATGTCTTTATCAACAAATATGTTATTCGCTTTTTCTACTGCATTTATTTGCTTCTACTGTTGCTTGAAGAATTGCTTCCGTTTGTTGCTGGAATTCTTCATCAACAAATTATGTTTTCACATTGTACAGACGGTTATTTGACTTCACTTTCACATTGTGGGTAAGGCTTTCGATGAAGTTTCTTCAAGAAACTCGATGGTTAGAGAATGACATAATAAGAATGTTATACATACAAAGTTTTTCGCTATCTAAAATAATAAGATGAATTAGAGTTAGAATTAACCTGAAGTTCAAATGTTATTTAGTCACTATAATAAAACAACGATTGTACTGGTCGTGGTTATTTCTGAAACCATGCCTCTCCTTACCTTGACTGTCATACGAGGTTACATGAAAGACATCTTCTTCTTCTTTCATGAAATGTATATATGAATAATAGAAATTCAAGTTTTTAAGCCATCCTCGATACAACCACCTTTTTTGTCCCACATCTCTTAATGCTATTTTCCACTTGATATTCCAAAAGGACCCCAAAAAGATATTGTTGGCACCTCTTTAAAACAGTCTTACTTGTGGGACCATTGTAAAGTGTTGCGCTTAACTGCAAATATGCGTCTGACTGTGGGTTGTCATCCTGAAGATGTCAATGAGATTAAAGACATTAGTTGAAGGGATTCTGAAGCTTGGATATGGTAAGCTTGGAAAGTAAAATGATGGTGAGGTTAACATTGATATACTTGATGAAATACTCATTATGGATTCAAGTGATCCAGTATGCTCAATCATAGACTTTACTTGCCCGAATATGTTAGATAACCTTGACGACCACAAATATTTCACATAAAAAGCCATACTTTCCCCTACAAACAAAGTTGTTGACTCTATAAATGATCATATTTTGTTAGTTATTTTAGGCAAACAAGTCACATACATCAATTGCGCAGTGTTTCCAAGTCAGAAAAGGGTACAAGTATAAACAAAGACGTGTTCTCTATAGATTTCGTTAATGGTCTAAAAATCTCTGGCGTGCCCAACCACAAACTTAAATTGAAAGTGGGTGTTCTGATCATGTTGTTATGGAACATTGATCAATCCAATGGTTTGTGCAATGGAACAAGACTTTGCATGGATCGGTTAATGAAAAGTTGCATTGATGCCACTATAATTGTTGATACAAAAGTTGGGCGTTCCTTGTTTGGACTCTGATTCATGTATCAATTGGATCTTGATGCTTGAGACCTGCACACTAAGTAAACAGAAAACACCGTTAGGCTTATCGTAGGATTGTCTCCCACGATTATCCTTCGGCGTGAGAGTAAGTAATCGGTTTTAGGATTTTTGTTGAGAGTTAGGGTCTGAGATCGTACCTTTAATGAGGGTTGGGATGCCCTTTATATACACACGAAACCGTTATTGGTTTCGTGTTCCCCAAACTTCGGCGTATCCCGCCTAGGTCGATTATTCAACACTTATCTCCCAAGATAAGATATATCCGATATCGTAAACCATAAATAACTTTGGATTTGGGCCTTCGTGAGCCTAAACCGTTATCGGGTTAGCCCAGTCGTACTGGGTTGCTAGTAGCAGTCATTGGTCGGGTTCGTGACCCGAATGCGGACTATACGTCATCATGTCCCCCCAGTATAGTATGCGCAGGGTTAAACCCGCGGATGCTAGACTAATAACCGTAGCGAATATAGCCCCGAAGCGTAGCAGAGAAGCTTCAAGAATTTACCCGCCTAAGAGAAGATACAATGTATTCGATCTAATTAGATCAAAGATATGCCTCGTAAAATGTGGGAAAGTAACTGCAAATGTGTCACATCAGTATATCCTATCCACACATTCAAAAATAGTGGGGTCCACATGACGATCATCGCATGGGTCTAAAACCCTATATAAATCGTCGCCTTCCATTTACTGTGTTTATCACAGTAAAAAGAGCATTTCCACCATTGTTGAAAGCTTGAATATCCACCAAAAACCCGTATTATTTCAAAGGTAACAGCGCGTGCACATTGAAAACTATATCATGGTCCGTGGTTTAACTGACTTTGCCTCCGACCTGACCAAGGATGAACTTCGTGAGTTCACCTCGGATTATTATATCCTGATGGCGCTGCATCCAGTGGTTCCGGGTGCGCAAGTGTCAATAGCGGATTTCCCCGAAGGGAAAGTAGGGGTATACACACGTTTCTTCGAATTTGCGAATCAACGTGTGCCCATATCCTTATTCTTGTGCGACGTATTAAATTACTATCGCCTGCATATATCTCAGCTGCGCTGTATAGGCGCAACAAAAATAACAAACTTCGAGGTTAATTGCCGTTTATTGGCAATTAACCCTACTATCTACCTTTTCCGTGCGTTTTACCACACAACGTGGTCAAACGGGTGGGTGTCGTTTGCTAAGCGCGCAGGGAGGCTACAATGTTACACTGATAAAATGGACGCTTTTAGGAACTGGAGAGAAAAATTTTTCTGGGTTGATGAAGCGTTGTTCCCCTGGCGCTTCGCCTTCTATACCCAGAGTTCACTGCCGAAGGATGAGCGCCCCCTCCCTGGGACATATAGCGCAGATGATGCGGAGACGATAAATGCCAATCGTATTCCCATCAATTCCTACCCCGAGGAATTTTGGGTGCATATGGGCATCAGTCGCAACTACTTTGGTAGACCTGATGAGGTGCCAAAATTCTTAGACGCTGATGGCCAGGGTGGGTGCTCATCTTTCGTACTCCTTAGCTTTATTAAAGTGAGCCTTTCTTTTCGCCTTTGTACTTTATATAACTTGTTTGTTGTTTGTTTCTTGCTGCGCAGAGGTGGATCTATTCGGCGTAGTAAACTTGGCGAAGCCATGCCAGGTTACGGTAGGGGTGTGCCCTTTGAGGGAGGGAGAGGTCCCTATTCTGGAGGTTATGGCGGGGCGCACCATGGAGATGCAGCTAGAGGATCCGGTGGGTGATTTTTCTGTGGCGCTGGAGGCCATCCCTCTGCGCAGCGTGCCCAACCCCCAGGAACATTCTCCTATGGCAGAGCTTTCACGCACAAATGTAGTGGAGAGCATGGAAGTCTCCCAAGAAGAACCAGATGAAGCGGACCAAGGGGTTAAGCGCAAGAGGGCGCCTGGTGATGATGGCTCAGGTACGTCTAGGAGGAAGCGCCATGTCATCCATGACGTGGAGTCATCATCAGATGAATCATCGCGTCGCCGCGTAACTGAGACTACCCTTCCCCAGTAAGTGTTGCTGCCGAAACACTTAGTGCATCTTTACTTGTTGTATAAGATAATCATGAAATTTCTTTGTTTGCGTGCAGTGTTGATACCGCTGGGAGTAATGCTGAGGACTCTGTGGAGTCGCCACCCAAGTCAGGTCCTGTCCACACTGATCCGCCTTCTCCAGAGGACCAAGGTGTAGATCCATTGGCAGCAGGGGATGTGTCAATGGATAAGCTTGTTGAGGAGCTTGGTTTGGCTGCTGCGCACCAGGCTACATTGGTTGCGCAACTAAAGTCAAGGTATGCTGGAGACAGCAGCCAGAGCGCGCATAAGGACAAACAGATTGCGTTGCTGGAGGCGCAGCTGGCCAGCGCTCAGGCTGAAGCAGAGGCAGCGAACTCGTATGCCAAGAAACTTGCTGAAGAGAAGATGTCACTACTTACCCAGGTGAGTCAGGAGCGTTCTGCGCTAGAAGATTATAAGGCTACCTGCATCTGGGCACTTGGATTTTTGGAGCATGGGAAAAATGAGCACTTCTCTCGGCTGGGAGAGTTTCGTGCTGCTGTGGAGGGGATGTTGGAGAAGCAGGAGGTGAAGCTTCGAAAGCTAAGCATTGAGTATGATGAGGAGCTTTATCCGCAGTTATTTTCCTCCATTGCTGAGCGCAGGTGGCTCATTGGCCATGGTTTGCGCCTTGCTGCTCTTAGTACTTTGGAATCGAGAGAGGTAGTAGATTCTTTTGGAGCGGTTGTTCAGTGCGCGTTGGCGCGTGGCAAGGCAGAAGCTGTAGAAGAACTTCATGAGGGTGGCCTTTTAAAAGTTCCTGCTACACAGGCGCCTGGATATAACGAGCATGCCTATGAGGATCTGGTCGCTGCCATGGAGAAAATGAAGTTGTTGGAGCTTCCTATGATTGCGGAGTTGGAGCCCACCCAGGATTATCCTATAGGTGTGATTATGGAGGGGTTGACTTTGGCTCGCCACCGTGCTGATGGTGCAGAGGTACAGCCTGACTATTTTTTGAAGCCTGGTGAGTCACAGCTGCAGGTGCCTATTTTTGCTCGCCCCCGCGACATCTTGAACCCTTTCGCACTTGAAAAGGAAATTCCTTTAAAGGAGGCCTTAGAAGCTCATGCTACGAGGCTTGCCAAGAAGAAGGGTATCAAGGGAAAGGCCATTCTGTGTGGTGTTGGCGCGACGCATCTTCCCAGATCTGACGGGGTACCTGTTAGTGTTGCCACGGTATCACGCCAAGATTCTGATTTGTTGAAGAAGCTGGGGATGCTGCGAGCCATGTGGGGAGCTCATCTCTTAAGCGTTGTAATAGTATATAGGTTGTATCTTTGTAAACATCATTTTGTAAGAACTTGTGGTCCTTAATAAAATTATCCTTTTATTGAATGTGTGTTGATGCGGTTGCGACTTATAGTGTTTGTACTTAGTTATCCGTCTTTACATAAAAACGTTCTCATTGTCTAAGAATCAAGATGTTGTATAAGCGCGAATAATATGTGGAGTTCATAATCATGTATGACCTATCCTACTTAAAACATAATGTCTAAGTATCTTTATCATAATCGTGTATGGTGTGATATGCAGCGTACTGTAAATATCATAGTAAGGAACCAAGATTCTTGATTCCTGATTTGTTAAACGCGCACAGTATGCATTGTTGCGCATCCATCGTGAAATGCGCATTGAACTTATTCCAACGTCTTGAAAATAAGGTGTTTAACAAGGATACATGATCCAATGTTGATGGGTTTGTAACCCTCTTACTCAACGAGTTATTTAGTAGGTTTACTCATCCTTTGCACCATCGTGGGTGTAGTAAGTGCATGCACGCCATGTAGGCAAAAGATAATATAACAACAATGTTGAAACATAAATATTGTGTAAATAACAAATGGAAATGTATCGCGGAGTTAGCTAGAAACCGCGACGTTTTATTAATACTTGCAAGTTTTTTGTGAAAAGAAAAAAGACATTTTCCTAATTAAAACAGAATGTAAATACACGGATATTTATTGAGCATTATACTAAAGTGCGGGAGTATCCGTGCGCTGGGCCATAGTTGTTCTTAGAGATAACATCATTTGAGATTGCAGATGTTCCATGTGCGTGGTAACTCACGACCATTCATATCTCACAGTTTGTACATGCCTTTTCCGAATGCTTCAGTGACTTCATAAGATCCTTCCCACTTCGGTCCAAGTTTTCCTGTATCTTCTGCGTGACTCGCATCATTGGCGCGATATATGAAGTCGCCTGGTCTGCATTAGACGCTTCGAACTTTAGCATCGTAGTATCCCTTCATTTTGGACTTAGCTCTTGCCTCACATATTGCTGCGCGCTCACGCCTTTCTTCCAATAGGTCCAAGTCAATACGCCGTTCATCGTCATTAGTTGTAATATTAACTTTAGCAGTGCAAATAGTTGGCATCCCGATTTCGGCTGGTATGACGGCTTCTGTCCCATAGACAAGAGAAAATGGAGTGTCTCCCGTGCTAACTTTGATTGAAGTTCGATGCGCCCATAAAACATGTGATAATTCCTCCACCCACCTTCCTTTTTGTTTGTCTAAGCGTGCTTTAATCCCTTCACCTAGACTACGATTTGCACGCTCGACCAAACCATTGGTTTGTGGGTGTTTAACTGACGCGAAGTGTTGTGCAATATTAAATTTCTCGCACCATTCCTTGAAAGGGTTGTCACGGAATTGTTTTCCATTGTCCAAGATGATTTCCCCAGGTAATCCGAAACGACATACGATATTTTCCCAAACAAATCGTTTTACCTGGTTACCTGTGATTGTCGCGACTTCCTTTGCCTCGATCCATTTAGTGAAATTATCTATAGCCACTATAAGGAACTTCAATCCCCCTGCTGCAACAGGGAAAGGGCCTGCAATGTCGATACCCCATTTATAGAATGGCCATGGCGACGTGATAGGTGTTAGCTCCGGTTGTGGTTGGCGTGGAATTGGTCTGTGAATTTGGCAATCGCCACACTTTCTTATTAAGTCCCGCGCGTCGCGGTGCATTGTGGGCCAGTAGTATCCTGACCGTAAAGCGCGTGCTACAACGGACCGTGGTCCTGAGTGCATACTACATGAACCGGCGTGGATTTCTCGGAGTACATAATCTGCTTGAAGGGGTCCAACGCATCGAAGCCATGGTTGTAGAAATGAGCGCCGATATAGTATACCGTCCCGAAGTTCGAACCTCTGTGATGCGCGCCGTATTCATCGGGCTTCCTTCTGCTCTTGGGGCACTAAGCCCTTGCTTATAAACTCGACGATTGAGGTCATCCATGTAGGACCTTGTTCCTCTTTCACCGTGGATATCTCCATCTCCGTGATAGACTTGCTCTTCAGGGTTTCCACCAATACTTGTTTTGACAGATGCGCAAAGCTTGTGGATGCGATCTTGCTCAGTGCATCCGCCTTCCTCTTTTCCCCTCTAGGAACTTGTTTGATGGTAAACCTGTCGAAGTCCTGGATTAGGGACTTGGTCTTGTCAAGGTATTGAGCCATGTTTTCCTCTTTAGCCACATACTCGCCTAACACATGGTTGGCTACTAATCGGGAATCCACATTTGCTTCTAGGTTACGTATGCCCATTCGAGCTGCAATGCGTAGTCCAACAATCAGGGCTTCATACTCTGCCTCGTTGTTTGTTTCTGTGAATTCAAAACGCAGTGCGTCTATCTGGACTCGTGAGAATAATGCATGCGCCTGACCCGTCCATGCATGAGGATCCATCCGTGAATAAGATCCATGGTTCTTGTAGTTCCACCTTGCTTTGTGAGGATGCGTCATCAGTGTCCGGTTTTTCGATGATGAAATCTGCTAGTATTTGCCCCTTAACCGCAGTACGTGGTCTGTAAGAGATGTTATGCTCACCTAGCAACACGCTCCACTTCTGTAGTCGACCCGATGCGTCGGGTTTGGAGATGATTTTCTTGATAGGTTGATCTGTGATCACCGCTATTGGGTGCGCCTGGAAGTACCTGCGCAGCCGTTTGGCGGTGAATACTAATGTCAAGACCAACTTCTCCATTGCGCTTTAGTTAACCTCCGTTTTCTTGAGCGCTTTGCTTAAAAAGTATACCGGTGTTTGTACTGAATCTCTGTTTGTCAATAGCACCGCGCTGACTGCTCCATGAGTCGCAGATAAGTACATAATTAATTCCTCCCCTGGGCGGGGCGCAACTAGCTTGGGGAGCGCTGCTAAGTGTTGTTTAAGCTGTATAAAAGCTTCTTCTGCCTCCGCAGTCCAGCGGAAATCTCCCTTTTTTGTACACTTCTTAAGCGTTTTGAAGAGGGGGAGTGATTTATCTGCTGATTTGGACAAGAATCTGTTCAAACCGGCTAGTTTTCCATTCAGAGATTGAACCTCCTTCAACGTGCGCGGTGAAGGAAGTTGGATGACAGCCTGCGTTTTTTCCGGGCACGGTTTAATGCCATCCGGCTCTATCAAATATCCCAGGAACATGCCTTCTGTAGCGCCAAAGGTACATTTATTAGGATTTAACTTCATGTTGATCTCACACAGTGTCTTAAATGTCTCCTCAATGTCGCATACCAATTCCTCCTACGTATGGATTTTTATAACAAGGTCATCAACATAAACCTCTAGGTTGCGGCCCACCTGCTTTTCAAATGCGTTGTCCACTAATCGCTGGTAGGTGGCGCCTGCGTTCTTCAAGCCAAAGGGCATCTTAGTGTAACAATAGACGCCTTGGCTTGTATGGAAGGCCGTTTTTTCTTCATCTTCTTTGGCCTTCTGGATTTGGTGGTATCCTTTGTATGCGTCTAAGAAGCATTTAAGTAGGTATCCACACAAAGATTCTATTTTCCAGTCTATCTCTGGTAGTGGGTAGCAGTCTTGTGGACATGCTTTATTGAGATCCGTGAAATCCACGCACATCCGCCAGCTACCGTCGCTCTTCTTGACCATCACTGGGTTGGAAAGCCAGTCATGGTAATATACTTCTCGCATGATACCTGCATCCACAAGTTTATGTACTTCTGCCAGAATTGCTTGTGCGCGATCTGGAGCCTGGTCACGTTTCTTCTGTCGTACTGGGGAGTATCCTTGTCGAATCCTCAACTTGTGTTCTATGATCGAGCGTGGTACACCGGTCATGTGCTTCGGTTCCCATGCAAAGATATCCAGGTTCTTTTGCAAGAGTGCGCACACAGCTGCCCTGCCGTTATCAGATAGCGATCCCCCGATCAATACTTCTTGCTCTGGGTAATCAGGATGAATTGCAACCTTCAGGTTTGGCACTTTAGTTGCGCACTGTTCAAGAATGTGTGCCGTCTCACATGTAATTGTGTTACATTCTATAGGTGGCACGGTGGTGTTGTAGAGGGTAACAATGCCTCCCTCCACCGGGAATTTGAGCATCCCATGCGCTGTAGACGGTACTGCGCGTATGGCTGAAATCCCTGGTCTTCCAATAATTCCATTGTAGGGCGAAGGGGATTTGATCACCATAAAATTGATCCAGGCTGTCGTAGAGTTTTCCTTATTGCCAACATTGACTAGAAGGCGTATTTTCCCCATGGGCCATATTCTTTCTCCTGTAAAACCAGTTAACGACGTCCTGGTTGGGCTCAACTGACTTCGTATCTCAGGTCGCAGTCGTTTGAAACAATGTTCATACATTATGTCTGCGGATGCTACTCCATCAACGTACATGCGGTGGATATCGTGACCCCCTGCATTAATTTCAATGGTGAGCGGTTCTACCACTGCGTTGTCCGCAGCCAAGGTGGGGAAGGAGATTTCGCTTCCGCGGGAAAACTTTTGGCTGATCTTCTGCCTAGTGATTCGCTGCCATGATTGTATCATGTAGATGGTATCAGCTTTATCTTTGGGTACTTCTTTCTTGTTCCCTGTTTTCTGCTTATCTTTCCCCTCCTTGATGTTTTTAACCAAATGGTCCAATCTGCCTTCTTTTACTAGCTTATCGATTAGCTGGCGCAATTAGACACACTCATTGGTGGTATGGCCCTTCTGTCCATGGTAGTCGCAGTATCCGTTCCCCACGCGCCGCTCTTCTGGGGTGCGCATTGGTGGGGGCCTTGGGAAGTTCGCGCCTTCCATAGCGAATATCTCCTTTGGAGTCTTGGTTAGCAGGGTATATTTGTCATTATCTTGTCCGCTCCCCTGGCCGCGGTAGTTCTTGTTGCGGTTGCTGCTCTGGTCAATGGATTGTCTCCTAGGTTGTTCTTGTGACCTATAGTTTGAGTAGCCTTTCTTGCTGTCCGCCGTGGCATCTTCTCCTTGGATGAAAGACCTTGTGCGTTTCATGAGTTCATCAAAGGTTTGGGGGACCTTGTCATTCAGCCGTTTGATGAGTTCTGGGTTATTGATCCCGTTCATGAACCCTGAGATCTTTAGTATTTCGGGGCATGCCTTGACATGTATGCACTCATCTTTGTAGCGCTCCACATAAGCGCTTGTAGATTCCCCCTGGCGCTGCTTTACCCTGGCAAGTTCTTTTGGCGCACTTCTTCCTTTGGGTAAAGTTCAGGTGAAACGCCTTCCGCAATTCTTCAAAGCCATCAATGCTTCAGCGTGGAAGCTTACTGAACCAGTTTCGCGCATTTCCTACTAATGTGGAATTGAACATGTGGCACCACACAGGTTGTGGCCAATTTTTGATAGTAGCGGCTGACTCGAAAATTTTCAGGTGGTCGTCCGGATCACCTGTACCATCGTAGGTTTTCACATTGGCGGGCATGCGCCTTCTCTTATCTTCTGAAAAATCACTGATGCGTCGAGTGAACGCATCTACCTTTTGGCGGCGCCAGGGAAGAGACATATCTTCCTCCTCCTGGTCGCGATATCTTCCTCGGGACTTCCAGTGTCCTGTTTCACTGTCCTCGTTGTCCGAGGAATCACCAGAGGATAAGCCTCTTCTCTTTCGGCCCTTGCACCGACTGTCCTCAGAATCTGAGCTTGAAGAGCTTCCACTTGGGGAGCGTCGTCGTCCAAGTCTGTCATGGACCATGCGGCTACCAAGCCTGGCGTGGACATTGGTACGCCGTCCGTCCTCTTCATGTTCTTCCAGATACTGCAGGTCAGCTGTTTCATCATTCTCAACTCTCCTCCCAATCCTGGTAAACACTGGGGGTCGGCGGCTATCCTTCCCGCACCTCTCCCTCTGATGACGCGATGGGGAAGCCTCATACTCTGTGTCAAAATTTAGTCGGTGCTGCAGGTTCTGACTCAACCTCTTTTTCGCCTCCTATTGCATGAGGGTAGCCAAGGCTTCGTAGTTTTGAGACACGAAGTCACTTGGCGCTAGTTCAGGCACGACCCCTTCGAGCGCGAGGGTGTCTGTTTCCACATCTGGACCCCTGTTTCGGAGAGGTGCGCATGGCGTTTTTGTGAGGTCCTTTTCTAGTACCGACTACAGGGGAGTGGTAAAAATGTTGCGCAGTGGATCTTCCACATTGGCTGTTGTTGTGGTGGCATGGGTTGTCCCCGTGCGTGGTTCCACTGCTAGGAAGACCAGATCTGGGCCTGACCCTTGGTTTCTAACCGCACTTGTTGTTCCAGAGGCTTGCTTAGAGGCTGATCCGCTTTGCTGCTTCTTCCCTTGTAGGTCGCCATGCGATCGCTGACTTAGGTTTCCTTGCTTTGTCATTCTAGTTCTTAGTGGTAGGTCCCACGGATGGCGCCACTTGTTGATACAAAAGTTGGGCGTTCCTTGTTTGGACTCCGATTCCCGTATCAATTGGATCTTGATTCTTGATACCTGCGCACTAAGTAAATAGAAAACACGGTTAGGCTTATCGTGGGATTGTCTCCCACGATTATCCTCCGGCGTGAGAGTAAGTAATCGGTTTTAGGATTTTTGTTGAGAGTAAGGGTCTGAGATCATACCTTTAATGAGGGCTGGGATGCTGATGTGCTACGTGTGTACAAGTTTTAAATTTATAAAAGGTGAATTACCAATATTGCCAATAACACATACGAGCAAGTATACTCGTCCATTATAGCAAGATTATGAAGGTAAGTCGGGATCGTTCGCAGGGATTTGAGTGAATCTAAGCACAAGTTTGAATCAATAGAGTCTATCCAAAACATATAACAAAGGAAATAGATATAATGAAATTCAGATGATTAAAAACTACACTTGCTTAAACTAGTTTCATATCATAGATTAATGTGATTGTGTTAACCTCTTTAACATGTTGGTTATGATAATTAGTTGGAGGACTAATCTATTGTTCTTACAAGTTAAACCTTCGTCAAGATTTTAGTTCATAAAAACAAGCATTATGTTTAACCAATCAATTCAAGATCAATTCAAGTTTCATAAGTCTACATACATAAACTTAAACACAAAAACATCCACTTGTTTCATCAAATTGCTTAAGAAATGGTCAATACAAAAGGTAACCGATCATAGACAAAAGGTAACCGATCATAGACAAAAGGCTACAATTGATTCTCAACAACTAATCTTACGACCTTTTAGATGTTTCCAACCAATGTAATTTGATAATTGATTGAACAAAAGATTGCACTACCAGGCTTCGATGAGGATCAAAGTAATAAGGGGTGTATGTTCCAGCCAAGTCTCGCCTGTAACCTGAGAATAAGAAATACTAAGTCACTACGTTAAGTGATTGCGCAGGGGTAGGACCCTGCGAACCACCTCCGGCGTGAGAGTAAGTATGAGTTATGGTTGTTTAAGTATGTGTAAGTAAAGAAATGAGTGTGAAATGAGCATACCATAATTCATCGCCTGTCCAACCTATTTATAGTGGAAGAAATACGGTTAGAGGCACTCTTGCATGAATGTCGGAGATCATGGGGGCGTCCCATGATTGTGGGTAACCGCTAGGGCTTGGTGACCCACGTTCTCAGACTTGACGGGGAAGCCAAGAGAGAGAGGGAGATCGTGGGTTTGACCAAGTCAGGAGGTTCCCTTATCCATTGTCCTTCATCAGCCATACCCCGAAGGGCTTAGGGCTTCGAATGGCGAATTCTCCTTAGGTAACCTTCGTGCCAACGAATGGTTTGACGCCTATGGATATTTTGGAATCCTAACCTGGGCCTTCGTATGGAAGGGCTTCGACACGTCTCGGAGGAGTGTCCTTCGAGCTACTCGGAGGGTACATCATCAATAATCAAAAAGCGTTTCTATTACAACAACACCTTAGTTTCTTTGTATAATCAAGAATAATGGGTAAAAACAATCATCCATAGACAAAATGATTATGACTCGTTGAATAACAATAAGTTCTTTCGACCTGTACGATTACTATCAACTAATCAAACTTGATTAACAAATGTCACTACGAAACTTTAGCACAATTGGATCTTAGAATCAACTTGAAATTGAATTAAAACATGTTAACACAATCACTAACTAATCATATGATAATCAACATCATTTAAGCAAGTGTATAAAGAAACTAGCCACTCATAGCAAACATGAACATAAACTCAGAACTTTGAACATTAGAAAACATGATTAAAAGTCTTACAATGCTTGAAATAAGATTACAAATGGTGAAGTAACGATTCCCAAAGTATTGAGGTAGACTTATTGGTGATTTGGCCTCCAAATGTGGAATTTCTGGAACTCTAAACTTCCCTGGACTTCTAAGGACGAATTTGAGAGCTTAAAGCTTTGTTTGATGAGTAGAGAGATTTATATTTGAAGTGTGTGTCTCATATGCTCACAAATGGCCTCTATTTATACTAATTCCAAAGACTAGGGTATTAATTGCTGAACTTGGCCTCCAAGGAGTAAGGAAGGGACTATAATACACCAAGAGAAGGACCTAGAATCGTTTGGATGCAAAGAGGAAACTTAGTGATGAAGATTTGGCAGATGCAGCTTCTCCAGCCGGATCGGTTATATGACCAACCAATCCGGTTGGTCTTCTACAAAAGGGCCAACCGTTCCGGTTGCGGGTGGCGACAGAACGGTTGGTGATGGCATTTGGCGTTTTTGGTCATATTCCAACCGATCCGGTTGGATTTCCTGAGTTACGGAAACTTGATCTTTTCTTACTTAATCTTGTAGAACTTGGTTCTTCAATCACTATGGTCTTCAAAGGTCCTTGAGATACTGATTTATGCCTCACTGAAACGGGAATCTTCCATTTGCTGAACATTTCTTTACTTTCCTTCTGTTTCCCTGCACTTGGTTATAAACACTAGACAAACATCTTTTGATGCATTTAAGCACTATAATTACGCAAATATAACCAAATAACATATACAAAAGCACACATAAAGCTACTAAAAACATGCACAATCTGAGCGTTATCAAATTCCCCCACACTTAAACTTTGCTTGCCCTCAAGCAAATTGATAAGGTTTTAAAAGGTACCTTTTTGAGGGGTCATTTAAGCCCTTATTCGATCACTTTTGTATCCGTTATTGCTTAATATCGTTCCTTTTCACTTTTTAGGTCTCTTGAAGGCAAAATGCTGGAATGATGCTTATTTGGACGAAAAGGCGCGAATATACGAAGAAAATGGCCAAAGTCAGAATCGAGACACTCAAAGCTGCTGAAACATAAGGCAACGGCGTCACTGCATATCTGCGACGCCGTCGGTAAGGCATTTTGCGACGGCTCAGAGGCAAAATTGCATGTTTTCAAGGGACGACGTCAGGTTCTAAAGGAATAGGCCGTCGCTACTCAGACGGCCTAGATGCAGCCAAGACGGCGTCAGAGCTGAAGGGGACGGCGTCACAGTCATAAGGTGACGCCGTCGCAAGGTTTACGTGGCCAAGACGAAACCCTAATGACGGCGACACGACGGCGTCACGAAACATAAGGTGACGCCGTCGCAGATGTAATCTTATATATAGAATCCGAATTTTTCAGTTTTTATGTGTAGTCTTTTGGAGTAAAAACCTAAAACCGAACCAAGGCTTTCTTGTGCAGTATTTTAGGGTTCTAAACCCTATTATACATCAAGATAAGTATTTACTTCATTAATTTAATTATGTCTTTGATTATTTGTGTGTATGCTTGCATGTTCTCCATGTCCGGCTAATTTATTTGTGTGTTTGCTTAGGGAATATGAAACTTAATTATTGAATATTGATTGGTTGATACTTATCTTAGTTGACTAATGATCTAGAGTGCGCTAGATTATTCGTTGTGTACTTAATGCTTGACTTTTCTTTGTGAACTTTAGAATATAATTATCTAGGTAATTGTAGGATAAAGTATTCAAGGACAACCGTAGAGTAGGCGTCTATAAATCACTAGAGGATTTGTAAACAAGACCCTTTGGTAATTTCAAAGAGTTAGGGAAATAAGCACGCCCTATAGCCTTAGAATCACAACGCAACTAGGAATAAGGACGTGACAAATCAACCATCAATAGGAGATAATTAAGGAGTAGTAAAACCTAAGTAAACACATCTTTAAACTATCATACGAGTACACATCAATTAGACATAGACTATCACAACCTTAGCTTAGATAATTAGATAATAGTAGAGTAATCGGTAGCAATACCAACCCCCCAACTCCAATACCCGAGATTCGTACCTTTCCAATTTCTAAAAAAACATAAAAAGATAAAAAATAATCTTCCTCAACCTCAACCTTAGCGTAGTAACTTCTTACTAGCATTCCTATTCCCCTAGAGAACGATATCAATACCCGTGGATTACCCTAATTACTACACTACAACGATTAGGTTCACTGCCTAGGGTGTTATAAAACTTGCTCGAAGAAAAGGAAGTTTCCTTGACCCCGAACGACGCGTGTAGCGTTATCAAGTTTTTGGCGCCGCTGCCGGGGAATAGAATAGCTAGTTAGTAGTCCACCTCGTTTAGGTTTCTTTGCTTGATTCCTATCAAGTAAATTTTTCTCATTTTTTAGCTTTCTCTTAGTCTATCCCCTTTCTTCGTGACCTTTGTTCGTAACACCCATCACTTTTCACCATGGAAGGTGACAACCAACCACCACTCATCAACCAACCACCAAACGACCCGCCAAGAGCCCGTACTCTTGGTGAGTACTCGAGACCAAACCACCTAGGTTATAGGAACACCATTGAGCTTCCCGACCAAGCCCAAACTACGGCCCTGCGATCCGACACCATCCGGTTGGTGCAAAACGGATGTGCATTCCATGGACTTCGTTCCGAAGATCCAAATCAGCATCTGAGGGATTTCCTCAAAATTGTCGATTCCATCGACCTTGATGCTACTACTCGGGAGACCACGCGCTTGCGTCTCTTCCAATTCTCTCTACGGGACCAAGCTAGTAATTGGCTTGAGCGACTTCCCGCCGGCTCCATCTCAAGTTGGGATGATCTTACTTCTCGCTTCCTTGCTCAATTTTTTCCACCGGGGAGAACCACTAAGCTTAGGAATGACATCTTGATGTTCCAACAACGTCAAGGTGAATCTCTCTACGAAGCATGGACCCGATTCAAGGACTTACTTCATAAAGTCCCTCATCACGGCATTGATCTTTGGCTCCAAGTCCAAATCTTTTATGATCATGTCAACTTTCCCACTAAGCGATCCATTGACCAAGCGGCCGGTGGAAAACTTAGTGATCTCACCGCGGAAGAATCATGGGAAATAATAGAGGACCTTGCCCTCTATGACAACGAAAGTTGGGATGACCCCCGTGAACTTCCCAAAACCGTCAAGGCAATCTCCTTGCCTCCTCCCGACCGTAGGATGATTGAACTTGAAGATCAAGTTAAATTCCTCATGAGTTCCTACAAAAATCCTAAGTCTTCACGACAAGTGAATCAAATCACTCTACCTTGTGAGTTATGCAGTGGTCCCCATGACACTCGTGATTGCTCAAGGCTCTCCGAACAAGCTTTTGCGGACTACGCCTCCATACGTACCGACGGAGCGGGAGATAAGTGATACACTTTCAAACCCGAACAAAACAACTTAGGAAACTCATACAACCCCTCATGGAGAAATCACCCTAATCTTAAGTGGAACCAAAACTCAAGCACACCCCAAAGCTCATCTAGTTCGCCTAACAGATTCAATTCTTCTAATACCGGGAACCCCACTAATATTGAAGCAATTGCATCTAGATTTTTGTCATCCCAAGAAACTCGATTGAATAAGCTTGAAGCCGAGTTTAAGCAAAAACAGAGCGAGATGACAACCAAGCTTGATGCCCTCTTAAAAGCCTTCAATGAGCGGGAAATTGGAGCACTCCCAAGTGATACCATAAAGAACCCAAAAGTGAATTCGATTGCATCGACTTCATGTTCTAGTTCATCATGGGAGAACACACATTCATGCCCCTCTCGCCCAACGGTTCACTCGGTAAATGCTATCAAAAAGGGTTCCAAGTCATCCAAGAAATACCAAGGCCCGGCACCTTTGGTAAAGCCTACTCCTGAGAAACCCGTTAGCCAAGAATCCAAACCTAGTTTAGAGGAGGAGTACAAGGAACTCTATCAAGAGAAACCAATTCTTGAAGTCTTAGCTCATGCACCTTATTATAATGCTTTAAAAGAAAAATATGAGTTAGAACTTAGGCTTGGGAAACATGGGTCCGCCTTTGTGCGAAACAACTTACCTAAGAAGTTAGATGATCCCGGGCTATTCACTCTTCCGTGTAGACTTGGAACTTCCAAGCCACTCGATGCTTTAGCCGATTTAGGATCATGCATCAATCTCGTTCCGTTGTCCCTTCATAGAAGCCTCAACTTAGGTAAAATTGAACCAACGGAAACTATCTTAGGATTAGCGGACGGGAGTATAGCACGTCCGGTTGGAATAATAAAGGACATGGTAGTACATGTAGGAGAGTTGACTCTTTTGGCCGACTTTCATGTGCTAGACATGAATAAGGACCCGACATGCCCATTACTAGTTGGAAGAGGATTTTTAGCTACCGCTAGTGCCATCATCGATTGTAAGATGTCCAAAATAGTGGTAGGAGAGGGGAGTGCTAGATCGGTTTACGATGTCAAAAGGCATTCGTACTACAAGGATGAGGAAATCCCACAAGAGATTAGGTTGGATAGAGAGCCTTCTCGATATGGACCTTGGATTGAGAAGAACATCATAGGCCCCCAAAGACCTTTTTACCTAGATAAGGCCTTTGCTAGTGTAGCAACTTTCCAAGAACAAGAATTGGCTAGGGATATAGAAGTGAACCCGTTCGAGGACGCCTTAGTATTTAGGAAGATGACCGAGTTCCTAGGATGCTTGCCCGTTAACCTCGTCATGAATAAATGGATAGTTGAGAAATCCGAACACATGTGGAATTGGAATAGAACGCCTAGCGATGGTAATGGAAGGTGGCACATTAGGATACAAATCTATGATCCCGATGGTGAGATGTTTGAAAAGGCTTATTTAACCGAACGTACTACTAGGAACTTGAATGATAAGTTTGATCCCTACGACATTGTTGAGGATAGACTTACTTATATCGGTACGTAGGGGTAGGACTACGAGTCTAGCTACAAGACTCTTAAATAAAGAAAAGCGCTTCGTGGGAGGCAACCCATGCTTAATTGTTTGCTTGTTAGTGTCATATATCTTTTATTAATTGTTTGTCCTCATGTTTGAATTTGTAAAAATGCTTTATTTTGTTTTTAACCTCGTCTTAATTACATATAAAGGTATTTTACATAAAGGATAAGTGTAGGGAGGATTACACACGTTTTCATAAGAAACGTGAACATGAGAATAACAATTAATATAAAGATATATATGTTTGTTTGTTCGAGTCAAATGCTTGTATCGAGTCATAATGGATGTTTTTGCAGAAATTTTTCCAGATTCTAAAGATGTAAATTTTCCAGAATTTTTTCCAGAAAATCGCAGACCAGTTTTTGTCAGGATAACCTGACGGCGTCAGGATTGCAACCTGACGACGTCAGGAAGGAATAAAAACATCAGCTTACTTTTTCTCGTTTTCTGAGCTACTTGTAAAATTTTGGAATTTTCCAGATCTTAACTTTCAAAACAAATTCTATAAACATCCATTCCACAAGCATTATATCCTAGTTTAAATCGAGTCTTATGTATATTATTACCGCCGATTTTACGCGAAGGTTTCGTTTGTTTTCTTCTATTGTGCAGGTTTAGTTTGTCAAGAAGAAGTTACACAAGTTTGGAAGGAGCCTTTCACGCAAAAACTCTTCTTGGAAAAGATTTAACCACCACTTTTCACGGATCCTACCGAGCTAATCAGGGGAGTATTAGTTTCTTTCGTTTTTAATTACCTTCTATTATCATAACTTTGATACTTTCGGGGAACATTGGGGACAATGTTCAGTTTAAGTGTATGGAGGGAAAATAAAACGGGAACTTTGAAACTATGCTTATCCTTGATTATTTGCTTTGTCCAAGTGTATTTGTGTAATAAACCATGAGAAAATGTAGGTTAGGGTAATTTTAGCAAAATTTAAAATTTTTTCATGACGTATAAGAGTGGGCCATTAGTCTTAACAAAAGCGTCTCATGGATAGGAAGTTGCATGACTAGCACAAAAACCCTTTACCACCTAAATTCCACCCAAAATGTGAGGATCGCCCTTAGATTAGTAGGAATTAAAGCATTCATCTTTAATGCTTAGAGTGTGAACCGGTAGTATATTAGATTCTAGAACTTGTTTTGTGATGCATTCCGAGATCGCTAGTGAGACTACACTTGTGTAGTTAGGAATAACTAAATGATAAGAGGCATTAGGATAACCCTTGTTTAATACCTGTAATATAATTACTTCTTCCACCTCGGTTGAGTAATTCCCCCACACCCTTTGCGTTGTACTCATCTTTAGTACACGATACCCCTAGTTAACCCCTCAGAGCCTATCCTTTTCGCGGTTCTCGTGATGTTTCGGTTTTTCCGGAATATCAATGAAGAGCATTGTTTACACCCCACCCCCAAATATACACCCAAATCGCCTTAGCCTACCTTTATTGCACTCACTTTTAGTGCAAATTTATGTTATCACCCAAAACCCTTAGTTCAATTATCTGGTTGCTTGCATGAGTTGCTAAGTCGAGTCATATCCTTTGTATACAGTTTTGGGATGATTGGGATTCATGGGAAAAGTTAAAGTTTATGAAATGACGGGAAGGGAACGTTAAATTCAAATTCCCTTTGTTTGCATAATAATGTACTCCAAGTGTTTTGATCTTTTCAATTCGGGTCAAATTAGTGTTAGAGTAATAAAAACTCAAGTGTAGGGATATGTCTATAAATCCCTATCATTTTGATGTTATCATAGAGGATGGTAGAGTAAAAGTGTATGAAAAAAAAAAAAAAAAAAAAAAAAAAAAAAAAAAAAAAAAGAAAAAAAAAAAAAAAAAAAAAAAAAAAAAAAAAAAAAAAAAAAAAACACATACGGGCTACCATCCTACATCTATCCTTTAAATTTATGTTTGTTTATTTCAGTTATCTAGAGTTTTAGAGTGTCGAGTCTTGGCTTAGCAACGCCATTCTTCGTATACTTGCAACATAGAGATTTTTGACTATCCACCACTAAATAGCCTATCCCACCAAACCCTTCATTTCCCTACCGTAAGCCTAACGTTACAACCCTTTAAAAGACCTCTTTGATAGTCTTTCCTAGGTGCTTACGCCAAAGCGACGGAGGTTTGATCTATTCTCAAGCCTATGGTAATCTATGTACTAGGACCGGTTAATGAGTGTTTATCTTCCATTTCCGATTTGTTATATTTCATATATACACCCGAGAGAGATGTGAGTATCCAAACACCCCAAGTGAGGTGCTAGTATGTAATTTCCGTGCTTGTTATGACTTTTGCGGGGCTTATATGTGTTGTGGACCGTTTTGAATGGATGCTTCATGACCCCTAACTTATAAATTAATTGGCTAAAAGCACATTTGCTTGAGGACAAGCAAATACCAAGTGTAGGGATATTTGATAAGGTTTTAAAAGGTACCTTTTTGAGGGGTCATTTAAGCCCTTATTCGATCACTTTTGTATCCGTTATTGCTTAATATCGTTCCTTTTCACTTTTTAGGTATCTTGAAGGCAAAATGCTGGAATGATGCTTATTTGGACGAAAAGGCGCGAATATACGAAGAAAATGGCCAAAGTCAGAATCGAGACACTCAAAGCTGCTGAAACATAAGGCGACGGCGTCACTGCATATCTGCGACACCGTCGGTAAGGCATTTTGCGACGGCTCAGAGGCAAAATTGCATGTTTTCAAGGGACGACGTCAGGTTCTAAAGGAATAGGCCGTCGCTACTCAGACGGCCTAGATGCAGCTAAGACGGCGTCAGAGCTGAAGGGGACGGCGTCACAGTCATAAGGTGACGCCGTCGCAAGGTTTACGTGGCCAAGACGAAACCCTAATGACGGCGACACGACGGCGTCACGAAACATAAGGTGACGCCGTCGCAGATGTAATCTTATATATAGAATCCGAATTTTTCAGTTTTTATGTGTAGTCTTTTGGAGTAAAAACCTAAAACCGAACCAAGGCTTTCTTGTGCAGTATTTTAGGGTTCTAAACCCTATTATACATCAAGATAAGTATTTACTTCATTAATTTAATTATGTCTTTGATTATTTGTGTGTATGCTTGCATGTTCTCCATGTCCGGCTAATTTATTTGTGTGTTTGCTTAGGGAATATGAAACTTAATTATTGAATATTGATTGGTTGATACTTATCTTAGTTGACTAATGATCTAGAGTGCGCTAGATTATTCGTTGTGTACTTAATGCTTGACTTTTCTTTGTGAACTTTAGAATATAATTATCTAGGTAATTGTAGGATAAAGTATTCAAGGACAACCGTAGAGTAGGCGTCTATAAATCACTAGAGGATTTGTAAACAAGACCCTTTGGTAATTTCAAAGAGTTAGGGAAATAAGCACGCCCTATAGCCTTAGAATCACAACGCAACTAGGAATAAGGACGTGACAAATCAACCATCAATAGGAGATAATTAAGGAGTAGTAAAACCTAAGTAAACACATCTTTAAACTATCATACGAGTACACATCAATTAGACATAGACTATCACAACCTTAGCTTAGATAATTAGATAATAGTAGAGTAATCGGTAGCAATACCAACCCCCCAAATCCAATACCCGAGATTCGTACCTTTCCAATTTCTAAAAAAACATAAAAAGATAAAAAATAATCTTCCTCAACCTCAACCTTAGCGTAGTAACTTCTTACTAGCATTCCTATTCCCCTAGAGAACGATATCAATACCCGTGGCTTACCCTAATTACTACACTACAACGATTAGGTTCACTGCCTAGGGTGTTATAAAACTTGCTCGAAGAAAAGGAAGTTTCCTTGACCCCGAACGACGCGTGTAGCGTTATCACAAATCTAGGAAAAACATCCACTTGTACAAGATCGTAATTATGAAAAATGTGATGCAAATCAACCAAGTATAAATACGAGAGAAGATTCATCAATTATGCTTTATAAAGGTGAAACATCAAGATGTTTGACAATATCCAATGATTTTCTTGCATGATTAACATTTCAAAACACCTCACGAAAAAGGAACGAAATATAATTCACTCAATCACTCATTTTAGTGGAGTAACAAGATAAATCACACTCATTGCTCAGTCATGATTAGATTATTACCATAAGCTTGTACAAGAAACAAAACTCCACCGACGTGGCATGAGAACCAAGTAAAAACATCTAAAGAGGACTTTTATTCGGGTTATAATGATATGGCTTAGGGTTAAGGGTATGGATAAGGCATGGGAATGTATATGAAATTGGTGTTAAAAGAAAAATGAAATCAACTCTAATACATGTGTTGCTAGCTACCAAACATTCCACGAACCAATAAATGATTATAGCTTCAATTTCTTCTTTTCCGCTTTCCACAGCTTTTTGCTTTGCCATGACAATTGTTCTTCGATCATAGCACATTGGCTACTTTTTTTTTTTTTTTTTTTTTTTTTTAACTCAGAAATGGCTCAATCAATCTCACGAGATGTGGTACTCATAATCATTTGAACATTCTTCACTTTCCATGCGACTAGCAACCAACCATTAGACATTGATACGGGGTAGGCTAAGGTTTAAAGTGTAAAATCTTTTTGTATTTTCTGGTGAAGCAAAATTGAAAAGGATGGCTCAGAGGGTATAACTAGGGGTATATAGTGCTAAAAATGAGCACTACAAATGGGTCCATGTGGGTGGTTAACTAACCAATGCGGTTAGCTAATATATCACTAGATGTAAAATGGAAGGCCATTTGGGTTAAATCCTAAGGTGCCTCTTTATCACACGAATTCACTTATATCGCACGAGTGCGATCTCACTGCGGTCTGGTAATAATTTACAAGTACAAGTTCTAGAATAAATAAAATCACCGGCACACTCATAGCAAAAGATCCAAGCATAAAAGATGTATGTTGTTTATGAAATAGGCTTAAATCCTCACAATTTGTGGAAAAGGGTTATAATATGTGCTAGCAAATGTTTATCGATCACAGAATGAATTGCAATAGTAATCGAAACACATCTCGAAGTTTCAAATATTACCAGTTTTTACCAGTGGATTGATCCAGTTATTCTAATATATATTCCTAAAAAGTGTGAAAACAACTAGATCACAAGGGCAAACAAAATTTAAAATTTAAGCATGAAAACTCTAATTTTTCCTATTCACCCCCCTACACTTAAGTTAGACATTGTCCTCAATGTGAAAAACGAACTTCAAAGCATAGAAATAGGGAAAATAGAGATGAAACCAGATATATCAATGAGTTGTCAACTTAAAATTCTTTTCTTCATTCCTAGCGTCCATATGGAGAAATCATTACCTGCACAAAATCTTATAAACAAGCAAAAGGTTTTATTAAAGGGTGGCACCCCCCCCCCCACACTTATGTTCAACCAAAGGTTTAAACTTTGGGGAATGACCACAGAAAATCAAATCTGAAACACACGGGTTGCCTCCCGAGAAGCGCTTGTTTTATTACCGAGTCATCAGCCTGACTCGAATCTTCCCGAATTCACTTGGCCACAAGAGCAGCTTTGAACATTTTGAAAAGTTCGGGGATTTACATGAATTCTTCACCAGTAGCTTCAATATCGTCCCAGACGAATTCAGCAGATGGTTTCCAAAGAACAATTTGTGGGATTCTTCCTGGAAATGGTGCTACAAAGGTGATAGTTTCGAATTCATTTTCAGGAGAAACTGTGGCAACTGAAACTTCATTCGTTTGCTCCTTGTCGTAATATAACTTGATTCGGTGTCCATTAACAATGAAACTTCCACCTTGTTTGTCATAGAGTTCGACATACCCGGATGGATATCCATGTTTAACAATATATGGTCCAAACCATTTTGGTTGTAATTTTGGAGCTTTGAATTTGAATTTCATGTTGAAAAGCAGAACTTTATCTCCGGCTTAGAATTCTTTTCGAACCCGTAGCTTTTTATCGTGATAAGCTTTTGTTCTAGCTTTATACAGTTTGGAATTTTCATAAGCTCGGAGTCTTAATTCATCGAGTTCGTGCAATCGCAGGAATCTCTTTCCTCCAGCTATTTTGAGATCGGTGTTACAGTTTCTGAGAGCCCAGTAAGCACGATGTTCAACTTCGAACGGCAAATGACAAGTCTTTCCATACAAGAGTCTGTAAGGAGTTGTGCCAATTGGAGTTTTATAAGCCGTACGAAATGCCCACATAGCATCGTCAAGTTTCTTTGCCCACACTGAAGGATTGTCCTTCACTGTTTTCTCTAGTATTCTTTTGAGAGCTCTGTTGGTATTTTCAACTTGACCACTGGTTTGTGGATGATAGGCAGTCGCGAATCGGTGATGAACTCCATATCTTTTCATGGTTTTCTCCATTTGTTGGTTACAGAAATGAGTTCCTCGATCGCTTATCAAGGCCTTGGGAATTCCATAACGAGCGAAAAGCTTTTTGAGGAAATTAACGACGACACAAGCATCGTTAGTTGGTAAAGCTTCAGCTTCTGCCTATTTGGACACATAATCTATTGCAACGAGAATGTATTTGAATTTGTGGGATTTAGGGAAAGGTCCCATGAAATCTATTCCCCAAATATCGAATATTTCACACACTTGGATACTTGTTAATGGCATTTCATCTCTTCGAGAAAGATTGGTGGTCCTTTGGCAAGCGTCACAATTTTGAACAAGTGTGTGTGCTTCTTTGAATATTGTTGGCCGATAGAATCCAGCATCAAAAACTTTTTTAGCTGTGGTGGAAGGACCATAATGTCCCCCAGTTGGGCCAGGATGACATTCGTCAAGAATCTTGCGGGTTTCGGAACCAGAAACACATCTTCGGATCATTCCGTCAGGACACATTTTGAAAAGATATGGCTCTTCCCAAAAATAGTATTTAAGTTCCGAAAAGAATTTGCTTCTTTGAGCATGAGTTAGACATTTTCTGAGAATTCCTCCTACGAGGTAGTTCGCAAAGTCAGCAAACCAAGGATCGTCAATTCCATCGATGGTCATGAGAGTTTCATCAGGGAAATAATCATCGATTTCCTCTTCTTTTAACTCCTCAAGATCGGGGTTTTCAAGACGAGATAAGTGATCAGCAGCAAGATTTTATGCTCCTTTCTTATCTTTGATTTCGATGTCAAATTCTTGAAGTAGCAAAATCCATCGAATAAGACGTGGTTTATCATCTTGCTTGGTGAATAGATACTTGAGCGCTAAATGATCGGTGAAAACGACTGTTTTTTAGAGCACGAGGTAGGATCGGAATTTGTCGAATGCGAAAACGACGGCCAGTAATTCTTTTTCGGTGACGGTATAATTTTGCTGAGCACTATTCAGTGTCTTGCTAGCAAAATATATAGGCCGAAAGTGTTTTCCTTCACGTTGGCCTAAGACGGCTCCAACAGCAAAATCGCTTGCGTCGCACATAAGTTCGAAGGGTAGTGACCAATTAGGTGAAACCATGATCGGAGCACTAGTAAGTTGAGATTTCAACGTTTCGAAAGCTTTCATGCAATCAGCGTTGAAGTCAAAGATAGATTCTTTCTCAAGAAGTTTTGTCATCGGACGAGATATTTTTGAAAAATCTTTGATAAATCAGCGGTAAAAACCAGCATGTCCTAAAAAACTTCTAACGGCTTTGATGTTAGTTGGTGGTGGAAATTTCAAGATAACATCGACCTTTGCTTTGTCTACTTCCATTCCTGCACTGGAGATTTTGTGGCCAAGCACAATTCCTTCGGTCACCATAAAGTGACATTTTTCCCAGTTAAGGACAAGATGTGCAGCTTCGCATCTTTCGAGCATTTTATCGAGATTAGAAAGACAAGCTTCAAATGAGTCTCCGAAGACTAAAAAGTCATCCATGAAAACTTCCATGGAGGTTTCTAGCATGTCTTGGAATATGGCGATCATACACCTTTGAAAAGTCGCAGGTGCATTGCAAAGACCAAAAGGCATACGCCGATATGCGTAGGTTCCAAAAGGACAAGTGAAAGTGGTCTTTTCTTGATCGTTAGGATCGATAGGAATTTGGAAATATCCTGAAAATCCGTCGAGGAAACAAAAGAATTTTTTTCCTGCCAGTCTTTCAAGCATTTGATCCATGAACGGGAGTGGAAAGTGATCTTTTCTGGTGGCTTTGTTTAACTTACGATAGTCAATACAAATGCGCCAACCAGTGACAGTTCTAGTTGGAACTAGTTCATTTCGTTCATTAGTCACAACCGTCATTCCTCCTTTCTTGGGAACACAGTGCACAGGGCTTACCCAAGGGCTATCCTCAATTGGGTATATGATTCCAGCATCGAGAAGTTTTATGATTTCCTTTTTAACAAATTCTTTCATGTTGGGATTGAGTCGACGTTGACGTTCTATCACAGGTTTAATCCCTTCTTCAAAATTGATTTTGTGTTTGCAGAAATTAGGACTAATTCCTGGGATGTCGGATGTTTTCCAAGCGAAAGCTTGTTTGTGATTTTTGAGGACAGAAACTAAGCTTTCTTTCTCACTGTCCTCGAGCAATGAAGATATGACTACTGGAAGAAGTGAGTTTTCCTCCAAGTAAGCATATTCAAGATGATCTGGGAGGGGTTTGAGTTCGAGATCTGTGGGTGGTTCTTCAATAGAGGATTTAATTCGCATCTCGTTATTGAAAGTTATTTCTTCAAAATTTTCTTCCTCTTCCTCCATTTCTTCTTCTTCTGAGTTATCTCCTTCGAATTCTACTTTCATGAAATCATCAAACTCTTTGTCAAAGTCTATTTCATTGATTTTTTTAGAAGTAGTCATGAATGGATCAGATTCGTTAAGTAATGCGTCCAATTCTTCATCAGTGACTTCATCAATAATATCGATGTTAAAACAAGTGTCATCACTGGAATGTGGGTAGTGCATCGCTTTATCGATTAGAAAAGTGATTCGATCTTCCCCAACTCCAAGGTTGAGTTCTTTTTCTTTCACTTTGATGATTAGATCAGCGGTATTTAGGAAAGGTCTTCCTAAGATGAGTGGAACTTTACTGTCTTCTTCCATTTCCAAGATCACAAAGTCCACGGGAAAAATGAATTTACCGACTTGAACGAGCATATTCTCGGCAATACCCACAGGATATTGATAGGAATGACTTGCTAATCGAATGCTCATTTTTGTTGGTTTCAGGCTGTTGTTGCACAACTTGGAATACAACGAATAAGGCATCAAATTGATACTTGCGCCAAGATCGGCCAAAGCATCACATTTAACATTATTCCCGAAAGTACATGGAATAAGAAAGCTCCCAGGATCTCCGAGCTTTGGTGGGATCTTGTTTTGGACAATAACTGAGCATTCTTCGTTAAGGAAAGTAGCTGATATTTGCTCTAGCTTGCTTTTGTTATTAAGAAGTTCTTTCAAAAATTTCCCGTAATTGGGCATTCCGGCTATGACATCAACGAGAGGAACATTGAGTCTAACCTCTTTGATTATTTCAATAAACTTTTTATAACGCTCTTCCATCTTTTCTTTCTTCAGGCGTTGAGGATAAAGAATTTTTGGTGTATATGCCTTGACGGATGGAATGTTTTTCTTTTTGGTGGTTTGAGTTGTGTTTGGTTCCTCGGTTTCATCCTCACTATCAATGGTGACAGGAGTATTTTCATTAGGATTTGGTGGTGGATCGTACGAGAGACCACTTCTTGTGAAGACAACATTGATATGCTCATTTCTTGTTTGTGGTGGACGGTACGTCTTATCATTTGATGGTTTTGGGTTGGATTGGGTATTACTTGGCAATGAACCAGATGGTCTAGAGGAATGTTGGTCAGAAAGTCTGCCAAACTTGTTTTCAAGATCTTGGATAGATGCTTGATGATTTTTCTGTCCTTGCTCAACTTTGGCTTTGAGATTGAAAAATTGATTTTTTATAAAATCATTTGAAGATTTTTGAGCAGCCACGAATTCTCTCATGGTTTTCTCGAATTCGGTTTCTTCCATCTTTTTGTCGGGGTTTTGTGGTGGTGGATCGTCAGCTCGTGGTTGAGAATCACGGTTGTCATCCCTTGGTCGGCGACCTTGCCAATTTCCAGAATTTCGACCGTAATAATTACTACGATATCCTCCTCAACGGTATCCTCCTTGAGCGTAACTCGCTTCTCCTTCCTTCGGTCCACCCATAGGCTTATCATCGCACTCGGACGATGGATGATTTCCTCCACAATTTTTGCATCCGTCTCGCATTTCCTTCATTTCATCTTTGATATCTTTGTATTGCGAGTCAATTTTTGAGGTTAACGCTTCCATCTTCTCCATGAGTTTTGAAGTATCGGTGTTTTCGACAAAAGCAACAGTTTTTTAGAGAGGTTTAGTTTTGGAATCTTTGGACCAATCGAGTTTGAGAAGTACTCGATATTCGAGCAATTGATGTGCATCGTTAGGAGTCTTATAGAGAAAAATTCCTGCAGCATCAAGGATGCCTTGAGAGATTTCATCTAGTCCATGGTAAAGATTTGGATAATGGTTCCTTTGGATAGCCCATGTCCATGACAACTACGAAGTAAATATTTCATTCGAAGCCAAGCTTCGACAAGTCATTCGTTTGGGTTTTGAGTGAAAGCACAAATTTCTCCCATTAATCGATCAAACATGGCAGGTGGAAAGAATCGGCTTACAAAAGCTTGCCTCATCTCCTCCCAAGTATTGATGATTCCTGGGGTTAATTCGTTGTACCATACTTTAGCATCTCCGGCGAGAGATAATGGGAAAAGTTTGAGTTTTATGGCATTGACATCGGTGTCGCCATAACGGAACATGCTGCAAATTTCAATGAATTCGGCAATGTGCTTGTGCGGATCGGCCCGCGCACGGCCATCGAATTGACGGTCTTTGATCATAGAAAGGTGATGTCCCTTCACGGTGAAGTTATCACCAAGATTGACAACAACAATAGCACTTCCGAGGGTTGGTGCTATGGCTCGGTTGGTTCCCCACATGGGTTGATCGTCCGCCATGGGAAAAGGTAAATTGGTGAAAGGGTTGTAAACAACTTTGGCTTCTACGAGGTTATCAAATGGTGGGTTTGGTACTCTTGGTACATGATTTTCCAATGGTATGAAAAGTGTTCTTCTTCTTCGAATCAATCGTTCGGGGTTGATAAGAGGTGTAATTGGTTCTATTCCTACTGCTCGAGTGTTCATACAATGTCCTAGAGAATCCAGGCAATATCTAAACACACGGACAAACAACGAAAACAATTTTTCGGGGCAGAAAGGGTAACCGGATCGGTTGCGGATTGCGACCGATAGGTTAGACCATTTGGGTAATGGGTAAAATCGTAACCGATTCGGTTAAATGACAACCGGATCCGGTTGAAGTTTCTGAGAGAAAAATTTTGGCTGAATCGACTGAGGGAAATTCAAAAACTTGCTGAAACACAATCAAATCCCCGACAGCGACGCCAAAAACTTGATGTGCTACGTGTGTACAAGTTTTAAATTTATAAAAGGTGAATTACCAATATTACCAATAACACATACGAGCAAGTATACTCGTCCGTTATAGCAAGATTATGAAGGTAAGTCGGGATCGTTCGCAGGGATTTGAGTGAATCTAAGCACAAGTTTGAATCAACAGAGTCTATCCAAAACATATAACAAAGCAAATAGATATAATGAAATTCAGATGATTAAAAACTACACTTGCTTAAACTAGTTTCATATCATAGATTAATGTGATTGTGTTAACCTCTTTAACATGTTGGTTATGATAATTAGTTGGAGGACTAATCTATTGTTCTTACAAGTTAAACCTTCGTCAAGATTTTAGTTCATAAAAAAAGCATTACGTTTAACCAATCAATTAAAGATCAATTCAAGTTTCATAAGTCTACATACATAAACTTAAACACAAAAACATCCACTTGTTTCATCAAATTGCTTAAGAAATGGTCAATACAAAAGGTAACCGATCATAGACAAAAGGCTACAATTGATTCTCAACAACTAATCTTACGACCTTTTAGATGTTTCCAACCAATCTAATTTGATAATCAAAAAGCGTTTCTATTACAACCACACCTAGGTTCCTTTGTATAATCAAGAATAATGGGTAAAAACAATCATCCATAGACAAAATGATTATGACTAGTTGAATAACAATAAGTTCTTTAGACCTCTACGATTACTATCAACTAATCAAACTTGATTAACAAATGTCACTACGAAACTTTAGCACAAATGGATCTTAGAATCAACTTGAAATTGAATTAAAACATGTTAACACAATCACTAACTAATCACATGATAATCAACATCATTTAAGCAAGTGTATAAAGAAACTAGCCACTCATAGCAAACATGAACATAAACTCAGAACTTTGAACATTAGAAAACATGATTAAAAGTCTTACAATGCTTGGAATAAGATTACAAATGGTGAAGTAATGATTCCCAAAGTATTGGGGTAGACTTCTTGGTGATTTGGCCTCCAAATGTGGAACTTCTGGAACTCCAAACTTCCCTGGACTTCTAAGGACGAATTTGAGAGCTTAAAGCTTTGTTTGATGAGTAGAGAGATTTATATTTGAAGTGTGTGTCTCATATGCTGACAAATGGCCTCTATTTATACTAATTTCAAAGCCTAGGGTATTAATTGCTGAACTTGGCCTCCAAGGAGTAAGGAAGGGACTATAATACACCAAGAGAAGGACCTAGAATCGTTTGGATGCAAAGGGGAAACTTAGTGATGAAGATTTGGCAGATGCAGCTTCTCCAGCCGGATCGGTTATATGACCAACCGATCCGGTTGGTCTTCTACAAAAGGGCCAACCATTCCGGTTGCGGGTGGCGACCGAACGGTTGGTGATGGCATTTGGCGTTTCAGGTCATATTCCAACCGATCCGGTTGCACTTGCAACCGATCCTGTTGGATTTCATGAGTTACGGAAACTTGATCTTTTCTTACTTAATCTTGTAGAACTTGGTTCTTCATTCACTATGGTCTTCAAAGGTCCTTGAGATGCTGATTTATGCCTCACTGAAACGGGAATCTTCCATTTGCTGAACATTTCTTTACTTTCCTTCCGTTTCCCTGCACTTGGTTATAAACACTAGACAAACATCTTTTGATGCGTTTAAGCACTATAATTACGCAAATATAACCAAATAACATATATAAAAGCACACATAACGCTACTAAAAACATGCACAATCTGAGCGTTATCAGATGCCCTTTATATACACACGAAACCCTTATTGGTTTCGTGTTCCCCAAACTTCAGCGTATCCCGCCTAGGTCGGTTATTCAACACTTATCTCCCAAGATAAGAGATATCCGATATCGTAAACCATAAATAACTTTGGATTTGGGCCTTCGTGAGCCCAAACCGTTATCGGGTTAGCCCAGTCATACTGGGCTTGCTAGTAGCAATCATTGGTCGGGTTCGTGACCCGAATGCGGACTATACGTCATCAATAATCAACATAATTGGTAACAAGTTCTTATCGCATGGATGAAATTATCACTTTCTTATAGACGTTTACAATAAAATATTGTAAGGAATGAGTTCCATGTGTCCGTCTTTTTCGCGATGACAATCAACAAAAGTCAAGGATATTCTCTTGGGAAGTCAGTTTGTATTTGCCACGACCTGTTTTTACAGATAGACAACTATATGTAGTCGTCTCTCGCGTTAGGAACAAAAAAGGATTGTAGATGGTTATTCGTGAAGAAAACGTAAATCTCATTAATATCACCACCAACATTGTCTACAAAGATGTGCTACACAATTTATGATCACATCTACATGTAAATGTATCTTGCATTGTTATAAACACTGTTGCAAAAAAAGGTCTACAAGGCCGATTAATCGCCGCCTAGGTGCTACTGGGTCGCCAACCTTGCCGATTTGTGTAAATCGGTCAATGGCGGTCAACGACTGTCAAGCTTGCCAAAAACTTGCAAATCTTGCCGAAAATACCCACAACTAGCCGGAAATACCCAAAACTAGCCGTAAATTTGTTATAGTCATTTATAATCGATGTTTATATTTATTACAAGATGTTTTTAAGGAAAATCTTGTTGGTAATACCCAAAACTCGCCAGAATACCCAAATCTTGCCAAAAATGCCAACCCGATTAATCACCGATTCACGATTTTTGTAACCTTGAACAAATGTAATCACTTATAGTCGCTGTTATATCTCTTAAAAAATGTTTTTAAGGAAAATGTTGCCGGGAATACCCAAAACTCGCTGGAAATACCCAAGACTTGCCAAAAATGCCAATCCGATTAATCACCGATTAATCCCGCCTAGACGATTACAAGCTACAAGGTAGTCGACCGCCCGACTACCGATTCACGATTTTTGCAACCTTGGTTATAAATAAAGGATTGAAGATGTTTGTTTTCGGTTTTTTGGATTAATTTAATATTTTGTTTCATGTTTGATAATTACCAAAAATATATATTACGTTTGTTTATCCGTATGTGGTTTTTCTAACTTATAACTTTATAATGCAGTATCATTTATTTTTTTTAATGTTTTTTTAAAAAAACCCGCAAATTTCACGGGTCTTTTAGCTAGTAAATATTTAAGGCTAATAACCTTTTAAAGCACTATATTTGTCAAGAATAACAGTTCTGCGTAGCGAACTAAAAAAATAACTCTTTTAAACATTAATGTTGACATTTTTGTCTTTTTTAAGTATTATGACCATATTATGAACATTTTACCCTTTCCGAATTTTTTTCGAAATACCTTTTTTTTGAATTTTTTTTTCCAAAATATTTTTTTTGAATTTTTTTTTTCGAAATTTTTGTTCCAAATTTTTTTCTCTAATTTTTTTTTTAAATTCTTTTTTTTTTTTGAATTTTTTTTCTGAAATAATTTTTGTTAGAATTTTTTTTGACATGCGATTTTTTATTTTTATTTTTTAGATTAAAAAAAATTTCTGAATTTTTTTTCCGAAATTCTTTTTTTTTTTGAAATATTTTTCGAAAGGTAAAATGGTCATAATACTTAAAGAAAGACAAAAATGTCAACATTAATGTCTAAAAAAATTATTTTTATAGTTCCGTACGCAGAACTGACATTTTTGACAATTATAGTGCTTTAATAGGTTATTAGCCCAAATATTTATATATTAAAGCGGAGGTACGTAGCTCACTAGAATTATCCATTGCACTCGAATAAGCTAGTGTCACATGTATTTTTCTTTTCTATTTTACCTTCTTAGATGGAGCATTGTGGATGCCATTTTTTAAACAAAAATAATAATAATAATAATAAAATACATTATATATATTTTTTGTAATTGACGGCTATTATACTTTTATGCGATTAAATTTTATATTTTTCCCAAAATCTGAAAAAGTAATTAAAAAAATATAAAATATAAAAAAAAGTTAGTTTTTTTCTACTTTGTGCTTAGGAAAAAAGACAGTTTATTCAGATGAAAGTAAAATAGCCATCAGTCGTACAAAAGAAATCCCACTAAACACTAATTGGGTTGTACAATCGATTAGTCATATTTATATGTTTTAGGTTTTTTTTTCTTAATATAAAACTAACTAACTTTTCATTTTTTAGTTATTTAAATAATTTTTTTTATAATTATACAATTAATTAATCATAGGATCATGTTTTCTGACTTAGCACAAAACTGCAACTATCAAAAACAAATTCTTTTTCTTTAATAAGTACTAAAAACAATACATTATTTTAAAAGTATTTTATTAAGCCAATAATAATGGTAATCATAAATATTGTGGTCACCCGCTATCACTTCAGCTTTCTCTCTTCAATACTACATCCAACCACAATTTGCTAATAAGACGACGACAACTGCAACAAAAAACATATACCACAAAAACAAATTAGAAAAAAATAGACACACAAAACAATTGAAACTTTCGGTTGGGAGGCCAGAGAATGGATCCAATAAGAAAAAAATTAAAAAATAAGAAGAATGAGAAATGTTTTCAGTCACACAATTCAAATGAAGAAGGAGAATTTCATGGGGGATGCATCTCTTTTTATAGGTGCATCTGAAATGTGTGGTTGTAGTTCTTTCTCATTCTTCTCATTTTATTTTTATTTCTTATTTGATCCTTACTCTGGGAGGCCAACCCTAACTTTAAAAAGGTTGGGGTGAAGAGCTTATACGAGCAATTTTTTTTTTTTTTTTTTTTTTTTTTTTTTTTTTTTTTTTT